>CM034148.1:3691597-4281597 GCA_019776745.2 Taxus chinensis | reverse complement strand
ATGAGATATGTTTCATACTTCCCATGGTCCTAACTTTTTTTAGCAATGGCGGCGGTGACATGTTTCTCCTCAAAGTAGTAGATGTATTTAGAGGTGGGGGAGGAACTGTAATAATAAATTATAAATAACTTGAGAAAATTAAAATGACAAACATAATAAAAATGAAATAATCAAAATTATATATCATTTATGATTTAAAAACATTACTTATTTTTGTATATTGCAGCTAAGATACAGATGCAGCCTATTGTAGTTTTTGTGGTTATTGTTTAGGATTAGAGTAAAAAGAATAGAAGTGGTACTAGTAGTTGTGATGAGAAGATAGGCCATGGATCAATTCTAGAGCCAAGCATCTCATCATGTAGATAGGAAGGTGAAGATGAAAGAATAAGAGGAGGATCATGTTTGATGATCTTAGGGTCTTCCTATGTTTCTTGATGAAAGAATCAACCTCTTCCCCACAGTACACAAATGTATCAAGGTCTAAATATATTTATTACTCATAACCTTCTAGAGGAATATCTTTATGTAACCCCATAAATGCTTTGATTGCTTCTTTATTCTGAAATGAATAAATCGGTATGGGTGGCTGTTCTTCGAACAGAGTAGGTTTATTGGAAAAAAAAGGTCCAACAGGTGTGGAAGATCTATAATATATTTAATGAGGGGAAGGTTTAACATTATTGTGTCCAAAAAAAAATGGATAGTGCATTGAAAATATATATTACGACATTGTTTCTTATGAATGGTTTGACATGGATGTAAGCATCGATCTTTAGAAGATTGATGAATATGGAAAAAGGTATGATCAACGTGACCTAGGGTCTGAAGAGGGATTGGATTCTGATTGATAGAAGAAGATGACTCAAGATATGAAGTAGATTTGTATTGAGATTCTCACAAATGGAATAAGATGACTTGAGAGATGAAGTAGATTTAAACTGAGATGTCTCACGAGTGGAAGAAGTTGACTCAAGAGACGAAGTATACTTGGACTGAGATGTCTCACGGGTGGAAGAAGATGGAATTGGTTTACCTAGAAGATGACATATTTCCAGAAATCAATAATATCATTCATCGAAGTATTATATTGCGACATATGGGTTGACTTGGATGATTGATTAGAGGAATTTTGAGTCAAAGAGATCTTCAATAGAGGAAGGGGTCGTTGAGGTGACTGATAAAAGGGGTTTTGCATAGAAAGGGAGGACCATGACTCGATGGTCGAATTAGGTGTTTGACTGGATGGAATTGGAGTCGCACGGATCTTCAAAGGAAGAGGATGTTTTTCAAGTGATTTATAAAGGGGGTCCTACAAAGAAAGGGAGGACCATGAGTTAGGTGTCGAATTAGAGGAATCTGAATAATAATTCAGATAAGAATTATTAGGATACTGAGGAGAATCAAAATAATAATTTGCATCAGAAGAATCAAGAGATCATGGGGAATCAAAAGAACAGTTTGGATTATGATCGCACCACTTGTTATGAGAAGTTTGAGGGAAAATGTGATAGTTAGTCATTGTTGACATTGTTGGGTCCAAATGCTAATACATATATAGTGTTATTGAATTTCTTCAAAGGGAAGGAAGTTCCACGTCGATTCGGGGAAGCATAATAACATCCAACTATAAATTTGGCAGATATGGGCATGCTCATGTGATTTTCTAAAGAATTTATAAATAAAATAGACATTGTAATTTTTGACAATCTAACAAGGTTTGGACAACAAATTGCAAGTGTAAGTGTCAAAATGATTGATCAAAATTCTAGCAACACCAATGATACAAAGGTCTAAAGAAAATAGACATTGTAATTTTTGACAATCTAACAAGGTTTGGAAAACAAATTGCAAGTGTAAGTGTCAAAATTATTAATCAAAATTCTAGCAACACCAAGGATACAAAGGTTTCGTTTAATGTGTTCAAGCATATAATAAAACTTAAGTAACATGTGTAACAATTTTCAAGGTCATAGAATAATGTTAACAATGGTGAATCAATGGATGAAAGGATTATCCTAGAAATTAAGTTTTCAAGATATGTAATCACAAGGAACAATCACGTAAGTTTTGGTAAACCAATCACTCAACAAGAAACTACTCCCTATGTAAATGTTTTTCAAAAATATCTTGACGCTATATGATCAACACAATGCCAATACTTAAGTCAAGTTTGCAATAAACAATGAATAAGTGTTAGCAAAGGGTTAACATGATCTCCAATCAAAGGATACTTATGATGAGTTTAGATACAAGCAAGACCCCAAACCCTAAAAACAAATGGAGGTTACATATGTGAGCTACGTAACAACACTACTAGGATACATTATCTAAGATTTGTGAGAAATCAAGGTATTAGTATCACTCTAGTATCAAAATGATGCAAACAAAGTAATCAACACTCTTTCAAGATCGAGGTAATGTTTGAAATAAAACCACGTCAAAGTATGTTAAGGATTTCCTACGATGTGGGAATCGTAATGTCACAATATAAGCACTTAGATTATGTTTTCTAGAAATGAGATGTAAGTATCATAATTGTGGTGAGGTGATGCAAACAACATAACAATTCTAAGGAATAACAATGATGACTCAAACCTATCTATGATGATAATGCATCTCAATATGGGTTTGAGATAAAGGGCCTACTAGAACACGAAGACGTACTATTCACACTTTCAACACTTGCATTCCGAAAATGGAACCTAGTCATGCAAGTAGATTAAAAAATTGGTGGACACGATTATTTCTAGTGGTATCCACACATGTTGTTCTCTTTTTTCCAAAAATGGACAACAAGATAACAAAGGTGTAGATCAAGTGAGGTTGAAAGATACTTGACGTCACTTTGGTAGAGTTTTAGCTCGCCTTAGGGTGAAAGAGAAACTAAGATAAAGTAATTCTTTTTAAATTTTGTGATGAATGACACTTAGTTTAAACTTAGATGGACTCTCTCCTTGTTCGATAATTTTTTTTTGACTCCGAACAATTTTTTACTTCATAAAATATTTATGAAACACAATTGGTTTGATATGGTAAGGTTGGCTCCAAGACGAAATAGCTTCCTATTTAGTTCTCTCAACTAGGTGTTACAAACTACCTTTGCGAGATCGGTTTGCCAAGGAAGTCACATTGACTAAACCTTGGAGTATCCTAACTTTACTTTACCCCCTTCGATACAATGAGAAATAAATGCGTTCAGTTGTATTTTCACTGGGGTCGCAATGGAGATATTTTTAACTCTAAACTTACAAGTGTAAACTAATTAAGTAGGTAAGATGAGTGCTTCCTATTTCATCCACAAGGTTCCCTCTTGTATGGAATACTTTGGGGTTCCTAATAAAATCCCTCTTGTTATCTTAAGGCTTATGCCAAAGTGTACTTCTCCTAGTTCAAATCAGATGGGTTTACCCTTATCTGAACCTGCATATCAAGTGTTTTGAATGTGGTGTGTTTTTTATCTTTTGGTTTATGGAATGAGGTTTAAACCACCAATTGTAACTTGCAACACATGCTTTGTCTTTTGTTTATATTATGATTCTTTCACAAGGGATATGATCCTTCATGTAAAGATTATTAGTTCTCCAAAAATGATCAAGGCATCATACAAAGAGGATCAAACATTGTTTCTGATTCCCAAGATCATCCTAGGATGCAAAGGAAGAACATACACAATGAGAAACCCAACTAGTTAGCAAATAATGAAGCAAACCTGCAAATAAAATGCACAACACATTATTTTTACCAAATTTTTAAGTTCATTCCCTTAGAAATCTTTGATGAAGTGTTTTTGAAAGCGTGAAAGATTACCTAGAAGGTGCGAGGGAAGAGCATACGTGATCCTAGCCTCATAAATGAAAATGCAACATTAATCAACTTATCAAAACAAGTTATCACAAATCATGACTCAATATATATCCTATAAATAATTATTAGCTTCAAGAAACCTTGTAAGATGTTAGCAATTCAAAGAAATTAAGGCTTTACAAAGCATTTAAACATGTTAGAAATGAATAGTTTTCTAATAATGGAAACCATAAATTTTTTGTAAGTAAAAATCCTAATCTTATGTTTCCATTGCATATTTTTCTTCGATACCTTTCAAACATAAAAAAATGGATTCATTTCGAGTTCGGGAGAAAAATTTATGGCCTCCAGAAGATAGGTTATGAACATAATTTAACGTATGCAAGCCCCTAATGACATATGCATTCCCCTGATAGCGTATGCACCCCCCTGACAGTGTATGCATGCCCCTGACAACATATGCATGCCCTTGTATAAAAAACACAAAAAGGGTTGCTTTTGTGCGCCCAGAATGACATATGTGTGCCCTTTCCTGTAGGTGACTTAAAAACACGATAATTTTCAAGAAAAATATAAAAAAGCTTAAAATTTTAGTAATTTGGACAAAATTTGGCAGCACCTCCCCTCTTTTGTTCCTAAAAAGAGCATAAAAATGAAACAATCCTAACTAAACAAGTTAGAAAAATCTCATATTTATCTAAAATTACAAAAAAGGTTAGCATGCCAAAAACTTGAAACAAATCTACAAATCTTGAATTTGAAATGAAAGCAAAGGACTAAGGATCCCTCCCACTGGGCATGCCAAATGTATGCATGAACAAATTATTTATGCAATTATAAATGAAACTAACACCTAGTATTTCCACCATATAACTATATCTATCAAGAACATCACGATAAGAGCTTATAAAAATAACTTATTTAAATATGAATGAAACTTTGAATAAACCAAATTAACATCCTAAGATATGTTTTACTCTTTAGATTACTAACTTTAAATGAGCCTAATTAAATCCTAAGCAATCATATTTGTGTTGTTTACTCCAAAAAAGGTGAATATATCTCTCTAAAATGGCTACAAGACCATGTTTAGATATTCTCCTACTAACCAAGATTGGAGTGATGGATGCAAGATGAAGAAGCCACTACAATGGAGGATTGCTCAAGATAAAATGTTTTATATCTTTAGCTAATACAAATGATATCTCATGCATTTCAAGGGATTAGAGGTGTAAAATTGAAAGGGGTGCACTAGGCTTGTATTTAGAAATTTGCTTTTGGGAAATTTTAGAATCCTAGTTCATGTGGGACAAAAGGTGAGTCAAAAAGAACTTCTGATTAGAACATGATTTAGGCTAGTTAAGCTTGATTAGTAAGTGATTAGCAACCTATGAGAGTTGGGAGGGGTCTGATTAATCACAAGTGTTTGATAGATAGCCTATGAAGCTTGTAGAAGTGACTTGCATGGAAATAGGGAGATTTTGAATGGTTAAAAGAGGGATGTTTAGCTAATAAAGGGGATTATTATCCAGATTAGCTGATTATAGAGGGTTTAAGACAAAAATAATGTTGTGAATGGTCATCCAAGAATGGAGCAAATAATAGTTAATTAATGAAGTGTCGTTAATTGGCTGAATTGGAGGAAATGTTAGCTAATTAGTGAGAAATCACCAATTACGATAGGAAGTTAGTACAATTTTAACTATAAAACTGCATAAGCATATTTTAGGTTTCTATAATAAAAAACTAAAAATAAATTATAATTACAACTTAAATGAGATACATACCCTGAGGTGATGAACATATTTCTTAATACTTTGTTTCTTCAAATTCATACACATTTCTTATTAGACTAGAACGAGCCCGAGAATATAAACATGCGCTACTACAGGTTGCTACAACAAAGGAATGTAAAACAGTTACAAATGTTTAATGTATATTTCTATGAAATTATATATACTTTAAAACATATTGAAATATAAATAATAAATACTTGCGATTAGTGGCATGGTGAACATGTGAATTCAATGAGGATTTAATGAACTCATCATCCATTTCACTTCAGAAGTTATTGCTTGTTGAGTAGTTTCCTTGGTCTCGTGATCCTTCAAAATATTAATTAAATCTCCAAAATCTAGTGGGAAATGTCCTCTTATAGAAACCTCTCTCCGGGATGCAGCTGCAGCATATTGTAATGCTCACATTTACAACACCAAAGTACAACAGTAACTGAAATAATTTTCTTTTTCTTTCATTGCTCGTAACACGACACCACATGGGCTCAAATAGAAAAATTCAACATCACTTAAGACACTTAAACATGTATGGACCCACATAGATAACATGACAACACTAGGTGTACGTCGATGCAACACTTTTCCAAACAAACATATACAACTTACGAACCAACCACAGAAGAGATCAAGGATAGGAACATTCCATAACACATCAACAGCCTAGTTGCACCTTATTTACAATTTAAAATTTTGAGATAATTTACTGCGCAATCTAAAGTTCTCATTCTCAACCAACATATATTTAATTGCATTTAAGATTTAACTTAATAAAAGTACACTTAATTTGGCTTTTTTTCTCCTTAACTTCATTCTTTTTATTTGACACATTTTAAACACATACATAACTCATGATACTCATTCTTATGCTAGGGTTTGTTGTCTCAAAACATGTTTAATTGATGTTTAGCCTTATTTTCATTATGCAATGGAACTAACATGAAGACAAGGGTGAGGAAATCCTATGAGTTTAAGGAGATGAAGGTTTAAGTACCTTTACTTTCCCATTATATTTGATATAGTTCACTATAAGTTTATGTTTGCTCGAAATTTTGATCTCACCGATGGAAATCCATAGTCATTTTTAACAACATGAGAATGCCTATTTAAGTTATAAGGACTTTGAGTATGACATCATTTATAAACCAAAATATCATTTACTCTTATACTCTTTACACTTACATCATACTTTGGTCTCACTATTGGCATTGTTTTAGAACAATTGTAATTTAAATAACACATAATTTACACTTAGGGATCCAAAACTACAAGGAGTGCAACCTAACACAAGAAAACTCATTTCATTGCTCTTAGGCACTCAAGTATTAAATACATATTACAAGCAAGACATCTAATACAGTTGCATGCATTTCAAATTCCTTCCAAGGAACTATTTCAATCGTTAGGGATATATGCATTAGCAGTTATTTCACCGTGAACCTTAAGAGAGAACCACGAGAAATTAAATTCAAAATTAGTCAAGGGGAAACTACACCCTACTATAAGACAATACAAGGGAGTTCTAATATATTTAGCTCAAAAAACCTTTGAAAAACATGAGGTAATATGTTATTACACACCAAGGGAATGTTGTTATCTAAGAGGGATAAAAGGGGTTCAAAAACAAGAGTTTATTGTATATGTACTTTGACATGTTGAATCCACTCATATCATTTAAATCTCACCACGAGATCAATCGTAGGAATATCATCAACTACATTTTCATGGTTTTGGCCACTCACTAGGTTACCAAGGGAAATTACTCTCATGAGGTTTAAACTTATACATGATATGATCATACCTACCACACTTAGAAATTTAGGTCCCAGTCACCTAGATATGAAAGGGTTCACATGACATAGTCACCACCTCATAAAATATTTAAGGGAAAGGTGTTTTATAAGACTTATCTTAGGGGTAGAACAAGAAGATAATTTGGGAGGAGTAAAGTATTTCATAGGACATAATGGTGTTACAACATTTGGATGAGGATTGCTTGAGAGGGATGGTATGACCAAGGTTATCGAATCACTTCATTGTGATGGTAAAAAAATAACATAGGTTTTCTATTAAACATTAAGAGTTAATGAATGAACCCCAATAATTACCTAGCAAAAAATGGTTTTCAAATATATAAATAATAAACACCACAATCAAATCCATATAGTCATAAAACCCACGAGGTAAATGGTACAAACTCCTTATTTTCTTCCAATTTACATCGTCAACTATCTGCTTTGTTAATCAAATTAACATGTTCTCTACATAGTTGATCCTATATTCATTTGGTGTCACTCCTACTAGAATACCCCCATTTTTATTTACAATAACATAACTATTTTAAATTTACATCCATTTTCATTTTATTTCAGCCCATCTACTTTTTTAAATCATTTATGATTTCAAGATCAACCAACATTTCATAATTATTTATACAGGGAGAGGAGGGAGGAGAGAGAAAACATTCTAAATTACCAAATCCATTCATGTAAAGCAATTTGATTAAAGCATACTCTACACAATAATGAGACTATATGAAAAGGGTTCACAAGTATTAACAAGTCAAATGGGAGCCTCAAGGGGAATGTCAAGCTCAAGTTATGAGTTTGCAAAAATTGCAAAAAATAAGTAAAGTGCTTATAATCTAGGTCTGATTCCAATTTACTCCCTTATATACAAATAACTCATTGGAATCGACAGAAGTCGATTACAACAAACATGGCTCAAAATAGAAATGCGAATTTGAGACCAATTATTGTAAATGCATCAAACACTACTGTTATAAAACTTGAAACTCTAAATTACAAAATCAATTTCTCAAAACTAAGAGTTAGTTTCAATTCTCCTAATTAAGGTATAAAGGTACATAGGGTTATTTTTCAATATTGTTAAATTGACACGGAAATCCGCAAGCCAAAACCAATCACATTTTCTTAAAAATGGCATCATCATTCCAAGTGACTAAAATACAAAATGGGAATCAAAACTTGTCTTTCCAAGACATCAAATTGAGTTTATCAGTTATATTTATGGCCTTCTTGGTGTCTTGTACCATTAGGAATCATACTAGATGTCTAGATTGGTAAAATGATTTTCTTTGGGGCACCATGCGCATGATGTATGGGATCAAGACTTTTTTTTTAAAGATTTCGAGCATGCAAGAGTTTTATTTTTAATTATAGTTGCATCCTCTATTGTTCTAAAGAAATTAAGACCCAAATAGGAAACAATAAAATGAAAAAATTCAATACAAGAGGAAGGGAAATCCATACCTATTTTGGACAAACTCACAATCACCACATCCGATGAGCCACTTCACGTTCAGGAATTCCAAAAAATAATTTGAGGGCTTGTTTATGCTTCCTCGTTTTTCTTACAATTATTTCACAGAATTTGAAATCCCAACATAATATGAAAATCCACGTTTAACAAACCATATCCAAGGGAATTTTTAAACATTCAACCAAACCAATAATCGATTCTGGAAGAAGGTTGTAGTGGCCAGCCAAGGCCAAACACATCAGTCCATACATATTCCTTTTGCCACATATCCTTCAGGAATTCTATCAAACCATTTGCATGCCAATGTATGACTCTACATTCAAAATTTAAATAATAAAACTCAGCAATGCTAATGCCAATAATATCTACAACCTTCCTCTTATAGATTTAATAGATGTACATTCCTCTTTTATAAGTTCTTATTTGGCACAAGCTAATAGAGTTATTGGAAAGAGTGAAAAACTTTATTGGTAACCCCATTCAACAACCCATTTTAAAAAAATATTGCACATCATTGACGTTTATGAGATCACAACTCTTTGATGCATTTTTTCATTCAATATATGTTCCTTCACTATGCTTCCACACTTTGCATACATTTCTGCCCAAGTAGTTGTAGTTACAACATTTGAAGAAATTCCTCTATTCATGATGCTTTTTTGGATGTCCACACACACATCCAAATCTCCCAAACTAGCTAGGGTAGGGAGGATGTTGGCAGTGGTTTTAGAGTATGGTTTAAACTGGTCAATCACATTCACTTAAAATTTTCTACAACCTTTCCAATAGCCCCATTTTGTGTAATACATCAAGATTTGCAGTCCATAAGAACTTAATACATTCCAAGATACCAAATATCTTTGGCACTCGCGACTTACAAGTTGCTCCATTGATGGATCCTGTACTCTATTCGAATATCTTACCATTCGCTTCGGAAGGGAATGGAAAATAGAGGGTTTCGTGTAGAGGAAGAGTGAGAAGAGTGAAAAAGACAAATCTTGCAAAGGCCTAAGTGGGATAGCAGGAAAGGGCACTTTCAATGTCTTAAATATAACAACAACTACTCGAGATAAAAGATAAAGAGAAGGAAAAACAAACCGGTATCCATCATATATCCTGAGAATGGTGTTGTAAAGGTTACAGTGCACTTAGCATGGGTGCTTTGAAATAGAAGAAGTTAAATCAATACAACTAGACAATACACTCGAATGAAGCGCCTTGTAATCCTCAATATTATTCTTCTTCTTCTTATACATAAACAAAAAAATGGACAGGAAGTATTTTCCTATACTCTCAGATACAAAACAACCCACTACAGATACAACTATAGATCCATATCAATCAATTTGTATATAGTAAAATGAGGAGATATTATGGTTATAGATTTATCTCTACGTGCAGGGCTGATTTAACTAATAATGGTACTGATTTTTGGACAGCTATTAGTGATAGATCCGTTTAGCATAGTTCCACATCACATTCTGTTTGGCATAGGCAAGGAGGAATGCATGAAAATGTGGTGGAAATTTTTTATGGATGTGGAGTCTTGTCTTTATAACTACCATTTTGGTCTAAAGGACCTCTCCCAGATATGCGTTCATATCTACAATGTCTTCTTCGAGCCCCAAAACTATATTTTATTCAAGCCAACACATGTTGACCAAGATTCACATGTTATTTAATTGTTTTATTTATTTTGTACCCAAACAAAATCTCACCAGACATTGGCAGTTGCCTTGGAGGGTCACTACATCTCTCTCCCCTCATAACAACATCATCCTTGATGTGACACAATGCCAAGTAGAAAAGATGATAGGTAAACAAGGAAAGGTCAAAATGAGTAATATCCTTTAGTGAAATAACTTGTCGCTACAATGAGACTACCTGAAGACAAGTAAAATTTGTAATTTTATTCACATGTTTATGTTTTTGTGAAGAGTGGAAATTATCTCTACCATGCTTAAGTAATCCTTAGATAAGAACTCATGTCCAATATTCTCACAAAATTACTATAAATTATTGGTTTTCGCATTAGCACAAGTTGGTCGGTTTGATGTTTCATAATCAATTTTATTTTTTATCTATTCTATCTTATTACTTTTATTGTTTTACAAGTAAATTTCACTATTTTTTCAAGGTTTTCAACAATGCAATAAAACATGAGATCGTCCAAGACCTACAACCATAATATACACCACTTCACATTTTCACGATAGTAACTCAAACAAAACATTTATCCCAAGTAATACCATCTCCACAAAAATGAAGTGTATACACATAACATTCACCACAACAATGTTGAAGACAAAATTACTAGACAGAAGTTTATGATGACACAAGAAGATTACCATAAGAACACCACCATTCCTCATCAAGAGGAAAACACATACCTATGAGGTGAATGTATCACAACACGCCAAACACAATCCCCCACAACAGATAATTCATACAAATAGGTAGATCACGAGCTTTGTATAAAACATAATAGAAAAGGGTATGATGAAACACACCTATAGTCAGGTCCCCAAGACCAAAAGTAACATTATCACTATGTACAATTCCTGGTGAATCCAAGTATAACAATATCTGTCAATGAAATGTGTAGTTTGGCATCCCAACCCTTCCTCAAAGAATATAAAAGAACTAAGAAAAAGTATCAAGTTTCTAATTTGTATATTTTTCAATGAATCATGCATTCCAAAATTACAATATTATCAAGTAATCCAAAATCTGAAAGAGTGCATAATATCAAGATCAACCTAGAAGATTTAAATGAATAACTTATATTTTACATTGGTGAAAACATCATCATAGGATATAAGGAGCAATGAAAAATCACTGTCAAAACCACCAGCTATAATGCATGTCACAGATGCAACTCCACCAAGAATAATCTGAGTACCATAAAATTATCTCAACCATAGAGGACTAAGTTTCATATGTCTCTCCACCATAGGACCAAATATCATAAGTGTCACTCCACCATAGGAGGAATGATTACCATAAAAGTCTCTCAACCATAGAGGAATAAGTATCATATGTCTCTCCACTATAAGAGGATTGAATATCATAAGTTTCACTCCACCATAGGAGGACTGAGTACCATAAAAGTATCTCAGCCATAAAGGAATAGTTATCATATCTCCCCACCATAGGAGGACTGAATATCATAAGCGTCGCTCCACCATAAGAGAACCGAGTAACAAGTATCTAAGTGAGTCTAGGTCACTCCATGGTTGTAGACACATTGAGCCCTATCACCTCAAAACTGAGGGCATGTTACTGCTACACCATACATGCAATAATGACACCTTGGGAGTACGCCCCATACGACATGTGCATACCATACAACAATATAGAACTAACTCATCAAGAAAACAATAAAATCCACATTACACTCTTGATGACATTTAGCCAAGTGGTTTCAAAACCATATGTTTCGAGTTCCATAAATAAATAAAAACTATGAAATCACGGTAACCAAAGAAAATGGCCAAGTAGTTGCATTCAAACTTCAAAAATCTTTCAAAGAAAGAAAAATGAACAAGATTCTTGAAGCTTCTCAATAAATCAATTAAATAAAATGTTGGTTCCATGGAAATTACAAATTTTAAATAAAATACACAGAGAAATATTCACATCACATTCACTATGCGGCCTTTAATGGCCGCCAATAGGGGTACCCAAAACATCGAGTGAACATCATAGAATATAATCATGATATTGATAAGATAATATAATTACTATAATGTATGGTTGAGTCAAATCTCCCACAAGATATTAGCATGGCTCGAATAAGTACATTTTTATTCAGCAGTAACAATATATCCAAGTAATCTCAACCTGACATGGAACAAAAGGTTCTCTTCCAAAAATGTTACCACTTAGAAATTCATGTGATTAATTATGTCAAATAGTCCAATGGTGTTTGTTGTGGTTATCAAAATGTTATAAGTTAGAGTATTTGAGAGGAAAATAGAATTGGTCAATGCATCGATGCAAGATTGAAGAGTATAGAAATTTAGTGATTTGAAAGAGAAGTCATATAATTGTAATTATTTTATAAAGATGAGTCAACATAATATCCATAATGTACTCTGCAAGGAAATAGAAAGGGTCAAAAATCTAGGTAAATTTTTCCAAGGAGGAAACCAAATCTCTCAAGTCTCAGATATTTTCATGTATAAGATAATCTAACTATCCAAATGTCTCATGCTTAGAAATTTTCAATTACCATACCCGGCTGTCATAACCACTGCTGAAGATAACACATGAACTACCAAAAAACCACTTTCTAAATTCTAAATCTATCTCCAATTTTCATCTATAATGATATTGTCCAAAATAACTGTAATAGACAAGCAATATATCAAAATGTAAAGAAATTTGTTGTTTCTCTCACAATACAAGTCTATACAAGGAATTGGGGACCCGCTATATAATATGCTCACCATGAGCCACAAACCTAGTACAACATGTGGACCGGGTTACATCACCATAACTCCACATAACATGACAACATGAACTAACATGAAACTCATTCTATGCTCACACAACCAATTACACAAGAATCATCACTAATTAATCCTATAGGTTCAATAGTTTGAACCTCCACTCTGATACCAAGTGTAATTGCCCACATTTATAACACCAAAGTACAACAGTAAAATTTATGGAATATTATTTTTTGTCTTTCAATTCTCGTAACACGACACCACATGGACTCAAATAGAGAAATTCAACATCACTTAAGACACTTACACATGCATGGACCCACATAGAAAACATGACAACATCAGGTACATGTCGATGCAACACTTTTCTAAACGAACATATACAACTTATGACCCAGCCACAAAAGATATCAAGGATAGGCACATTCCATAACACATTGACACCCTAGTTTCACCTTATTTACAATTTAAAATTCCGAGAGCATTTCCTGCATAAAATAAAGTTCTCATTCTCAACCAACAGATTTTTAATTTCATTTAAGATTTAACTTAATAAAAGTACACTTAATTTGGCTTTTTTCTCCTTTACAATAATTATCCATAACTCCATTCTTTTTATTTGACATATTTTAAACACATACATAAATCCTGATACTCATTATTATGATAGAGTTCGGTTTCTCAAAACATGTTTAATTAACATTTAGCTTTACTGTCATTATGCAAGGGAACTAACATGAAGACAAGGGCAAAAAAAATCTTATAAGTTTAAGGAGATGAAGGTTTACGCTACTTCTTCCTATAAGATTCCCTCCAAAAGAGTACCTTTATTTTCCCATCATAGTTGATATAGTTCACTAGTTGGTTTGAGTCAATTCAACATTTTCACATCTTGATATATATATATATATAAGAGTTTATTTTTTCTCGAAAGTTTGATCTCACCAAGGGCAATTCATATTCATTTTTAACAACATGATAATGCCCATTTAAGTTAAAAGGACTTTAGGTATGACATTATTTCTAAACCAAAATCTCATTTACTCTTATACTCTTTACACTTACGTTCTACTTTGGTCTCACTATTGGCATTGTTTTAGAAAAACTGTAATTTAAATAACACATAATTTACACTTAGGGTTTTGATACTAAAAGTATTTTAACCTAACACAAGACAAATCATTTCATTGCTCTTAGCCACTCAAGTATTAAATGCATATTAGAAGTGAGACATATAATACAATTTTATGCATTCCAAATTCCTTCCAAAGAACTATTTCAATCGTTGGGGAAATATGCATGAATGCTTATTTCACAAACAACCTTAAGAGAGGACCATGATCTATTAACTTCAAAAGTAGTCAAGGGGAAACTACACCCTAATACAAGACAATATAAGGGAGTTTTAATATCTTTACCGCACAAAACCTGCAAGAAACACGAGGTAATTTGCTACTACACACCAAGGAAATAATTTTATCTAAGAGGGATAAAAGGGGTTTTAAAAAAAGATTTTATTGTGTATGTAATTTGACATGTAGACTCCACTCATGTCATTTAAATCTCACCACGAAATAAATCGTAGGAATATTATCAAATACCTTTACACAGTTTTTTCCTATCATTAGGGTACGAAGGGAAATTACTCTCATGAGCTTTAAACTTATACATGATATGATCAGGCCTACCACACCTAGAAATGTATGTCTAACTCATCTAGATATGACAGGGTTCTCATGACATAGTCATGGCCTCACAAAATATTTAAGGGAAAGGTGTTTTATAAGACTTTTCTTAGGGGTAGAACAAGAAGACAATTTTGGAGGATTAAATCATTTATTAGGACATAATGGTGTTACAAAAATTGGATGAGGATTTCTTGATAAGAAGGGTACGACAAAGGTTAATGAATCACTTCATTGCGATGGTAAATAAAATAAGATGATTTTTCTATTAAACATTAACAGTTTATGAATGAACCTCAATAATTACCTAGCAAAATATGGTTTTCAAATATCTAAATAATAAACACCACAATGAAATCCATATAGTCATGAAACCCACAAAGTAAATGGTACACCCCCCTATTTTCTTTCAATTTACATTGTCAACTATCTACTTTGTTAATCAAATTAACATGTTCTCTATATAGTTGATCCTATATTCATTTGGTGTCACTCATACTAGCATAGAAAATTTAGTTTAAAATAAGGCACATTCAACCACATAAGTTTTCCATGTTCAATGTTTAAATATATAGAAATTTAAGAAAAACAATTGTTTTCAACACTAATTTAAACAATGGATTTTTTTTACTAACTTTCATTCAAAATTTGCAATCTATTCCAATGTACAATATTTCAATGTCATGTCACAAATTAAAACATGTCATACTCTTAATCATTCTTGTTCAGGGTACCTGTAACCAACGTTGCGTCATACCTAGGACTGATATGAAAAACTCTTACACTCTAGCTCAAAACCAATACATTCATCATTTTTAATCAACCCAAAAATCAAGTAAAGAGATATAGGGATAGGGAGAGAGAAGGAGAGATAATTTCCTCACACATTTACACTTCAACATTCATTTACATTTTCTTTTTCTTTTTTATTCAAGAGAGAGAGTAGGGAAGACAAAGAAAACTAGAAGACCCCCTGTTAATTCATAATATAATAACTATTTTAAATTTTCATCCACTTTCATTTTATTTCATCCCATCTACTTTTTTCAAATCATTTACGTTTTCAAGATCAACCAACATTTCATAATTATTTCTAGAGAGAGGATGGAGGAGAGAGAAAACATTCTAAATTACCAAATCCATTCATGTAAAGAAATTTCATTAAATTATACTCTACATAATAATCACACTATATGAAAAGGGTTCACGAGTATTAACAAGTCAAATGGGAGCCTTAGGAGGAATGTCAAGCTCAAGTTACGAGTTCGCAAAAATTGCCAAAAATAGCTAAAGTACTTATAATATGGGTCCGTAAAACACTTGTTTCAAGTTCAAATGTAAATTTCAACAATTCTTGTTTACTCCCTTATATATAAAGAACTCATCGGATTTGACGGAATTCGATTACAATAAACAAGGCTCAAAATAGAAAGGCAACTCTGAGACCAATTGTCGTAAATGTGTCAAACACTAATGTTGTAAAACAATCGGTGGGCTCTAAAACCCACTTGAAACTCTAAATTACAAAATCATTTTCACAAAAAGGAGATTTGTTTTCAATTCTCCTAATGTAGTTTTAGAGGTACATAGGGTTATTCTTAAATATCCCCAAATCGATACGATAATCTACAAGCCAAAACGGATCACATTTTCTTAAAAACGGAGTGTCACTCCAAGTGACTAAAATACAAAAATGGGAATCTGAACTCATCTCTTCAAGACATCAAATTGAGTTTATCAGTTATATTTATGGCATTCTTGGTGTCTTGTACCATTGGGAATCATACTAGAGGTCTAGGTTAGTAAAATGATTTTGTTTTACGCGCGGTGTATGGGATCAAGACTTTTTTTTAAAGATTTCGAGCATATAAGAGTTTTATTTTTAATTATAGTTGCATCCTCTATTGTTCTAAATAGATTAAGACCCAAACAGGAAACAATAAAATGTGAAATTTGAATTCAAGAGGAAGGGAAATCCATACCTATTGTAGGCAAATTTGTGATCACCACATTTGATGAGCCACATCACCTTCAGGCATTCCGAAAAATAATTTACGAGCTTGTTTATGTTTCCTTGTTTTTCTTACAATTCTTTCATGGAATTTGAAACCCCAACATAAGATGAAAATGCACATTAAACAAACCATATCCAAGGGAAGTTTTAAACATTCAACCAAACCAAGAATCAATTATGGAATAAGGTTGAAGTGACCAACCAAGGCCAAACACATTAGTCCATACATAGTCATTTGGCCACATATCCTTCAATAATTTTTTCAAACCATTTGCATGCCAACATATGCTTCTAGATTCAATGTTGAAAACACAAAACTTTGAAATTCCAATGACAATATTACCTACAACCCTCCTCTAATATATTTATTAGATGTTGATTCCTCTTTTCTAAGTTCTTATTTGGCACAAACTAAAAGAGTTATTGGCAAGAGTGAATAGATTTATTGGGTGCCCTATTCAACAACCCATTTTTTGTAAATCTTGCACATCATTGACATTTATGAGATCACAACTCTTTGATGTATTTTGTCAACCAGTATATGTTCCTTAACTATGCTTCCACATTTTTCATACATTTCTACCCAAGTATTTGTAGATGCAACGTATGAAGAAATTCCTCTTTCCATGATGCTTTCTTGGATTTCCACACACACATCCAAATCTCCCAAACTGGATTGGGTAGGTAGGATGTTGGCAGCGATTATATAGTATGTTTTAAACCAGCCAATAACATTCACTTGAAATTTTCTAAAACATTTCCAATAAGCTCATTTTGCATAATACATCAAACTTTGCAGTCGACGAGAACAGATTTATTTTGTTATTCATTCATTAATGGATGCAACCCATTTCAAAGCCCCAATAGATGCTTCAACAAAACCATTTGTGTAAATCCTTTATCATAACTTAATACATTCCAAAAGACAAAATCTCTTTGGCTCTCATGTCTTTCAAGCTGCTCCATTAATGGCGCCTATACTCTATTTGAATTTCTAATCATTTGATTTGGCAGGGAATGGAAAAATAGAGGGTTTCATGTAGAGGAAGTGTGAAAGAGAAAAATCTTACATAAACATAAGTGCTATATCAGGAAAGGGAACTTTCAATTCCTTAAATAAAATAACTACTCAAAATAAAAGATAAAGAGTAGGAAAAATGAACTGGTAGCCATCATCTATCACGAGAATGGTGCTACAAAGGTTACATTACACATAGCACAGGTGCTCGAAAGCAGAAGAATCCAAATCAATACAACTAGATAATACACTCGAATGAAGCACCTCTTAATCCTATATTTTATTCTTCTTCTTCTACATACAACAACAAAATGACGACAGGAAATACTTTCCTTTACTCTCAGAGACAAAATAACCCACTTTAGATCTAGCTACAGATCCATATCAATTAATTTGTATAGAGTAAAATGAGGAGATATTATAGTTACAGATTTATCTCCATGTTCAAGGTTGTTTTAACCAATAATGGTACTGATTTTTGGACAACTATTAGCGAGAGATCCATTTAGTACAGTTCCCCGTCACGTTTTGTTTAGCACAGGAAAGGAGGAATGCATGAAAATGTGGTGGAAATTTGCTATGTATGTGGAGTCTTGTCTTTACAGCTATCATTTCAGTCCAAAGGACCTCTCCCAGATATGTGTGCTTATCTACAATGCCTTACTCGAGCCCCAAAACCATATTTCTTCCTGTCAGCACATGTTGACCAAGAGTCACATGTTATTTATTTATTTTTATATTTGTTTTACATAAAAAAATCTCACGAGACATTGACGATTTTCTTGGAGGGGCACTACACATATATCCCCTATTATGATTCAACAATGAACATACTATTAATATTAAATAAAATATATAAATTATGAAGAAAATTAATGATAATTATTAAGAAAAAAAATCATAAATTTAGGACTCACCTCATGTGGTTCAATTTTTGAAGGCATAGTTGTTATCTTTAACTGGAGTGTGTTAGGAGAAGGGGTGCAACGTAAATTGTAAAGAGATTAATAATATAATTCAAGAATAAAATTTTCGGAACTAATAGAATCATTGTCATTCACATGAATGTTACTTGGGCCATTTCTTATCCTAGAGGATAATAAAATGAACTAATCATATTTTTTTACACTAAGGGTGTGCACGTTATAAACCAAGGCCCAGTATGTAATATCCATATATCGACCCTGCAATATAATTCTATCTTGGAAAAATTGAACCTTAACTTGCAGAAACGGGTTACTAAAATTCTTGAGGGGAACTCCCCTTTGAGAAGCATTTAGGGAAACTTTAAATGTAAGGAAACAAAAAATTCATAATATTTAATAAATCACAAAATCAAAATTCATAAAATAAAAAATGATGTAAACAATAATATGATTATTAAAAACTTACCACTAGTTGCATCATTATATAATTTGAAGTTAGACTCCAACTACGTGACATCTTCATCTATCAAAATATTCTTCATTGTGATAGGATCCACATCTTTTTGTAATAGTCTGGTTAAATGCTCAAAGTCTTTAGGGGACGTTCCAAAGGATAGTGTGTGTGATAGGAGTTGAATATGAAAAGTACAAGAGGGAGTGCTATAGGTTGTTAGAAGGTGGTTGAGTTTTTTTGTATTTGCTATAAATTGGGGCATATAAACTAGCCATGTGTAGATACTAGAATTAGGAATCCCTGATTCCCATAAGTGTGTGCGCACTCTTACATGCCCCTTCAGGACCCTTACGATCATTTTCACCTTTCTATCGACTTATATTCACCATTTAACCATCCACAACCACCTACAACCATAAAAGAAACTTAAACCAATAAAAATCAATAATTATAAATAAACCAAAATAATATAAACAACCTAACAACCCTCCTATGAACTTAAAATAACCCAAAACCCATTAGAAAACTTAAAACCTCGTGAAAATAAGTAGTTAAAACAAAATCTCGCAATTAGCACTGATTGGCGGTAATCTGTTAAAATGGAAGAAATTATATATAAACCAGCTTAGGTCTTTGCCTAAGGATTCTGATTTTAATCCCGAACTCCCGATTCTTCTCCCAAGCATCTAGCCATCAAACCCATTCATAAAAATTCCAAGTTATATAGGCTCATACATGGATCAAACGTGAAAAATCCTAGGCATCTCACTGTCTTAAGTTCCCTTTGGAACAATCAATCTACAAAACCATTCAACTAACTCAATTTTCTTCTTGTCAAGGTAAGTTTATCTTATATGAAATGTTTATGATCCATTATCAAGGCCTAACCTTGTTAATAATTAACTCTATCATCTAGAATAATACTTTGTTTTCAGAATAACAAACTTTAGAAAACATGTGTTATCAAATCTTTTTTCTACAGTGATCGACACTGATCTATTAGATTGACATCGATCCATGTTTATCTATCTTGTCATATTTTATCTATATCAAATAATCATGGCTAATCAATTATTTCTTGAAATCCTTTGTTTTTGTTAGATGACTCTTTCAGGGCCGCCTTACGAACCAGACACCATCTTTGACATACCAATTATGTGACTACCACTCACGTGGGAAAAATATATCATTGACTATGAACTAAGTCTCTATATTATCACTTTCACACCCAATCTAGATGAGATCACTGAGTATTTGGAAGTTCTCCTCGAACAAAGTGACAAGGCCAACCGTTTTTGTGAATAAATTTTCAAACCTCCCCAACCTATCATCAAGGACATTGATTGAGTCCTATCATCTAGACATTATACATCCTAAATTCGTTATTCTATATCATTTGTAATCTTGTCATGATTTCCATCTTAATTTTCTAAAAGTGAGTTGACACCCTTCCTAGGAATCCCTTTGGTTCCTGGGATTGGCCTTTTCGAAGCAACACTCCATATTATTATCTAACATCTCTTTTGTCAAGTTGTTTATTGGTGTGCAATTTTTCTTATTCTCTAGAAAAAGAGTATATTTTGCTCATTTGAATCCGTACATCTCAACATTGTCGACGTAAGTATCGTTAAACCCTATTATTTTCTAATTTTTAGTTGTTTGTTTCACTTAACAAGATTGAATCGTAAAATATACTAAAACACCATATGAAACTTGCGGATTCAACCCAATGTGAAAATGAATTAGGTTTTGATAGAAGGGTGTAGAGTTTCAAAAAGAAAAGGCTATTAAATGGAAACTTAAGGATTTTAATTAGTGGACTCGCAGTTGGTGTGGTGATGACCTTCCTTCTTTTTATTTTTACAACAAATAGAATAGATTCCTTCTCTAGAATCGATGAATGGTCTAGCTGGTTTTTAGTAGACTATTGAGGTTATTTTTCTCATTTTTTTAGGCTCTAGAAGTCTAGTTAAGTGATTGTGTAAATTAAAAATAACTATACTATCTATCTATATATAGGAATATTTAGAGGAATGTCACTAGCTAGTAGCACCTTGCGTGCTACCGGATAGTAGCATCATTTATGTTACTAGTGGATAGCTTTTTGTATGTTGTCGGTTGGTAGCACAAAGTATGATACTAGACGGTAGCATATAAAATGGTAGCATGCAGAATGTTAATGTCCAATAGAATTTTGCATACTGCCATCTGGTAGTATTCTATATGCTATCATATGGAAGCATGTAAAATACTACCAACTGGTATCATCCTTTGTGATACTACCTGGTAGCATACAAAATGCTACCAGACGGTAGTATGTAGAATGATACAAGTCAATAGCATATAAAATGATTTTGGTCGATAACATTCTGCATGATACCGGCTAATATCATGTAGAATGCCATTGTTGCGTCCCTAACAACCTTTTCCCTTAATGTTGTAAAAAAATTCGAATCCCACGAAATAAATTTTTCTTGTGATTCACCATACTTTCCAAAGTGGTTTTTAAAAATTTACCAAATAATTTATACAAGATTTTTTAGAGGGACCCTTAAAATTCACCATGGTGGATAAGGAAACAAGTACCCAAAGACATTTAAACAAGGTGTAGAACAATTTGAAAATATAAGTGACATGACGGAAGGAAAGTGATTATGTAATGCATTGACAAGGTTTGAAACAAGGTAATTAACAAGCAAGTAATGAGCTATAAGCTACATATTATGAGATAAGATATGTACTAAAATATAATTACAAAAAATTTATAAACATCTCCTAACAACATATTAGCCCTTTTTCTTACTTAGATCTAGTGTATGAACATGAAAGTTAATTGTTTCTTGAAATGAAAGCTTGTAAGGTAGTATGTGAAGACATTATCCAATGTGTGGGACTGAGAGTGATAAATAGTTTTTGGATGATAATATACAAAAGTTAAGTGTAAGTCATGCATTTCTCCACTACCCTCCAAATGTCTACAGCCTTGATAAATATACATTCAAATCTAGTCACAACATTTCTCTACTGCTAGCCAATCATCCATAACTTGGTAGAGTTACTGGAAATATCCCTAACATATATTATTGATAGTGATTTTTTAATTTTCATATTACTTATGATTTTTATATAAACATATTTATCTCTCTCAATTTGGTAAGGGGTTAAGAATTAGTAGTCCCTTGATGGAAGGATGTGGGAGTGAAAATTGGAGAGGACATTGGCTAGCATCAACACAAAATTCCTAGGGGCTTTCACAATAATTTTTTAAGTGTATGATAGTGTTTTGATCTCTATAAGGATGTTCATTCTAAATTCACGAAGTAACAACAGATCCACTTACAGCAAGTAAAGTAGATACTATTGATTCACGAAATGTGTAGACAAGGTAATCAAGAGGTCATTAGAAGCTGGGGTTGAAACCGTGACATGGAATGTGAATGAATTATAATGGAATTTTTACAAGAGTGAAAAGATAATTGAAATGAAACATAAATTAATTAATATAAGTGGAGGAAGAACATCTATGTGTAGGTGTTGATTATTGCATTTTTTTAGATATATAGTTTTTTTCAAATTTCAAAGGTGTTTAGTTGTGTGGGATTTTTGGTTTTGTACTTATTTTTTTGTGGGATGAGGGATATGAATGTGAAGATAATTAAAATATGTTTTGAATCCAAGATAGATGAATAGTATTCGAATTTACTCAACAATGGAATCATGAAATTGAAGACAGTTGCAATTCCCCTCAATCTTTGTAAATATTGGATTAAGGAGAGAAATGATGTATAGAAAAAGTTAGAGAATGATGTAGATAATTAGATTATATGTGATGATGGTGGTGATGAATGAAGTGAAAATGCTAAGAAGGAACCAAAAATGGTAGTGATTGGGGTATGTGGCAATAATATATAGAAAAGAAGATAGATTTTGAGCATGGTAGATGTGTGATAATGTATAACAAATAAGGAATTGAGAATAAAGCCCTAGTAGGATTACAATATGACCGCCCCTTGTATAATCATCTAGATTTCCATTATGTGGGACCAAACTATGTCACTCTGATACCAGATCTTGGAGCAGCAACAGATTGACACAGGAAACTTGATTAGTTCTTCTTAATAATTCATCCAGGACTACATACATATAAATAGGAAATATCTCCCTTATAATTTAGGAGGTAGTTATAACAAAACTCCAACCTACATAAGTTGTTTATAACTCACTAACCAAATACATATAATTTTTATTGTCTTTATAACAATTAATAACAATTTACTAACCCACTAATTTACAAAATTATATTTACCATAGTAATTACACATGTAATTATTATTCACACACACACACACACACACACACACAACACACACACACACACACACACGTGTGTGTGTGTGTGTGTGTGTGTGTGTGTGTGTGTGTGTGTGTGTGTGAAGCACTATAGTATTCCTAAGATTCCCCCCTTAGTGCGAACATGGTAGAAAAACATACACTCTCTCAACTGTAGTATGATCACCCCTGTGAAACATGTCCTACCATGTGACTCGTGATTTTGATCAAAAGAAAGGCTCTCTCCTTTCATGGTTTTAAACAGGCTTACCACAAACCTTGACGTGAACATGCCCCATCAACTGTCCACCTTGTGTTTTTTTTTGGATCCTCCCACAAACCCTTTCAATATCCATGAACTGACTTACTCGGGTGCTTTTGTTCGCCACTATGCTTGTACATTAGGGAAGTATATAGGAATCACGACTCACTTATTACAAAACTACACAATAGAACATATACAGGAAAGAGATTTCACATTACTTCCTATAAGAATCACAATGTTCTTAATTACATCCACTGTTGTCGATCATTGCCACTCAATCTCAAACAACAAAGACAACTAGCACTGCCACTTGAAGTTGCCTTTGACTTTAGTCATTTTGGGTGCATAATGGAAATGGAACATTGGTGTCATTTTCCTCCCCACAATGTGAAATTTCCACACACAAACACTGAGAAGTAAACTGTATCGAAGTACATACTACTAAGTGGATCTTGTTAGTTATATCTTGTTGCAAATGGTCACCATTATAAGTGAATGTATTCATAAGCATACCATCTTCCAACAAATTATGGAATTCATAGGATAACTATCAGTCATCTACGCTCTAACACAACTCTTTTTCTAGTAGCCACAATATACACCGCACTAAAAAGATGTAAAATGGAAATGGAGGATAACTGAAAAACTCACACCATAAAAATGTGCCACCACAACTTTGTGCAGCCTCACAGTTGGTGACTGACGAGAGGTAGTTGATCCACCTCCAACCTCTTGCGCCTCTGTCCTCCAATGTGACGTTGCTAGCTCAGTAGAATGTGAACATGAAGCTCAAATTTACACATTGGACGTCGTGTTCCAGCAATAATGAGTCTGTAAGGCCATTTTTTTTCTTTTGACAATATTTTGACTCTAAGACAAGGAATAATGACTCGAATTTGAAAATATAACACTTAACTTTGAAATTTTCAACTATTAAACAACAATTTGAACAAAATAACACAAAATGACTTTTATGACTTTGATAAAAAAAAATGATATACAAGACTTACAAACACATTAATTTTAAAAGACACAACATTGACCATATGAGTATAAAAGACAACACAAAAATTGATCTTTATAAATGACAATCGCTCTTTTTGTAACTAACAAATATTTCAACTTTTTCACAATTTATAACAAAACAAATATGCACGAGACTAGACTCACTAAATGTCTAATTATAATACTCAAAAGTTTATGAACAATGCACCTATTCCTATGCCACTAAGAGCATCTAAAACGTTTCATGGAAATGGAGATATATATGCATGGATCAACCACTTCACATCGATCTTGGTCGTGAAAAATTGTGGAGCATGAATTCTCAAAGGATTTAGTGCATATGAAAGTGAATGAGCATATACCTGTAAAGGCTCTTTGTAGAAACTGCGGGACGGATGGTAAGTTTTTTGGTAGCCTTCCGATGGTAGGAAAACGTCAAATGCCGAATGTCAAACCAGAAACAAAGTCGACTCAGTCAAGTGCCAAATTTTCCTATATGTCTCCAAATGTCTCCAAATATACATTGATCTTGTTCAATAATCTCGCTCTACTATTGCACAGATCGTATGGGGATATTCACTAATCAACCCAAAATTTATTTTGTGAAATTCATGCGCATGAAAAAATGTGAAGAGGCTAGTTGGATGCACGAGTTTAACTGATTGAAACACGGATATTGAAATAAGATAATTCTAACTATATATGGCAGATAGACAAGAATTTGCTAGTCACTTTGTAGATGGAAGATGGTGAGGATCCGAGCTTCAAACAAGATATGTGCTACTGAACTATAACCAAACAATGGCAAATAGATTAAAACTAATATTACACAAGTTCTAAATTCTCCTACCAGAGCATTGTTAGCAATTTCATGCAACATTTTCATTGGCACTCAATACATCTCTGTTGAAGGATGAATCTGATCCTTTGCTAAAACTTATGCACGCCTGCAAGAAAGAGCCACGAATCTAGCAAAGACTATAATTTGCTCGATATGATCATCTACAGGAGAAAATTACAATATGACTGCCCCTTTTATAATCATCTAGAATTCCATTATGTGGAACCGAACTGTGTCGCTCTAATACCAAATCTTGGAGCAGCAACAGATCGACACATGAAACTTGATTCGTTCTTCTTAATAATTCATCCAAGAACTGCTGTACATATATATAGGAAATAGTTCCCCTATAATTTAGGAGGAAGTTATAACAAAAATCCAACCTACGTGAGTTATTTATAAATCCCTAATAAAAAACATATAATTGTTATTGTTGTTCATAACAACTAACAATAATTTACTAACCCACTAATTTACAAACTTATATTTACCATAATAATTACACACGTAATTATTATTCACACATATACATATATAAAAAATTATAGTATTCCTAACATAGTCATGGGAGGTGTTCCAAAAGGGTGGGGGTGACATGAGTGGGAGAGTGATTACGCAACATCAAGAAACTTGTAGGGAATAAAAGAGAGTGATTTAATCAATGGAGTGAATGTGTTTAGGGGCTTGAATAATTATTAAGTCTTCCAAATATGTGGTGGATGTGAGGGTATGGGTGGGGGAGCTGAAGAGATGTGAGCAGGATCTTGGAAGACAAAATGGTGATCATACAAGTGGGGTGGTGGAATAGGTGGGGGTAGAACTGAATCCCACATGAAGGAAATAGGATTCCCAAGATAGAAATCTTTTAGGCATTGATCCATATGCATAGCCTCATTGAAGATGAGTAGTGAGTGTATTTGAAAGTGACATGAAATGTGCATAACACAAATTTTTGAACAAATTTCATTAAAATCTGATTGCAGAAGTAGATAAAGGAAGATGTGGACCAGTGTGTGCAAACAAGAAATAAATTTGATAAGGTATTGATCGGTAGCATATCGAAGCATGGAGAGATCAACTAGGTTTTTTGGGAGAAATGTGAATGGAGAAGTGAGTGAGGAAAGATTCAACAAGTTTTGTGAAAGAATGCATACTATATGGTGGGAAAAGTGAGTACCAATCTATATTTTGGCCAATGAGTGACAACGAGAAAATGCATAACAGGAACACGTCGTCCTATTGGATGAGATGGAATGTGAAGTGAAAAATGCATAAGTGGTATTAGGGTTCCTTATTGTCAATGAATTTCTCAAAAAATAGGTAGTTGAAATGTGGCAAATAAGAAAGGCATGGAACCATGGGGTGAATATGTTCTTTGAAAATTTGAGAATAAGTGATGGGAGGAAAAAAATTGAGAACAAGTGTTGAGACTTGGTTTTGGTGATGCAATCAATGATGTGTTTTTGGAGCATGTCAGGGTTGGAGTAAGAATGTGTGTGAATGGAATCTATTAGGAATGACTAGCGATAAGGGATGAGTAAACTGTATGTAGGGTGACCAAAGCACATAGGGGTGATCATTACACATAGGTGGGATTGGAGTATGCATCAAGGATTAGATTATGTAGCGAGGCCTGGAATGTGTAGGGGTGATTGGAGCGTGTAAGTGATATTGAAGTGTGTAGGGGGAGAAAAGTGCATAGGGTGACCAATGCACGTAGAGGTTACCACATTGCATTCGTGAGACCAAACCACATACGAAACACTATAACACATAGGGTGGAGTGAAGCATGCACAAGTGAGAGCTAAAGCATGTACAAGTGAGATACGAAGTACACATAAGTGAGAGCTAGAGCACACACAAGGTAACACATGACATGATTGAGAAATCTAGGTGAGGTGGTTAATTCTGACATGTGAGTAATTGAGTGAACTCTATGAGCTCAGGTGCATGAGTTGAAATGGGTGAGTTGGGGAAACATTTGAATCACATGTCATTCATTATAGTGACTGGGAAAAAAATCATTATGGGTGTGGGATTATGGTCATGTAAACACTCAAATTTGGTAATCTATCATTTGACATTATTGATCTTGACATTGCATCCTTGCACGGACAAATTCACTCTCCTCACTCTTACTTAACACACCCTGATAGTATTTCATGTACTTTCTTATCTTTTCAAACCTCTCTTTCATTAGTTTGTAGAATTTAATTACAAAAAATACACCTAGAAACATCCATGCTTAGACCCATAAAGTCAAAATGTGTTTTTCTCCCTCCTTTCCAAAAACATTGATTTGAGTCAATTTTTAAAATTACACACTGAACCTACTATACGATTTTGGACCGACATGTTGTGCATTAATTATTTCAATTTCATCACCTTCATATGACAAAGACACCCCTTTGGTTATCCTTTCATTTCATAACAACCTTTGGAATAATATATAAGTAAATAAATCATACCTCATTTAAGATACATGACACTTTATGAACTCCTCATGCAATCACAAGCACTAAAGTACCCATAGCTCCCTAAACAACAAAATAACTCATGAAAATCCATTAGGGAAGAACACTCTAATGGTATAAAGTCTCCTTCTAGGTTTAGGATTCTCCATTATCATCCTACAAGAATTCAAAGTGACCCTTCCAAACAATTTAAGTAAGTGTGAAACTCAGGCAATGCATTTTCAAAGTATGATTGTCGAATTATGATTGCACTATAGTCAATATCACATATTAGGAGAATGACATGTGATTTTAGGCCTCTTTATAGTAGTGCATATGTCGAAGTTCCATAGGGGTTCCCATAACCTAACTAACTTTATTTCACATGAACTCCTTGCACTATAAGGATTTGAGGGTTTGAAAAAAGTCTACAATATCAGTCTAAAGGTGAGTGAAGAAGACCTTACATAGAGCAACACATATTTCTAGGTAGGTGAAGCACTCAGGAAGTTTAAAACCTAGATTTCATGTAGGTATAAGATTGTACAAAAAGCTCAGGATCGTAGGGATGTTATTGACTGGGTTATACGGTTTTGACCGAGTTCATTTACAGATTACAGTTTCAGAAATAAATTATTTATGGTTCCACATCTATTTGTTCCTACACTCATACTACCCAGGATCCTTTGTATCCACACAAAATTAGATAAATGCACTCTCTCTTATGTTTTGGCATTTTGGAAGTAATTCACTTTGAAAAGTATTAGTCTGATTTATGCAATTAATGTTGGAAGTTAATTAAATCAAAATAATCACCTATAACATTATTCATTATTTTTACGTATGTTAATTAAGAAATTCATAAATTAAAAAGGGTGAAATCATTTGGTGAACCCGACTCTTGAATTGAATATTGTGCCTTATTGTTGTATGGTTTCTATTATGTTTGGGTATGTTACTTCATCATGCCAAATCTCATGGTCATTATCAATATATATTTATCTTTCCCACATCTTTTGATTCCCATCACACTCTTTCTCACACTTGTGCCCAAGTCCTTAAAAATCATTGTGCGGTGTCACCACCATCTTATTATGAGCATCTACTTGATTGCATGATTAACACTATTACTCACACATCATCTCTACACTAATCATTTATTTTGTTGATTCCGATATAAATGACACACTTTTTATGACACATTATCTATACCAATCTCTATTCATCAAATTTCTATTCATATTTTCTTTTTTATTCCACATAGCAAGGATTAAATTTGTGCATGGCCATTATTTCAGTCTCTAGGTATATATTTTGAGATTCTTGTGCTTGATTTTTATTTTCACTTTCGACACATTACATTACCAATTATAGTTGGGTCTATCACTACACAGACTTCATTCTTCATTGCCAAATATTTTTCTACTTGAGTATTGCAACTAGGTAAGCCTTGGATACATGCTCTTAAGGTTGTTCCATCAATGGTTCATCAATGTATCAATTTTAGTCATCATAAAAAATATTCACTATTTAGGTATTTCTTTAAGGGATTTCTCTCCTAGTGTTCCTATTTTTCTACACTTTCTATCACTCTTCCTAGTGCATCTATGGATAGGTCTCTTGTTTCAAACACTACTTTCCATAGTTCTAGTCCTCTTAGGTCTCATGATAGGCCTTTAGATATGCACACTACTTACATTGCATGTCATTCTCCTTTTTTGATGGACCACAATGTTATTAGTTTACATGATGAAATTTCTATTGATACCCATGATACTCCTCCCACTATGTCTCATTATCATAAAAATGATGCCTGCTCCCTAACTCATATTTTTACGTACTTACATATACCTAGATATTTGTCCCCTATGGTGGTTTCTACCTCTAAAATACCTAAGATAATGGGAGAAACTCATATCCCCCTTCATAATGACTATGGTTTTCACATATTTTGTTTCGAACACATCTCGATGCAATTCTAATAATCTTATGCCCACTAAGTCTAATATTATATCACTTGATCCAACTTCCCCACCATAATTAGGAGCACAAGGTGTTGATTTGATGATGCTTCATGGAGTTCCTCAATCACTCCCTTTTCAAACTTCTATGCATGACTTATTTAATATGGATACACCTCATTTTGTTACATCAATGGGGGAAATTACTCCCTCGCTTTCCACATTTATTTCAATGGTTTCTTCTATAGTCATATGGGCTACTACATGCGGTTCTAATGCTTCCAATCTTCCTCAAATGTACCTATTGGTTATGGAAAGTCTTATGTCTCTCCTGTAAACACTACAATTAGGAAACCCTAATTCCCATGGGTGCATACACACTCTAACACACCCCTTCATAACCCCACATGGTCATTTTCACCTTTCTATCAACTTACATTCACCATTCCACCATCTACAACCATAAAATAAAATTAAATCAATAAAAATAAATATCCCAAAACATTCTAGACAACCTAACAACCCTCCTACGAACTTAAAACAACCCAAACCCCATTAGAAAATCAAAAACCTAGTGAAAAGAAGTAGTTAAAACCAAATCCCACATTTGGTGCCAATCGGTGCAGATTGGCAGGGATTCGTTGAAATGACATCGATTCTCTATAAACAAATTTAGACCCTTGCCTAAGGAATCTGATTTTAATCCCAAAATCTCGAATATTCTCCTAAGCATCCATCCTTCAAACCCATTTTTAAAAATTCCAAGCTATCTAGGCTCATACATGGATCAAGCGTGAAGAATCCCATGCATCTCATGTTGTTAATTTCCCTTTAGAACAATAAGTTAGTACACCCATTCGACCAGCTCAATTTCCTTCTTGTCAAGGTAAGTTTCTCTTATTTAAAACATTTTTAATCCATTATCAAGGCCCATCCTTATCAATAATTAACTCTATCATCTGGAAGAATACTCTATTTTCTATCAGAATAAAAAACTTTACAAAACATGTGTTATCAAATCTTGTTTCTACAGTGATCAGTATCGATCATTCAAATCGGGACTGATCTATTAGATTGGAATCAATCCATTTTTATTTATCTTTTCATATTTTCTCTATATCCAGTAATCATGGCTAATCAATTGTAGCTTGAAAGCCTCTATTTCTATTAGACAACTCTTCCAGGGGAAGCTTACAAACCAGACACCATCTTTAACCTACCAATTATATGATAACACTCATGTGGGAACAATCTGACATCGACTATGAACTAATTCTTTGTACCATCGCTTTCACATCCCAATCTAGACGAGATCACTGAATAGTTAGAAGTTGTCCTCAAATAGAGTGATGAGGAATACTATTATTGGGAATACATTGTCAACCCTCTCCAGCCTATCATTGAGGATGTTGATTAAGTCCTGTCATCTAGACATTACATATCCTAATTTTTTTTATTATATATCATTTGTAATATTGTCATGATTTACAACTTAATTATCTAAAAGAGAGTTAAAACCCATTAAAGGAAACCCTTTGGCTCTTGAGATTTCCTTTTCCAAGCAACTCACAATATTATTATCCAACATCTCTTTCGTCAAGTTGTTTATTTATGAGTAGGTTTTCTCATTATCTAGAGGAAGAATCACTTGAACCCATTCAGATTCGTACATCTCAATGTTGTTAATGCAAGTATCGTTAAACCCTTTTATTTTCTTATTTTTAGTGGCTTTTTTCACTATTGGTGAGAATATTTGTCGATATGGAAAACTAGGTGTCACCGCCAACATTCATGGGGCTACACCCCTCTATATTAAATAGGGCAACTCTCATTATTGAGTGTAAACAAAACTAATCTTATATAAATGTTTTGGGTTGGCCAAATAGGTTGGGGATCATAGAGGAACACTCAACTAAACCTATTGAAAAGTTCTTGTATGGGGAAGAAATTGCAGCGATAAGGGGTGAATGAGATAAATTAAGAAAAGGAAGGTTATTGTTGTGAGTAGGCCAATTGCAGAGTTCACTCCTAATAACCCAAGTAGTTCATCATTCAATATATAGAAAATAAATAATGAAGATATTTAGTGAGAAGAAAAACCCCAGACACAGAGTCCTTAGATTCATTTATCAAAGATATAAAGCTATTTCTAGCTCACTACGCATGCAAAGTGCATAAGAGAGAAATAAAATAAATGTAGGAAAAGGATAATGGAATAAGTGTAGATTTTATTTCATGTGCGCTTGAAAATTAAAGGGACTTTTACAATGCAAATTTATAAAATCGCTTAAGTGAATAAGATGAAATACAATGATTATGCCCAACAAAGAATTAGAAGAGGGAGAGAATAAAGAGGGAGAAGTCGAGAAGACGGGATAAGTTGACATTTCAAATGAAGAAGCCTTCTTGATGAAGAACTTGTTGATCCATGCTTCTCACTCTTGTTCCTTAAATTATTTTTTGAATTAAGTTATCGCATCCATAAACCTATTCACCTCTAGAATATACACGTAACCCAACACTTTGATCCATGTTCCAGGAACATCACCAATATTCTTGTATTAACCAAGCCATTCTTCATGATCCATTGAAATTGCAGGAATGTAACTTTTGATATTGACCAAGAACTCTAATTTGTTTTAATTGAAGGAGAAAGAGTCACCTGCCTCATTTTGACCAGCTGCTGGAATGAAATGATGAGCTCTTCTGATGGTGAGTCCTCAGTGAGCAGAGGGAATCTAAATCTCTGAACATATTGGTAGACCTCGTTCAAGATCTTGAAAAATTGGTTGCCCATGAGAATCCAATCAATATATGGCATTCTTGAGCATTATGTATCTCGCATCCATGATGCAGGTCCAAACTTGAGATAAATTTTCAGTAGTTGATGTAAACAATTTTTTTCTCATGAGAGTGTGAGAATCGAAGGATCTCATCTCAGAAATCAGTGGGAACACCTCATCCAAATTATTAACCTCTTTTAAAAACTCCTCATCTACTTTCTTAACTTCAAACAATGTTGCAAGAGCATACTTGATGAGAGAAATGATGTCTAGAAACAATGCCTTGCCTTGCTCAATGATTTTCTCAATCCACTTCTCATTTTCCTTCCCCTACATCATGTAGACTTGTGATTTCTTAACCACTTCAAGATAAACACTGCTGATTGGAGGAATGTCTTTGATCAGAAGGGAATATTTTGATTCAAGTTCTGAAAAGGGTTGAATGTAGGCACTGGGGTATTTTACTTGTTTCTCTAGTTGCGTGGTTATTTTATTACATTCTTAGTTCTGATAGAGTATATGGGAAGAGGATTCCTTGAATATGTAGGAATCACCCTCATGTGAGGCTTGGCTCAATGAGATGTGGTTGAACTCATAGTCTGATGAAGTCAAGTATTCGATAGGCTTTTGAATCTTAGGCCTAACAACTTCAACATATTAATTACTTGAGATGCCATTGAAAAAGTGGGATGTTTTTTGTGCCTTCTTTCTTTGCTTGAACTTTAGATTTCCTAATATTTCTTCTATACTTGGCATGAGAACCTATTATGTTGTCCTTTGCTATATGTTGATCATTTTGTAGATCTATGGGAATGTTTTATCAGGCATTGACATGATGTATGTCACTATAACCTTTTTAAGAGCTCATTATGGAATCAATTCTTTATAACTGTGGGGAAGCTCTTACCTTCAGGGATACATACTTGTACACTTGAATTTTCTACAATGAATTAATCTCGTTTCATGGGTATTTTTAGTCTTGAGAACCTTAACCCAACTTGCTCACTTAGCTCACTAAGTTCAGCTAGTTTGGCTCACTCGGGGAGAGTAAATTCCTTCAACCTAATTGAAGATTTAAAATGATGATATTTCTTAAACCTTTTTGAATATATTCTTAGGATATATGATGCCTCTTAGTTTCCACTATTGTGCCCTATGGTGTTCTTCTTTGTTCACATAAACCATTGTGACCAAAGTGATTCCTTGAGGACCCTCGTGAAGGATGGATTGCCTCGATTGGACTGTACAACTATCACACAACATTATGAAGGTATTGAAAAGTAGATTTATGAATGAAATTAGATCCAATATTAATGTTCTACATTATGAATGAAGAATTTCTATTTTTATAAAATGCCCCTTTTTGCTTTGGACCACCTTTTCCGTTGCATTTTTTTTAGAGCACCACCTTGAGAAAATTTGCCTTCTTTGATATTTTACTATTTATAGTAAGTGCTCACATAAAAAATTACTATTTTTGTAAATTTCCCTTCCACACCTCATATTTCGATGAAACCAACTTCACCAAGATAGGTTTCTTCTCCGGATCTCATGTACAAAATTTCAGCTCAATCCGATCATTGGAGTGGTGGAAAATTAAAAAAATGAAACTAGGGCATGGAGTCAGTTTTTTTTTGTTAAAAATATGGGGAATGCATGTATTTTTAATCACATGTGCCTTGAAGGAACCTGGAAATGGATAATATTTCAAAAAACCTCCCCTCGATTCATACATCGGTTTGTGAGATATAAAATTTTCACTTTCCTGGATACATAGTCACTCAGGAAAGAAAATGAACATGGAGATTTGAAAATATGAAAATCTTGTAAAAATTTCTCTGCTACGATCATGAAAACATGGAGAGAGGAATAGAGGAAGAAAAAATGGAGTAAATTCTAGGAAAATTTTGAAAGAGTTCTCGGTAGATTTTGAGCAAATGGAGGAAAATCACTAAAACACTATCTCCCTAGTTTTTAGATTTATGGAGAGGGAACATATTTTTGACCCCATTTTCCCCTTAAAAATGGATGAAATGGACACAAAAAATTTCCCTAGCCCTATGAGGACAAGTGGCAGGCATGCATTTGCGTAAGGGTGAGAGAGAGGTGCTTACTTTTGGCACTCACGGGCTGAGTTCTTGTCACGTGAAGAACCACGTGGAAGCAAGGGGGAGGGAATTTTTTTTGTCCCATGAAGAAATTTGGACAACAAATATAGGATGTTTTATAATATGTATAATAGAGAAGATTGAAGTTTATAGCCAGTATACATATCGGCCTCTTGAAATATATTCTTGAATCATGTCCATCGGTACATGGCCTTAAAAATGATACATTGAGCATCTGCATTTATGATATGGCATCTATCATATTGATGATTCTCTTTGCATATTTAGTTAACATAATAAGCTATATCAGAAACCCCCAGGGTCAAGTATTAAAAATGACTATATCGACAAGACATGAATCATAGACGGCCACCTAACTAGTTGCAAATAGAACCTATAGCCTTTACTTATTTGTGACCCACTATGTATTAGTATAGGGTATTATGCCTATAAATAAACTCTTGCCAACAAATTCACAATCAGGTAAGGAGCAGATTGCATGATCCCACATTAGAAGAGATCCACAACATACGCATGTAGCCGTAGTGGCCCTTTAAGATTAAGGTCTGATCCTTCCATTGCCTGTTGTCAGCGTGATGACAAATGATGCCTCTGGAAATCTAAGTAGCCACAGATTGGCATGCCATGCAGTAAGGGTTTTGATGTATAAACGGTTCTCGCACCTAGCCCTATATGACAAAGTGGAGTCATATCAAAGGCACTGTTGTGTCATGGGATAAAGGAGATGGTACTAAACCACATGGCACTGATGAGTGGTAAGAGGACTCCACCATGGTTAAGCTAGACATATAGCATATATAATGGCAAGTACATGAATATCCAATATTCTGGCATGTCCCTGCTACCTATGTAGGCATGCATGCATGCTGCTCATGTGATTATTCTTATTTATGTCCTTTATGACACTGGTGACAGAGAAGTGATCCTTAAATATGGTATTAGAGCTTGCCAAAATGCCTTACCCTACCCAAAGATGGACCAAATGGAAATATGGAACAATTCAACAATAAGACGTGACAGAATAAATTGACAGCGTAGTATTGGGCCAATTTCTAGAATGAAACATATGAAGAACCTGCTAATGATGGGATAACCAATTTGCAAGAAAATAGGAAAGCATACATTTGGATAATCATTGCCATATTCATGTAATGACGATAGACATGAAGGTGCTGGAAACTAGAACTGACCCTTGTACAAAGAAAGAAGAAAGAATTTATATTATTGTCCACAAATGACGAAAAGTAGGTCAACGGGACTGAAGGTACAATCAATAGCAATAGAAAGATCTAGGAAGAGAGAATCCTAGAGGTGAACCAACGAAATAAAGTAAAAAGAAAAAATAGAACAGCATGCCACTAACAAGTGGTAAAGAAACCAATACAAATAGTAGTGAGGGGCGAACAAAAGCCCCAAGAGCATATGACAATGAAGACTGGAGGCAAATCTCATCGAATGTCTTATCTGTGCCTAAAGTGTAGGAATCATCTGAGCATTATCAATCACTGTGAGATATCTAATAATATTGTCCGTTGAGTATACAGGGCCAAAGGGGCCAGGTTGGGGAATCCTAGGAGGACGCAAAACACTTCCTCTAGAATCTCCCCTAGCATCTAAGGCCAGTGTAACTCCCGTAGTAGAAAAGAAGCTCGTAATATCAGTTTGCCCCTATGGTTTGGAGGGCAGTTGGCAAGTAGTAGATCCGTGTCATTGGAGAAGGGGAGAGCCACACCGATGGGGCAGAGTAGAGCCATGATGCCTAGAGATAGTATGCTTGGAGATCTGAGTAGTCTGAGTAATAGTGATGCGCTGAGAGAAGCACCACCTATCTGATCTATCAACTTTGATGTGTGATGTACCAGTGTCCAAAGGACACTTAGTGCCAATCACCTGAATGGGCTGAAAGAAAGAGGTGATCAATGTGGAAGCTCTAGAGCCTCTAGGATCCCCCTGTAGGTATCTACACTGGAAGGTGGCAGCCTCACGAAGATAAAGAGCCAAGCACTAGTGGTCTGTATATCTAAAGAAAGTAGCTATAGTGTTGTTAGAGTCTCTGTAAAGGCAATGAAATCTTCCCCGGATCTCATAATAAATGAGGCATGTGAAAATGAAGTGGTCCTCAGTATCCACCTCTTGGAGGGGGCAAAGACAACAGATCCGGTCTTGATGGAGAATGTGATGGTTTGTTTCAACCCGTAACCGGTGGGAACAAACTCTTATTTGGTCAAGGGGAAACCTCACAGCCGTAAGACCAATGGCGCTGAAGATAGCAAGGGCGACGAATAATACCATCCACCACCTGTAAGAAATGATTGGCATTGAAAGTAAGCTTGGGACTAAGCAAGTCACGGGGGGAGATCCAGGTGGTATGGATATACTGAGATAATAATTGTTGTGAATTTTGATGGAAAATGTATGTGATCCAATTTTGTCTTGTTTAAGATCTATGGAAATGCCTTTCTAAAAATAACCAAGCCAAACCCACAATGAAGTTCAAGGAACATAACCAATACTCGTGTCTCCACCTTCAGCATGAGATAAGTTATAGCTTCTTAATAGAATAATTCATGCAATGAAATTCATTTCTTTAACAATCACAGTGATACCAAAGTATCAAACTATTTAAATTCGTCTATTAAATAAATTGGCATATGCACAATGTTCCATTCACAATCTGGAGCTATAGATACATAGGTATGAGATTAGGCCCTTCAAAATTGATCTATTTAATAAATTGGCATATGTACAATATTCAATTCACAGTTTCGAGATATAGATACATAGGTATGAGATTAGGCCCTTGACAAGGAAGAACCTCTTTTAGAACTCCAAGTCATGTGGTGTTTGTATACCCTGAGAAAATGGACCTCTTAGGGGAGTCTCTATAGCTTAATAAAGAGAGGGACCTCTCTCAGCATACACTCAAATGGGTAATACATAGGCAATATGGAATGAGTAAATGCAGTTTTAAAGTAAATACAATAGGACGACCTAAATGCTTGGTAAAAAGAAATTAGAAAGTGAAGAGAAAAGGGGTACCGAGTTTGGGGACTTGTTGGCACATTTGAGTGAACCACCTTTCATGAGGTGAGAAGTCGTAGGAATGAACCTAAAGTGATAGAGAATACCTAATAGACAACGTAGGTGTTTCTTAAAACTGTGGTGTATGTTGTTCGTAGTCATGTATTATTGGCTTCAAGACCCATCCTAGAAAACAATGTTCCTTCGGTTAAGCCCCTTTGTCCTTGAATGTCCTTAGATGTTCATGATTAAGACCTATAAATGTGGACGAGTAAGGCAAAGATTTCTTTCATAAACGACCTTCTAGAATCCTTATAAATATGCAAGTAAATTCTCGAGTTATAATTCCAAGAAAGCCGACATTGTTAATGATGGTCGAATTTTTGGCTTATTTTAGAGGGAAATAGCTAGATAGGCGATTTTGAACAAGGCCGAGTTCGACCATGGTCGAAAATGACCTAGAGACACCTAGAGGGTAAGATGAGGATCATGGAGACCAAGAAAATACCGAGATAAATAGTGACAAAATGTGAAAGGGCTAGATCATGGCATGACAAGAGGCAAAAATGTTTGAACATATACTTCTACTCGTGACAAGGTTTCTCCATCTGAGGCCACCCCAATCCCTAATTGGGAGGTCAAGACGCCAACAAGTCTCTTGTCAATGGAAAGTGTTAGTACTCTATTTTTATATGTATACATATCCTCCCATGAGGCTTATTAGTTGTCCATAGTGTGAAGCACGAATACTGCCTCAAGAAGAAATATGAAAATATGAAAATAAAATGGCATAACTAAAAGTGATGAAAAACAAAATACATACCTCAACTTACTTGGCTGATGTTGAAATGTTCACATCGTTGTCATCAAAATCTAGAAATAAACACGTGAAAGGGTGCTCTATTGTGCAAGATATGGGACTATAGACACCTAAAATCCGCTTACGCAGTTTTAATGCTAAGATTGCACTAATTATCTTCTTTCCCGTCATTTCTGTAATAATTAGCGCTTTTCCCCTAATTAGCTAACATTCCTCTTCATTTTCGTTAATTAACGACCTTTCGTTAATTAATTAACTTCCCCATCATTCAGGATGCCGATTAACGACCTTTCGTTAATTAATGTCCGCTTCTGCTTGGGTTAATTAATTATTATTAATGAATTACGCTCGAGCTACTCTAAATCAATAACTACTATTTACTGGATCAAATATCCTCTCTTACATCCCCCGAATTGACGCTATATTATCCTCTAAAGAGCTTCTACAAGCTTACTATCTACCTATTAATTAATCACATTATGATTAATTAAAACACCCCTCAACTCCCATGAGTCACTAATGATGCCAATTAACCACTCTTCCGTAAATCAATACTCACCTTTTCCAAAGCTATGCTTAATTAATTATTCTTAATTAATTAAGATTCCTCTTCCATTAGATCAATAAATCATCATCGTATCCTTGACTATCATCCCTCTCATAGTCTAAATCATGCTAATTATTCCTCTAAAGAGCTTCTATAAGCTTACACTACCTATTAATTAATCACACTTGGTTTTTCAATAAATCCCCTCAACTCCCATGAGTCACTAAAGGATGAAATAAACTCTTCTAAAGTAAACTCAACCACTTCTAAACCATGCTTATCCATTACTAACCTATATTTGATATTATCCCACATGTAATAGGATGTAAATCTTCTTCAAACCATTGGGTTATAAAAGGAACCCTCCTCCAACCTATCTACTTACACCTTTACATGCTTATAACCTAAACTATAGGCATTTCATCTTGAAGAATTCTTCCATTAGAGGAGTTAGGTATCTTCATATTGCATTCATCCATCTAAGTTCTTGAGTCATATGGAGAAGATTGAGAAGGTCTTGTAGCCAAGTATTGATTGAGATCCATTCTCAAACCCTTGGGATCAAATAAACTATCACATTTTGATAGCTAAGGATCTACATAGGTCCATATCTTGTTTAGCTTTCAAAATAGTAGAGGATAAATGTTTAGCATGTTAGTTTAAGCTTCATTCAAATTTCTAATGCATAATGTTGATATTTAATCTTGTTTAGCTCTTAGCATGATGATCTTTGTGTAGTTAGTTCATGTTTTGAAATTATTAAGGTGTTAGTTTCAATTCCCTTTACATATCTAACTAATACATTGATACATTTGGCATGTCCGATGGGATAGATCCATAGTCCCTTTGATATTAATGAATTTTGTTAGTTTTCTCATGTTTTTACTAATCCATATCATGCAAATAGGAAATAAATTGAGATTCTTATGTTGTTTTATCATCTTTATATGCATTAGATCTCATTTATGTGATTTATTGTGATGGGTTACTCTTTGATTTGAGCTAATTTAGAAAAAAATTGAGTTTTTTGAAGTTGCCTACATCAGGATCCCCATGTTTTGATATCATCTCCAGGTATATACGTACATGAAATTGGTAAGTGCACATACACGTTATTTTGGGCGTGTACATACGTCAAACTTGAGTTTAGGTACCAAAATGCTACACACTGACAAAAGGGCGCATATACATTCTAGGTGCGTATACATAATTCAATGTTTTTTAGACAGGCTAGGGCATGTACACATTCAAAAGGGCACGTATACATCATTCTTCCAAGGTACATGATATTTTGAACTGTGTTCATTACCTTTCTTTTGGAGTGTATATACCTAAACGTTTAGGTCATACTGAAGCGTACACATCTCATATGCTTCTTCTTTGAGTTGGAAAGGTATGCGAAAGTTCAGAACATACTCAATGGAAACATACCTATTTAGGACTTTTAGTTTTAAAAATTTATGGTTTACACATCCTAGGAAACAACACACCCAAAGTTGAGTGTAGGCATCATGTTCAAATTTGATATTTACAAAGATTTGAAAAACATGTTTTCTGATGTACCAACATCCTTGCAGGTTTAAATTGAAGATTAATTCTATTTTGCAGGGAATATTTGTCATGATTTTTGCTAACTTGGTTTGTTTAAGGGTTAATGAATGTTGCATGCTTAGTTAGGAGATTTGAGTGTGTATGCTCTTCCCTCGCACCTTTTAGGTGATCTTGGGAATCAAAAATGATTTCTATATCTTTTATTTATGCTTTGAAAAACGCTTGTTGGTTAAAAGAAATAAATGTCAAATTTGGTTAAAATGAACTTAATTTTTTCAATTTAAATTGAGTATTTTCCATTGTTAATTAGTTTAGTTGGATTCTATGTTGTGTATTCTCTTCTCTTGCATCTTAGGATGATCTTGAGAATTAGAAATGATGTTTTATCCTCTTTTTGTTTGTGGAAAACTACTAAATCCATCGTGCAGGACCTAACACTTGTCAAAGAAAGGAGGATCGAAACAAAAACTACTAATACAATTTTCGTGTAGGTTGCCAAAAGGTGTACAAGAAAACCACATTAAGAATAAAAGATAAAAAACACACCACAATACAAAACATTATATTTACAGGTTCAGATAAGGGTAGGCCCCATCCGATTAACTAGGACATAACTCCTTTGGCATAAGCCTTAAGCTACAACAATGGGGGTGGTCCTAGGAACCCCAAAGTAGTCCACACAAGAGGGAACCTTATGGATGAAACAGGAAGTGCTCCGCACACCTACTTGATTAGTTTTACCTTTGTGAGTTAGAGTTGAAGTTGTCTGTATTGCGACCCTAGTGAGAACACACGATGAACGCATTTATTTCTCACTATGTTTGAAGGGGTTAAAGTAAATCAAGATAACCCAAAACTAGTCAAACCTTGGTAAATCAAGCTCACATTAGACAACTTTTGACACCTAGTTGAGTGAACCACCTAGGAAGCTATCTTGACTTAGGAGCCAACTTTTATACCAATCATTTTGAGAGCCATCACAAAGGGAGAACTTTCTTGGAGTCAAAACTTTGTTTATCAAACAAGGGAAGAGTCCATTAAAGTTCAAACTACATGTTATTCACCATGAAATTTGTGAAGCATTACTTTTGCTTAGTTTTTCACTCACCATAAGGCGAGGTGAAACTATGCCAAAGTGAGGCCAAACATTTTTCAACCCCATTTGATATACTTCCTTTACTTTCATTTGACACTTTGTTGATCACAGAAGAGTAGTCATACGTGTATTGTCAATTGATTATGTTTGCCACTTTTATGTCCATTTACACTCATCTATGTTTGCGGCTAAGTTTTTAAACATCTAAAGTGTGTGAGTACGTCTTTACATCATTATAACCATTTGATCTTGATACCCAAGTCAAGATCTTCATTTGTAGTTAGGCTTGATTCTTCACTAGACTCTCCTTTGAAGTGTTACGTTGCTTGTATCGTATCACCACAATTTTGATACTTACATCTTGTTTCTTGTAAACTTGGCCTAAGTGTCTAGGTTGTAATGTTACACTATGCGCACCCTAACAATTCCTAGGTATAACTTAAGCCTTAGTTTGATTTCAAACATTACCTCGATTTTGAAAGGTGTTGTTGTTACCTTTGTGTGCATCGTATCAATATTATTTTGATATTAATACCTTACTTTTTCATAAATTTTGGTTAACATATCTTAGTGGTATTGTCACGTTGTTCATCTTCGTAACTCCCACTTTTTGAGATATAGGTCTTGGTTGGATTCAAAATCACTTTACGCATAATTTATTGGAGATCATATCAACCTCTTGTTATTACTTACGCTTTTTTCATTTCTTTTAACTTGACATAAGTGGTGACAATTTTTTGATCGTCTTAAATGTCAACTACCATTTGGAAACAACTTAGGAAGTAAGTTCATTGATTGATTGGTTCAAAAAAAGCCTTGTGTGATTGTGTCTAGTGATTATTCATCATTTTGACTTATCCATTTAGGACAATCACTTTGATCCATTAATTATAAATTATTCTTTGGTCATTAATTTGGATTTTCGTTTTGAACTTGCGTGATTGTTCCTTGTGTTTATCCATCTTATAAACTCATTTCTAGGACAATCCTTTAGGTCTTTGATCCTCTTGATCTTCTTTTTTTCACCTAATTTCATGGTCATTTTCAACATATCTTTCAAATCTTGGCAAAAACATTTCCTATCAAGCAACTTTTACATCAATTGAACATTGGAAATATTTCCTTTGTATCCTTTATGTTGCTAAAATGTTGATCAATCCTTTGACATTTACACCTCTAAAATTTTTGTCCAAACCTTGTTTTATTATCAATATTGAGTCATCACAATGTATGTTTTCCTTAGCTTCCCTTTTGGAAAATCACACAAGCATCCCCATCTTTATGAAATTTTTAGTTAGTTGTCATTATACCTGCCCAAATAGACATGAAACCTTCTTCACTTTGAAGAAGTACAATCTAGGTCTAGACCTTTGAACCCAACATACACCAACAATGACTGATTATCACAAGGTCCCTTATACATATGAAAAATAAGGAATCAAATTTTCAGCATTCACATTAAAACACACCCACCATGACTAAACCTCGTTTGGCTCTTCACGCTAGAGAAATCACCCGGGTAACCCATTCCCCACCTTCATCTCATATTCGATGGTATGGTTTGGACACTTCTGATCCAAATTATTATTTAGATTCCCCCCACTCTTCTTCTAATTCTAATCCAAACATTTCCTCTTCTTCTGAGGATTCCAATCCAAATATTTCCTCTTATTCTTCTGATGATTCAGATCCAAACTACTATTCAGATTCATCTAATTTGACTCCTAAGTCTTGTGCAGGACCTCCTTCCATACTTCTTCCCCCCTTTCTTTGAGGACCTCCTTTATCATTCATCCAATTCGACTCCTAAGTTCGTACGGTCCTCCCCTCCTTCACAGGACCTTCTTTATCATTCATCTAATGTGATTCCCTCCCCTAATGTGACCTTCTTCAATTCATCTAATATGATTCTTGGTCCTCCCCTTCTTCACAGGACCTTATTTTATCATCTAATGTGATTTGTGAATCACCTCAATTCATCTAATGAATTGATCTTCCTCCTTTGAAGATTCTTGTCTAACTCAAATGGTCATCCTTTCTAGGACATCTCAATCATGAACTCTTCCTCCTTTGAAGTTCAAAAGTCCTACATCATCAATCTACATCTAAATCTTTTTGGATATGAAATCCTCCTATTCTTCCTCCATGATGTCATCTTATAGGGAAACCTATACCAACCAATTCCAAATCTTCTTCTACTCACAAGACATCTAGCCCTAAGTCTACTTCATCTCTTGAGTCATCTTCTTCTATCAATCATCATCAAACATCTTCTAAGTATTTCACACCAATTGGCCCTTTTTTGTTCAATCAAACACCCATGGTCGATCGAAAACCCATACTGATTGATTTCTTTCAGAATGAAAGGAGTGATCATGACCTTTATAGGGGCACATGAAGATATCCCTCTAACAAGTTATGAGTAAGGATTCTCTTTAGAATTCGATGCGTCTGCATATTTTAAGGAAAATTTTGATTCCTTTTATCAAGAAACAGAGGAAGATCCTCAGATCATGCAACTTGATCCTCCTCTTATTCTTCCATCTTCACATTCTTCATTACGTGATGAAACTCCTGGGTCTTGCATTGATCCATGGCCTATCTTCTCATCACCCAATCACTCTTTTTCTATCACAATTCCTTAATCACAATCTCTTATGGGGTCAATGCCAAGTAGCCCTTCATCTTCATCTAGGTGTGGGTCACCTTCTAGTAGCCCTCCCTATGCTATTTGTGGGACATTTTTGAGTAGTCCATTATCTTCTATTCTTGGGGCATGTCCAACTAGCCCCTTGTCTTCTATGTATAGGTCACCCCTGGGTAGTCCATCATCTTCTATTCTTGGGCCACATCCTAGTAGCCCATCATCTTCCATCTATGGGTCGCATCCTAGTAGCCCTTCTTCTTCTATTCTTGGGCCACATCCTAGTAGCCCTTCATCTTGTATTTGTGGCTCACCTTTTGGTAGCCCCTCTTCTTCAATTCTCGGACCATGTCCTTTTCATCCATCACATTATTCTTCTATCAATGATTGTGGCAAGCCCACCATTATCCCTCACATTCCTCCCATCAATTCTAAACATCCACATTATTCTCCCACTTCTCGGGATCAGAAAAAGTCAAGCATTAGCTTATAAAAAACCCAGACATGTTCTTTATCAAGCCAAGATCAAAACACTGAAGATCTCCAAAGCTCCCAACAAATCAAATGATCAAAAAATACAAAATCAAACATGATTCAAGAATGCACACCAACGCACCCATCAAGTATGGTGTAAAGTGTTGAAACCTATGGATAGGGAACTCAAGCTCCCACATACAAAACCCATGTTTCAAAACAAATCACAATCATTTGTTGAGTGTGAGCTCACCATGATCATCAAGATCGGGGATAATATTACACTTGATAAGAAAATGTGCTTAGTCTCTCTTATCAAAGAAATCACAAACATCGTTGTTGAATCCTATGACGCAGAGTGACATGTTTTGGTCCTAACTTTCAAAAAATCATAAAAAAATCATAAAACAGTTTAGAAATACAAAAAAAATGAGAAAACATTAAAACATTACAAAAACAAAATCAAAGGTACAAAGATCAAACATTGCAATCAGGTATTACATACACATGGATGTTCTTTCTTCCCTTTCTTTCATATTCCTTTGTAAGTCATCCACCATTTTCATCCCTTCAATGTTATTTTGGTTAGCCTATTCACACACATTTTGTGACATTTATCTCTATGGTATCTATTTGACCCTGGTCTTTTATCACCTTGGTAAATTAAAGAACGACTGACCTCTTAGAGATCCTATCACAATTCACATTTAATAAACTTGTTGTGAAGAAATTTTGGATATATTTGTTGACACTAGCCAATGTCACCATCACAATCACTTCCATATCCTTCCATCAAGTCCATCAGTGGTTCTTAACCCCTTGTCAAACAAGAGAGCTGAAATAATTTTTCAGGAAGTAAAAGAATCAAAATCAAAATCAATCAAAAAAAGAAAAAGCTAAAGGAAAAATAAAATTGATATATAACTCTCTCTTGGGTATTTCCAATAATCTCTACTGGGGCTATGGATGCCTGACTGGTAGTAGAGAAATGTTGTGATTAGAATCAAATGCATCTCCATTGGGGCTATGGATGCCTAGCTAGCAGAGCAATGTACGGATCTCCTTCCACAATCCATTCACAAATCACCTTTCAAACTAAATCATTTCTACACATTGGCTAGTGTCTTCACTTTTTGTCTATCAACTCTTTCCTTCAAGAGGTAATTCATTTCCACCTGCACACACTAGATCTCAATGAGAAAATAGGATTAGTATGTTACCAAGTTTTGTTTAGACCTTGTTCAAACTCTTTCTTTAGTGCATGTCTTGTCTCATGATTTGTGCCTTTGGCTAATCAATTTTTCATTGACTGCCTTCTAGCTACATTTTCCATATATTTTCATAGCATTTATGTTCTTATAATTCATTCAGAACATCCATGTGTATAATATTTCCTTTTTACTATGTTTGAGGGAAACTTTGTCCCTTCATTTGATAAGACAATTTTCTACTTCCTTTCTCTCATGTGTTTCTTGGCCAGCTTACGCTGGGGGAATCCTTTCTACCCCATGATTGAACCTATTTTATATTAGCCTTGATCCCCCTTTAACACATGAAGAGTTTGCCTTTGAATACTCCCACCTACTTGTTGGGGCATTTTTTGCATCTTCACTTTCTTGCGCATACGCGTGGCATTCTGCCCTTGTACATCCCATCTATCGCTGAGGGCATCCACGCTTCTTTGTCTTCCTGTACATAGTTTCAAAAAACTTTAAAAATAAAAAACATTCAAATATGTTTCTAAAAAATAAAAAACAATAAAAATCATCCTACAAAACAATGCTCTTTGGTTCTTACCTATTCTTATGCGCAACTCGTGGATCATCTTGATCTACCTCCATTAACAAAGTTGGTTTACTTACTATGTCTATACTCTGGGGCACAATGAGTTGTTTGGTACTATTTCATAGTGCATAATTACTTTTCATAGGACCCAAGTGTCCTCTGTTATTCCCCTTGCATGTATCCTTACTTGGGGCACCATCTTTTAACCCTTGTCATTAATTCACACAGGTCGGAATCAAAGCTTGATAACAAAAATATTGCATTATGTTTCTCTGTTAGGTTAGCTTGTTTACTTTCTCGTATTGCATTGCATTATGTATGTTACAGGAAGTTAGGCATCTTTCACTTTCTCATATTGCATTGCATTTTGTATGTTGCATTGAGTTGGTATTTTTAGCAATGGACAATTGTTCGTAGTATGGATTTTCATGTCATTCTACTTTTTTCATATGCTTATATTTTTAATAAGGACCGATGATGTAGATCCTTGGCAATATGATGACACAAAAGTTGTTTTTAATACAATGGATGAAATCTCATTCCTTTCTCACCATCTTCATTTTTCCTCTATATCATTCTCCTATCAACTTTATTCTTCTAATTCACTCAGGGCCGCATGCCCCTACCCATTCTTCTATCCATTTCTCTCACCTTTTTGATCGTCGATCACCTTCTTTCATCACCCCATCGACACTCGAGGGGGAATCTCTCACTTCTATTAATTTTTCTTCTACCCATTCAAAACTTCACCTGTCTACTATCTTTGAAGTGACGTCACTTACGCCACCCCAAAGAGGGGAAAATGTAGACACCTATAATTTAGCTCGAGAAATTTAAATACTTAAATTGTGCTAATTATATCCTTTCCCGTAAATTGATGACATATCGTCAATAAATACTCATTTTATCTTCTATCACCGTTAATTAGTTGCATTATGTTAATTAATTAACTCTTCTATCCAACAAATACACCAATTAATGACCTTCTCATTAATTAATCCCCCTTTCTATCTAGACTAATTAATTATTCTTAATTAATTAACTTCCTCTTCCATTAGATCAATAAATCATCATTTACGTGACTACATCCCTCTCATAGTCTAAATCATGTTAATTATTCCTCTAAAAAGCTTCTATAAGCTTACACACCTATTAATTAATCACTTTGGTTAATCAATAAATCCCCTCAACTCCCATGAGTCACTAAAGGACAAATTAAACTCTCCTAAAGTAAACTCAACCACTTTTAAACCATGTTTATCCATTACTAACCTAGCTTTGCTATTATCCCACATGTAATAGGATGCAAAGCTTCTTCAAACCATTGGGTTATAAAAGGAACCCTCCTCCAACCTTTCTACTTACACCTTTACATGCTTATAACCTAAACTATAGGCATTTCATCTTGGAGCATTCTTCCATTAGAGGAGCTAGGTATCTTCATATTGCATTCATCCATCCAAGTTCTTGAGTCATATGGAGAAGATCAAGAAGGTCTTGTAGCCAAGTCTTGATTGAGATCCATTCTCAAACCCTTGGGATCAAACAAACTATCACATTTTGATAGCTAAGGATCTACATAGGTCCATCTCTTGTTTAGCTTTAAAATAGTAGAGGATAAATGTTTAGCATGTTAGTTTGAGTTTCATTCAAATTTATAATGCATAATGTTGATATTTACTCTTGTTTAGCTCTTAGCATGATGATCTTTGTGTAGTTTGTTCATGTTTTAAAACTATTTTGGTGTTAGTTTAAATTCCCTTTTCATAGATAACTAATACATTGATACAATTGCATTTCGGGTTTAGGAGGTTTTTTGTACTTTGTCCTATGCAATGTTGGTGGGTGAGTTGCTCGCCAACACCCAAAAATAGGTCGGAGAGCTGTTTCCTTTTCCTTTGTGAGATCCAAAATCCTTTCTTTGCATCCTGCGTTACAATGGTCAATGCCTTGTGTGTTTTCCATCGACCTCATCGTCAAGATATTTGTGTGCTCAGGTTCCCTATACCTCAACTTGTTATGCTAGCGAGCTCCTACATCACCTTTGAGTTATAAGTTGGCTCACCCACATATGGGCCTCTCTGCTTACTATTTCATGATTGGGCCCCTAGCTACCACTTTGAACCCTCATTGGTTGACTCAGTCATTTTTCTTTATGCGTGGGCGAGCCTTCAGCGAGCTGTGCCACCTTGCCCCATCACATGGTTTATATTTCTTTGTTGGCTCCTTAGCAAGCCTTGTGTTTTGCGTCGGCCTTCACCCCCAAACCATTCTGCCACTTTACATCATTTGGTAATCCCGAAACTGACTTCCTCCTATTTCAATTTCCTCATGTCCCAATGCAGGTTTCAAAATTGATCTAAATTTTTCAATCTTGATGGCTCCTCTTCGTGCCTCAAAATCTCCATGGTGGGCTCTAAATGGTTGCCTTCATGTGTGTGGAGTTGATTTGGGTGAGACCTTTGCGGGTCATTGAGTTCCCATGTTGTAACCTCTAATCGACTCATATGGCTTGGCATCAATGCTATAAAATCCCTAACAACTCAGCACTTAGCATGACATGATACCCCAGTTATGCAGTTTCCCCGTATTTCTAAAATTTCTCCTTTTCAGGGATTTGAAAAAATTTCTTTCAGGGGTGTGAGAACTATTCACCTTCTCGGTTGACGGAATACTCCTTTGAATCCCTGAAGTCCCGAAGTTCAAATTTCAGACTTCATGCTTCAGGCCTTTAGCTCGACCCCACCTAGCACTATTTACCCAATTTTCATGGTTCTCCGATCCTTTGAAGTTCCGAACTTTGAAATTCAGAGGTCATACTTTGGTCTTTTGCTTGAAAATGTCAACATCGGATTGAGCTCTGAATGTGTTCCTCCAAAATACACTCCAAAATTTCACCATCCCCATTTTTAGAATGCCCAGGAGATCACATTTTTCTCTTCACTTATCATGTTAGTGTCAATTCTGTGCTTCTCCAACTAGGATCGTGTAACTGAAATCCCACTGAGTCACCTTCATCTTAGACTGAACTGGCATGGATCTTGGCCCAAGCCATCTCCTCGCACAAACCTCTAACTTTTCCCTCTACGAACTACTCGACTATGTTAATGTCGAGTCCTCCACATGTGAGATCTAATTCCATCGCTCAAGTTGTTCATTGTTTGTGGGTTGTTGGCTTAGAGCCCATACCTACATTCCTAGGCCGACTCTGATATTTTTTCAACAAGCTTTCTTCCCATGGTGGCTTACTCGCATCATGAGCTCACTTTGACCGTCGATCTTTTGCCATGCTCGAGTCCTTCATAGTCGGTCATGCTATGTCCTTGGTGCTTCAATGGATCTCCACAGCGAGCTGACACCTTTAAATTTGAACATGATGCTTCCATGGCCATCGGTGCTCTCAGGTTGGATTCACCCTCAACATGCCATACTCCCCAACTCAGTTCTGTTGTACTTCTTTGATCTTGACTCCTGGACTTTCCATCTTCATGGTCACTGTATTGCTCTTCCTCCCTACCTTATCATGGCAGGATTTGTGCTTGATCCCCTACTTTCAGTGTTGATCTCATGCATCCGTGCCAAGTTGAATCGGGAGATTTGACAGTCGAGCTCCTTGATTTGAGCCAAATTTTAACACACCCCCCCGACTTGATCCATTGGGCCACTGCGGTGTATGTTCCCTCAGATCGGTATGTCGAGTCTTTCCCTCATTGTCAATCGTTTATCCCTATCTCTCCCTTAATCATGCCACCGAGCCATCATCATCTCCAAGCTTCACCGTAAAACTCTACCAGAAATAATCCCCAAACTTCTCAACTCACGGCGACGAGTTACCTTTTTTCCTGAGATCAGGCTTGTCCCGCAACCCCGGACCATCCTTCCTTTGAAACGAGTTGACCCAGATCTTTTGGTCATGGTATATTCAAATCAGTTTTCCAAGATACTCGGTGAGCCACCTATTGACTCACTTCTCCAATGTAAACTCAAGCTGCCAAGTTGCTTGTCGAGCAGCTCGGTGAGCTCATTTTGAGCTCAGTGGCCCCCTAGGCCCAAATGCAAGTTTTGACCCCCAAACCTTATCCTTGGGGATTTTTCAAATTTTCTCACGTTGGGGACCTGATCAGGACTAGATGTAAGGGTTTTTGAGGCTGGTATGATCTTTACCATTTTTTACTTGCTTTGAGGCCAGGTGTGGGCCCGCGTGGCCCGCATTTCATCATTTTCCAATATGATCTCAAGGGTCAAAACCCAAAAGAGGAAAAAAATCCTCAATGTCATTTTCACTTTTGAACTCACTAAAAGTTCCCTTGAGACCACGAAAACTACATGTAGCCATGTCTCACCTGTGGGGTCGGTCTAGTGCATGTGGTCCTCTTGGGTCCTTTTTGACCAATTTTTTCTAAAGGGAAAAATTGGAAAACAATTTGGCAAATCGCGGGGACATATACCTGCTATATGTCCAGTACATGCAGCCTGATATGTCCATTGGGTGCAAAGTCATAATTGATCACTTGCAACTGCTCCGACCCTATGAAAATTACACCCCGAAACTGCTTGAAACTTTTTGACCATGAACATGTTCCACTGATCGCATTCCAACTTTCATAATAAGTTCTTAAAAATAAGTTTTGTGAGACTAGAAAATTATCTTGACTTGGGATCTTCACCTGCTCCTCTCTGTAACCCTGTTCTGTGAGACTGAAATGGATTGTCCCAAAGCCTGATTCTGCTAAGTAAAAAGCACACAACTTATGATTGTTTGGCATGTATTGCACGTTACAGAGTTTTGAATAAGACATTCTTGGAGTTTTTTTAATAAGCGTAAATATTTTTGAAGGGACTATATCATGTTACAAAAAAGGGCTCAAAAGCCAGATAGAGCAAATAATGCAGTCAATAGTTTTTAAGGGACTATAACCTATTTAAAAAGGATCAAAAGCCATATAATGTAGTAATACATCTATTTTGGATCAACATCCAGATTATATATGAGTAGCCAACTATATTTATTTGAGAAACTATACAAAAATTACCAAATAGTAACAAAATTGCAACAAAGTAGCAGGAAAACAACATCCTATCAACAACAAAATAGTAAACTAGGAGTAAAGACAGTCTTCTTCACTTTTCTGCTTTTTCAATATTTGTCCTCACCTTCTGCATAAAGTTGAAGATTGTTAGGGAAGTTACGTGGGAGGGATCCTTCTTGTCTAGCTGTGAGAGAAACAAGCCACATTCTAGTCCAGGCTCCCAAATGGCAGCAGGAATGTCACTGAGTATGCAAACGATTTTAACATCTTGCTCCATGAAGTTATAAATAGCCTTGATAACCAAAGGGTGTAATCATGTCTTCCTTTTGCATTTCCCAGTCTATTTTCTAGTGAATTTAGCTTCTTGTAGACTTCTATAATTTGACCATCATCCTATTTAGGATCATTATGTAGCTTCCTTTTTCCTTCTCTCTTGGAAACCTGTTTGAGCTCTTCTTTTAAAACCTCAACCTCCTTTTCCAGTTTTACAATTCTATTGACAAGGGCTTCCTCCTTCTATGTAACAGAGGCACTATCAGGATTGCTAATGTGCAACATAGTTTTAGTAGTCTCAATGTCTTTGTTATTGTATGCAATGGAAAGTTAAAAAGCTATGGAATGAGATTAGAGAAACTCAAATATTTAACTAACTCAACTATGCACCATAAGATTAGAGCTAAATAAGAAAATATCTATTTACATGCATATATAAATTTGAAACAAACATTCAAACCCTAGCATATCTAAATATATCTCTACTCCATGAAAGCTTAATGAAAGTGAACCTAGTTAGATTCTAAGAAATCAAATTTGTGTGTTGTTTACTCCCAAAAATAGTGAAGAGATCTCTCCAAGTTGGGTACATGGCCAAGCTTTAAATCTTCCCTTACTAACTATATTTGGAGTGGATTGATGCAAGATGGAGGAGCTCTTAATAATGGAGTATGGCCAAGATCCAAATGTTCTATAGCTTAAAGCTATCACAAATGATTTCTAATGCCAAGATCTCCAAATATGAGAGAGAATGAATAGTATGCCTTGTGAGTTAGAGTCAAATATTTTCCATATTGTGGTTCCAGTGACAGTACAAATAAATGCACTAGTTTCTCATTATATCGAAAGGGGTTACAGTAAAGCCGAGATACTCCCAAATCAGTCATTGCAACTCTTTGGGTGAATCACACTCACATTAGACAACCTTCTAACACCTAGTTGAGCAAACCTATTAAGGAGGCCATTCTGTCTTGGAGCCCACTTTACTAGTCCAGTGTCATGTCAAAGCCATCATGAAGTGACGAATTACTTGGATTCTGAATCTTATTTCTCGAACAAGGAAAAGAACCCATGTCAGTTACAACTAAGTTTCTTTCATCACAAAATTAAACGATGTCCCACTTAACTTAATTTCTTTCTTGCCTTCGAACGAGGAAAAACTCTACCCAAGTGACATTTAGTTTATTTTCATCTTTTGATCTACACCTTTACATTCTTGTTGCCCATTTGGGACAAGATAAGGCATCTTTCAGGAGTGTTGTCATAGATATTGTTCTCAAGTTTATTATCCATTTATGCTCATCTATGTTTTCAGCTGAGTTGTTAAACATCTAAAGTGTATGGAAGTGTCCTTATATATTTGATGGCCACTTGATCTTGATTTTTATATCATCATCATAGTTACGATTGATTCATCATTTGATCTCCCTTTGACATGTTACCTTTTTTGCATTGTATCGACACAATTAAGATACTTATGTCACATTTCTCGTAAACACGATCTAAGTGTCTGCTTTGTGGCATTACACTGTCCACATTATAGCACATCCTTAGCATACTTTGACTTAGTTTGATTTCAAACATTATCCCAAATCTTGAAAGGCATCGGTTACTTTGTTTGCATCATTTTGTTACCACTTTGGCACTAATATCTTACTTCTTCACAAAGCTTGATTAACGTGTCCAATTGGTGTGGTTACGTGGCTTACATTTTTAATCCTTGCCCTTTTACAGTTAGGCCTTGTTGGTTGCTAAACCCATTGTGGTATCCTTTGATTGAGAGTCACCTCTACCCTTTGTTAATATTTATGCCTTATTCATTTTGAGCTTGACGTAAATATTGACATTATGTTGATCATATTTTCATCGAACTATCATTTTGCACACATAATTTTTAGGGATTATTTCTTTATTGATTGGATTTGTGTTTCACACTTGTATGATTGTTTCTTGTGATTATTCATCTAGAAAATAATATATTGGATAATCATTTTTGATCTCATCGACATTGTGTCATCACATTATCTATTTTCCTTAGACCTTCTTTAGAAAATCACACTCGCATATCTATACTTACGAAATGTCTAGTTGGTTTCCATTGTGTTGCCCAAATATACATGGAGCCTTCTTCCCTTTGAAGGATTTCCATCACAATATCTAGGTCTAGCCATTTGTACCTAAATGATGCCAACAATGACTAACTATCACACGGTTCCTCACACTTACAAAAATATGGAACCTAGGTTTAGGAATTCAAATCAAAATATTCTCATTATGACTAAGCCTCATTTGGTTCTTCACACTAGAGGACCCATATGGGTACCCTATTCCCCACATTCAGCGCATAGTCAATGGTATGGTTTGGATGCTTTTGATCCAAATTATTATCCAGGTTCCCCCCACTCTTCTTCGGATTCATATCCAAACTACTGTTCAGACTCCCACTCTTCTTCTGAAGATTTAGATCCTAACTATAATTTGGGTACCCCTAGATCAAATCTCAAATCATGGTCCTACCTTCCTTCACAAGACCTTTATCCCAAATCATATCAAAAATTTCTTCCTCATTTGAATACTTGTGCAAATCCAAGTTTCTGCCCGATCGAAACATCTAATTCAGTTCTTGAGTCACGGTCCTCCCTTTCTTTGTTGGACCTCCTTTATCATTCATCTCAATGACCTCTTCCTCCATTGAAGAGTTCCATGACTCAGATTCCCTCTATTCAATCATCCAATTTGACTCCTACATCATAACTTAATGGATGGCTATATGATCCTATTTTCTCTCCCACATTAGGTTGTCTTTTAGAAAAACAATCTAAGTCCAGATCTAATTCATTCATTCATGAGACACCCACCACTAAGCCAATGTAGTCTCTTGAGTTGACTTCTGATATCAGTCCAACTCACATGCCTCTTCTTCCCATGATCGCTTTCAACCATATCGTACCATTCCCTCAATCATCTTCTGAAGATCAATGTCTGCGACCACTTCGAACCTTTAGAAAGGATCCATGTGCTAAGATATCTTTTCAAAGCGCTATCAAAACTCTTCTTGGGGATGATAATGTTAGGCCTTCCCCTCGTCTACATCATTAAACATCTTCATCTTCTTCTGTCAATCAATAATCCCCACTTATCGGACCCGTTTCTTCTATTCAACCTCCCATGGTCGAAGAACAACAACCTCTACTGATTTATTTCTCTCAAAATGAAGGAACAATTAGACTACACGATGATATCCTTTTAGAGGATTGCAAATAAGGATTATTTCTAAAACTCGATACGCTTGTGTATGGGGAGGAAGAAATTGATTCCTTTTATCAGGAAGTAGAGGAGGTTCCTAAGGTCATGGAACTTGATTCTTCTTTTGTTATTCCATCTTCACCTTCTTCTAAGCATGATGAGATTTTGGGGTCTAGCATTGATCCATGGCATATCTTCTCATTTCCAAATCATTCCTTATCTATCATCATTCCTCAATCAAAATCTCACCTTGGGTCATAGCTGAGTAGCCCATTGTCTTCTTATATCACGAATCCACCCCCGGGTAGTCCTCCATTTTCTACTTATGGGTCACCTCTTGGTAGCCTATTACCTTCTATTCTTGGGCCAAAACCTAGTAGCCCTCCATCCTCTTCTATCTATGGGACCCCTCCCAGTAGTCCCTCCTCATCTATACTTGGGCCACACCCTAGCATCCCTTCGTCATCTTCTTATATTCTTGAGCCATGTCCTCGTAGCCAAATTTCTTCCATCTTAGGGCCATATCCTGGTAGCCCTTCATCATCTTCTATTAGTGGCTCACCTCCTTGTATCCCATCCTATTCAATTCTCAGACCGTATCATCTCCATCCATCTACCAATGGTCGGGGCAATCCCACTATCATTTCTTGCATTCCTATCATCAATTATAAACATTATTTTTCTTCTCCTTCTCGAGATCAGACAAGTCACGTATCAGCTTATAAGAAACCCAAACAGTTTCTTAATCAAACTCAGGTCAAAACTTCTGAGAGCTCCAAAGCTCATAACAAATCAAATGATCTTAAGGTTAAAAATCAATCACGATTCAAGAAAACACATCATCGCAACCATCAAGTATGGCACAAAGTGCATAAACCGATGGATAGGTAACTCAATCTCCCGCATACGAAATACAAGTTTCAAGATAAGTCACAATCATTTGTTGAGTATGAGATCACCTCAATCATTGAGATTGGAGAAAACATTATGCTTGATAAGAAAACATGCCTAGTCTCCCTTATTAAGGAAGTTGTAAACATAGTTGTTGGATCTTACCATGTAAAGTGACTCTGTTGTTCCCACATTTCCAAAAACTATCAAGAATATAAAAATACAAAATAAATTCAAAAATACAAAAAATTTGAGAAAACATAGTAAAATCAAAGGTACAAATATCAAACATTGCAATCATGTATTGCATACACATGGATGTTTCTTTCTTCCCTTCCTTGTTTTTCTTCCGCAAGTATTCCTACCATTTTCATCCCTTCGGTGATATGTTGGTTAGCCTATTCGCATGAATTTTTTGATATTTATCTCTATGGTATCTATTTGACCTCGGTATCTCATCACCTTGGTAAATTAAAGAGCGACTTGCCTCTTAGAGATCCTATCACATTCAACATTTAATAAACTTGTTACGAAGAAATTTTGGACATATTTGTTGACACTAGCGAATGTCTTCATCACAATCACTTCCACATCCTTCTATCAAGCCATCTATGGTTCTTAACCCCTTTTCAAGCAAGAGAGCTGAAATAAGTTTTCAAAAAGCAAAATAATTAAAATCAATCAATCAATCAAAAAGCTAAAAACTAAAAGGTAAAGGAAAATTTATATATTACTCACTCTTGTGGTATTTCCAATAATCTCTATCGAGGCTATAGATGCCTGACTGGCAGTAGAGAAATATTACGATTAGATTCAAATGCATTTCTTTCGGGGCTATGGATGCTTGGATGGAAGCAAAGCAATGTACGGCTCTCCTTCCACCCTCCATTCACAAATCACCTATCAAAATAAATCATTCATACACATTGGCTAGGGTGTATTTATAGGTTTGTCTATTAAATATTCCATTTAAGATGGTAATTAAATTTCCACGTGAACACACCGGATCTCTATGAGGTCAACATGATTAGTATGTTACCAAGTGTCTTTTTTTATACCTTATTTAGAAAATTTTTCCTTAGTCCTTATCTCGTCTCATGATTTGTGTCTCTGGCTAATCACTTATTCATCGTGAGGCTTCTAAGAGACAATCATATCATTCACATCATTCTTCTACTTCATTCAGAACATCCATGTGTATATGATTCCTTTTTCCATGTTTACAGATACCTTTGTCTCCTTTCAAAAAAATAATCTCCTCCTTCCTTTTTATCATGTTATTTTAGGCCAACTTACGTTGGGGGCATTGTTGCTTATTTTCATCACTTCATTGGTTTACATTCATCATCATGTTGAACCTATCCATAATGGCCTTAGGTCCCGCTTCTACCTATGAAGATTTTTTCTTTGAATAATCACACCTACTGATATGGGAATTTTCGCATCTTCACTTTATTTTGCATGTTTGTGTCCTTATGCCCTTGTACATCCCATTTATCACTAGGGGAATCCATGTTTATTTGTGTTCCTGTACATACTTTCAGAAAACTTTCAAAATCATCCAAAACATTCAAATATGTTTCAAGAAACATCCAAAAACATTCAAATATGTTTCAAGAAACATAAAAAATAATATAAATCATCCTACAAAATGTCACTCTTTGGTTCTCACCTGTTCATGTTCGTGAGTTGTGGATCAACTCTATCTACCTCCATCAACAAAAGCTAGGTTGCTTACTTCGTATGTACTCTGAGGCACAACGATTTTCCCGGTAATGTTTCCTAGTGCACATTTCTTTATCATTGGACTCAAGTGTCCTCTATTATTCCCCTCACATATATCCTTGCTTGGGGCACCATCATTAACCCTTGTTGTTAATTCACACAGGTCGGAACAAAAACTTGATAACAAAAACATTACGTTATGTTTCTCTGTTAGGTTATCTTGTTTACTTTCTCGTATTGCATTGCATTATGTATGTTGCATGGAGTTAGGCGTCTTTTACTTTCTCGTATTTCATTTCATTTTTTATGTTGCATGGAGTTGGTGTTTTTAGCAATGGAAATTTGTTTGTATATGGATTTTCATGTCATACTACACTTTTGTTCATTCTTTTTAATAAGGACCGATGATGAAGATCATTAGCAATATGATGAAAAATAAAGTCATTTAAAAGGCACTGGATGGATGTTAGCTCATTCCCCATTCTTCACACTATTCTTTCTTCTCATATCTTTCTATCATCTTTTTCGATCGTCAATCAACCTCTTTCATCACCCCATCAACAATTAAGGGGGCATCCCTCATTTTACTCATTTTTCTTATATCCCTTCAAAACATTTCTACTTGTTTACACTTGTCTACTTTCTTGGAGTCACGTCGCTTACACCACTCCAAAGAGGGGAAAATTTAGACACCTAAAATATGCTTACACTTAGCATTTCACCCAATCCAATCAATTAATGACACTTCGTTAATTCCCTATTCTTCGCTCCATTCTTGGATGCTTGTTTACGACACCTTATTAGTTGTATTCCTCCTATAATCAGCTAATTGGGCTAATATCTCTCTTATTAGCTAAATATTCCTCCTTTCAACTATTCATAACCTCCCTAGTTCTCTCTAGATCACTTCTATTGGCTTCATAGGCTATCTATCAATCATAATTGATTAACCAAACCCCTCCCAACTCTCAATGAGTCTCTAATCACTTGTTAACCACGCTTAACTAGCCTAAAACCTAGTTAACTAGCCTAAACCAAGCTTAACAAAGCCTAAAACATGTTTACCCTAATCTAATCTAAAATTGCTTTTTAGACTTTAGTCCCACATGCACCCAAATTCCAAACTCTTCCAAACCAGAAACTATAAATACAAGCCTAAGGATTTCCTTTCAAATGGTCCTTCTCTCTCATATTTGGAGATCTTGGCATTAGAAAACATTTGTGATATCTTTAAGCTATAGAAATTTTGATTTCTAATGCTTAGATCTCCAAATATGAGAGATAAGGACAATTTGAAAGGAAAGTCCTAGGCTTGTATTTATAGTTTCTGATTTGGAAGAGTTTGGAATTTGGATGCATGTGGGACTAAAGTCTAAAAATCACTTTTAGATTAGATTAGGATAAACATGCTTTAGGCTTAGTTAAGCTTGGTTTAGGCTAGTTAACTAGAGTTTAGGATATTTAAGCATGATTAGCAAGTGATTAGAGACTCGTTGACAGTTGGGAGGGGTCTAGTTAATCAATTGTGACTGATAGATAGCCTATGAAGCCAATAGAAGTGATCTAGAGAGAACTAGGGAGGTTCTGATCAAAAGGAGGAATGTTTAGCTAATAAGAGAGATATTAGCCCAATTAAATGATTATAAGAGGAATACAACTAAGAAGGTGTCATAAACGGGCATCCGAGAATGGAGCGAAGAAAAGGGAATTAACGAAGTGTCATTAATTGACTGGATTAGGTGAAATGCTAAGTGTAAACATATTTTAGCTGTCTAAATTTTCTACGAAGGTTTCTGTGGGAGGGGAAAGGATGATTTAGAGGGTATAACGGGTTCTTGGATCTGATGTTCCTTTGGCCTATAGGAATAGTATGGGTAGTGGAAGGACCAGGGTTAGGGGTGATGGGAATTGGAGGGTGCTGGGAAAGGAAATGACGGTGAAGCAAAAAAATGAGGCCTTGATAGAGGGGCGTGGCACAGGTGTGATTTTTAACCTCAATAATAGATTGTTCCAGGGAATTTAGGAGATAATGTGGAAATAAAATATGTATATTATTTCTAAAATTATTCAGAAAAACTAGATGTTTGAGAGGAACCGTCACATGTCATCCTTCTAAAGTAACATACCTTACTATCATCCTTACAATTTCATCAAAGGGTGTTGGAATGGAATTCAATTTTATGCCTGCAGTTACAAACTCAAGATCTTCATTGTCTTTAAGAAAATTCTTGGCTTCAATTTTCTTGTCAACTCTCTTACTGAAGAACTTAGCACCTTCCAAGCTAAGCCTCGTGAATTCAACAATTAGCTCTTTAGGGATCTTCATGTCAATTTCACCATATTCAACCATTCTATTCTTCCACCAACCACAAATTGAAGATAAATGTTTTGATCAAGTCCCTAAACTCCTTCAATGAGGTTTGAGACCCCACCCATTTGCAAATAATTTCACAGAGCCACGTCTTCCTTCCTAGAAGGGTCGCAGGTGGGTTTGGTTTGGAGTAGAGCTCCACCCATTTTGTCTCTATTTCTACTAGATTGGTTTCTTCGGTTCCAAATGGCAATTTTTCTCCCTGAAAACTACTTCTTAATGGTACCTTTGTAGACTCAGAAAGTGTGTGAAGGCTGATGGCAATTATTAGCCCTACGTAAGAGGTTAATCACTACAAAACGGTGGAGGACTTCGTAATGATGACTTTAGATTTCATATTTATCCTTGATGATGTCATAGTGTACCTTTCTAGGGTGTATTTCATCACTAATTCAAGTTTGCATGTTATTACTAACCCCATAATTAGCAATAATATCCGCCACTTTGTTTCCTTCACGATAGGAGTGAATAATTTGGGAATTTGCAAAGGATTTACAAATATCAAGAGATTCATAAATGAAATCTCTAATGGTCTAAATAGGGGGTTTTGCTTGATTTAAAAGATTTACTATAGTCATAGAGTCCCCTTCAATTATAATATTAGAAATGTTGCAATCTTTTGCTAGCATGATCCCCATAATGTTGTTACAGCTTCAGCATAGTGATTTATCTGATGGCCCATTTTCCTAGCAAAAGTAGCAACTAGATAGCCTTGATTATCCCTTATCACCCATCCTCCTCCCGATGCCCCTAGATTTCCCTTAGATGCTCTATAAAAATTCAACTTATACCATAAGTTGGGTGGTGGAATCCTATGGACTAATGATCTGTCAATGTTATTTTGATCATTCCTATGTAAATTGCCAATATCAATCTTCCAAACAGCTAGAATAAGTTCTTCTTCCTTGGGGTATGGTCTATTTTTCTGAGGCCTAAACCTCTCTATATTATCTTTAACAATAATAACTATTTCCTTAAATATATTGTTACATATCTATCTATTGTCCCTAAAGATTATTCCTTTCCTTATTTTTCACAATCTCCAAATGGTATGAGGCAAGACCAAATTCCATAATATTCTTACCATGCAATGTTTATATGGTGGATCTCATTGTTCCCAGGTCTACAATAAGGTATTAGAAAGACTCCAATGTAGATTAAAATTAGAAAAAATGAGGCTCCAAACCTTTGAGGCATATTCATAATGCAAAAGAAGACATTTGATGTCTTCAGCCTCCTTTTTGCACATGCAGCAAATATTAGGCATAATGAAACCCTTTTTGATGAGGTTGTCATTAGTAATAATCTTTCCCTTTAGCACCAACCATAGAAAGAAATTAAATTTTGGGGTTAACTCAGGCATCTAAATTTTACTCCAATTTATATTGCATTGAACATTTTCAAAGAATGCATTGTAGCCTGATTTGACAGTATAGTCCCCCTATAAAGAATTAACCCAAATAATCCCATCCTTAGAATCATTTTGATTAAGAGGTATAAGTGTAAGTTGTTGTTGCAAAGAGGAGACATCAGGTTCTAAATTTTCGCTATCCACTTTGAGTTACTTCCAAGTTCTCTTGTTTCCATCTAAGTCTATGTAGTCTTTTACTTTATTCCCATATTTCTCACTTAGGTTGTCTTTGATGGATCCAAATTTGTCACTCAGTCTGAAATCAATCCAATTATCTTGCGAAAATTGTATATCCTAACCATTACCCACTTTCCATCTATAACCTTGAGCAAGGATGTGCCTGATTTGAAGCAAGTTATTGGAAAAGACAGATCCATTAGGAATTAGCTCTTCAAAAATAAAGGAATTCATATTGTGTTGATCCAAGTACTTGATTCTAATTAGATTTGTCCAAGGTTTTTTTCCTTAAGTAACCTCCATCCTAGTTTGGAAATTAAAGAAACATTCATCTTCCTAATATCCTTTATACCCAAGCCACCAATCTTTTTCGGTTTACAAACCTAATCCTAAGAAACCAAATGGTACCTGAAGCTTTCTTCATTCTCATGCCATAAAAAATATTTTTGAATTCTTTCAATGTTGTCAACAACTACTACAGGGATACTGAACATAGACATTATTTATATGGGCAAGTTATGTAGCATGCTTTTAATTAGCAAGAATTTTCCGGCACTAGAGAGAACAAAACCTTTCCACTTGCCAATTTCTTGTGAAATTATCTAACAAGGCATTCCAAATAGTATTAGAAATTTTATTAGTACCCAAGGGTAGGCCAAGATAGATAGTGGGTAAAGATTTTATTTTACACCCCAAAATGAGTGCAATTCTTTTCTCTTTATCCAAAGGAGTATTGAAAAAATAGACTGAGATTTTGTCAAAATTAAATTTCTGGCTAGATGTTGCTTCATAGAATTTGAGAATAGTCTTTATAGCTCTAGCCTCAAGAATGGAAGCCATCAACAGCATAATTTTTTCGTCAGCAAATTTCTGATGTAAAACTATGTGGTTAGTGGAAGTAGGTTTGAACCCTTTTAGTATTTCAGTATTACCAGCCTTAGTTATGGATCTACTACGGTTGTCACCCATTATTATAAAAAGTAAAGAGGATGTGGGATCCCCTTGTCTTATATCCCTACTACTGGAAAATAATCCCACTGGAGTACCATTGACAAAAACTGAAAATATGGAATTGGTTATGCAGGATTGAATGATTTTTCTGAATTTATTCTGAAAACCAAATTTAGATAGGACCTTATCTAAAAAATTCCAAAACACTCTATCGACGGTCTTATGCATGTCCAATTTGATTGCCATACCTAATTTTTTCTTTTTTCCATGGAATGTATTGTTTCATGAACCAAGAATTAATTCATCTTAAATAATCCTTCATTTTACAAAGCCACTTTGTTGTTTAGAAATTAGATCAACTAGTAAAGGTTGTATTCTAGTAGCAAGTGTCTTAGTAAAAATTATGTAAAAAACATTTAGCAAGTATCTTTGTAAGACATTATTGGATTTAAGACATCATGGAACTCTATTGAATTTTGATTTTATCTTTCTTCTAAAATTTCCAATTGTGACATGTCGTTGGAGGATGCTTTATGATTTGGCGGAGGCACTAGAATTTCACCTGTGATTGGTCTTGAAGGACTCAAAAAATGAAAACTTAGTAAAACCTTTCCTTAATCCTAATTTTAGTTGTTTTGTATTTGTTTTCTTTTGAAATATGCAACTATATCCCATAAGTATGAACCTTTTCTACATGCGAGAGGCCTATTGAAACATCATGTATTGTGTTGGAGTAAACACAAGACAAACAAACTATGTACAAAAATAGAAGATCATACACGCCTAAGTATACATGTAGAGTGTGTCTAAGCACTTGTGATGCTGAAAAAAAATCCTACTCCTACCCTATACTAACCAGAAAGAGAGAAGACTTTAAAGAAATCCTGCGAATGGTAAAGCGAAGTAGTTCCCTCTTCTTACAATAGGAAGGCATGCAGATGATTTGACACTAAACATGGTTGTGCTTATGAGTGAAAAACTGTCATAGCAGAAACTTCCCACCCACATGATCAAGGTGAAAGTACAAAACCATATTATACGCTGAATACACAATATTAATCTTAATTTATTTTCATGCGGAGCAGGTTACACATATATAGGAATATGTATTCCTTAAAACAAGGAGGTTGTTCAACAACACTCCCACAAATCTCTCTACAAACTACTATGTATGTGAGTTGTTAAAACAACTCACAACAATAATATTCTCCAGATATTATTTTCCACCTGTCACAAATAAACTTAATGGAGCACTAATATTATAATTTCCTAACATTCCCCCCCTTAGTGCGAACATGGGGAAAACCTGCCTTTGTACTTGCACCTGCTCATGATCTGGTGATTTTCACAGGATAATCACAAACCTCAGGGATGGTTTTGCAAACGGTTGACCACAAATCGAGAATGGTGGTTTTGTAATTGGTTTACCACAAACCACAAAGGGATGGTTTTGCGAATGGATTACCAACAACCACGAATGCTAGTTTTTCAATTGGTTTACCACAAACCACAAATGAAGGTTTTCAAGTGGTTTACCTACAACCACATCATGATGTGCCAAGTACTATCATCAGCCCTCATCACATTTCACTGCAGGGAATATAATAGGGAATTCTGCTGAAATTTGTTGCTCGTACATACATAGAAAAAGCTGACATAATGGAAATGGAACATTGGATCATGTTCCCCCCTCAATGTGAAATTTCCACTTATTGAAAACTGCAAATTGTACCACACTAGAAGCACTAAAATGAAATTGCATACACACATGTCACCAAAGCTGATATGCAGCCCCGTCGTTGGCAACTGACGAGAGGTCGTTGAATGACCTCCAACCTCCTGTGCCTCCATCCTCTGATTTCATGCTACTAGCTCAGTTGGATTTGATCATGGAGCTCAAATGCATATTAAAGGACATCGGATTCCATCGATAGTGCGTCCAGTTGAAATGTAGGCAACAATTTTTATGACTCTTTGAACTATTTACAATTTTTTCAATGACTCCACAAGACAAAAAATACAGATACAAGTTTCCGAAAATAACATATTTGAGACACTTCGATGAACACAAAAATTCACTATTTTGACATATATACAATAATTAGACTAATTGACACTTAACATGACTTTAATACATTATACTTTATCAATTAAACAAAAGACTATAAAGTCTAAAATAACATTAAATGACAATCACACTTCGACAACCTAGACTCTATTTAGGAGGACAATAGACATAAATTAATATGACTTGCAAAGCTAATGAAACTAGTGACCACTCAAAATAATATGACCAAAAATAATAATGGAGGGAGAATATTTTAACAAACTTGCATATATAAGAGCTATTACTTTGTTGTCCTCCGTTCACATACCCTTCACTTCCACGTGGAACCCATTGTTTGAGAGCTTATCCACGTGCTTGTTATTTGAAACTTTCCATATATCCATATGGTTGAATTCTACATGCACACTGCCAGCTGGTATATTGGATACAATAACACGTGGGTGAGGGTAGAATAAGCCATCCAAGGTAGAAATATGACTTGGAAAATTCTCAGGTGAAACAACATGAATGGGTGCTATGCACGAGCTCACAGATTCCAAAGGAGGATGTAGTGTCTTTTGGAACTCAATGAAATCAAACAATGTCTGTGGTAGAATTTGACATAGATCGGTAGGGAGACTGATCCAAATGTGAGCTCATAACAAGTCAGAATGAATCCGATGCCAAGAGATTAGATTCAGATGCCAATATGAGTATAACTTTGGCACTTTCTTATAAACTGTCCTCAAAGTGGTAAGAACAGATCAAAATAGCTGCAGAGGTTGACGCTTACTGCGTATTACAAAATTGTGGATCTCTGACAGATCTTATGCATTTGAATAGTAGCTATCTTCATGTACAACCGGTGAAAAGCACACCAAACATTCCCATTTATGTGTGTATTTGATGGAGTGACGAGCCAATCTCCCTCTCAGACAATCGATTGTCCACACAATTAGGTTCAACTCTAATTTTAGGAGCTCACTACAAAATAAACAGATCTAATACAGAGGAGACAGATACAATGTGATATAATATCAAAGCCTTCCTTTTGCCAATAGTTGAAGCATTAATGTCATCATTTTAGAACTCTCAGGCTCTAATGCACAGAGCTAAAGCAAGGCTTAACTCAATTTAAAAAAAACAATGAAAATGCATTCAATCAAACTAAATGGCATTTCCAATTAAATCTCAAAAATATTTATATGTCGAGTCTGCAATAGGAACTTGTGATCCAAAGAACATCGATCGATCAAAGTAGTCCAAGTGCTAGGAAGAGATATCCATGCGAGATGAGCCATGAAGGAGATACGAGGTGGAGTAACAAACTTAACGTAGAAATCATACAGGGTGCACACGAATACTACACAGGTAATAACACATTTTCTTTTACAATCTGAATTCCACCATTCACAGGGCAATGGAGAAGTGCAACTACCCCTCATGAATCATTAGATCTCCATAAGGTCGCTCTGATACCAGATGAAAGCACAAAACCATATTATACGCTGAATACACAATATTAATCTTAATTTATTTTCATACGGAGCAGGTTACACATATATAGGAATATGTATTCCTATAAACAAGGAGGTTGTTCAACAACACTCCCACAAATCTCTCTACAAACTACTATGTACGTGAGTTGTTAAAACAACTCACAACAATAATATTCTCTAGATATTATTTTCCACCTGTCACAAATAAACTTAATGGATCACTAATATTATAATTTCCTAACACAAGGTACCAACTGAAAACAAAACAAATACATCTTCTTAACGATCCACATGAGGCTCTTGGAAAATTTGTAACTAATGCAGCTGATCCTTGATATAATGAAGCTCGTCCTCCTGTTCATAAGTGAAGATGAATGGTTGTGAAAAGTTTGTTTTCAGCTCCAATGAAGCTAGATACCTAACGGGATATGGCATGAACCATCGAATGTGCCCATCACTCTTAGTTTTAATAAGAAATTCTTCATGCAGAATTTCCTGGAAAAGGTAACTATCTGTGATTGGATTTTCTTACTTTTGTGCATTTATAGAAAAATAATGTGTCACCTTGGTGGATGGTATAGAAACAATGATGGCATCCTCGTTCCTTTATTTTCCTTCAATCGTGGTAGATTCACTAGAAATATTAGGATCCTCAATTGATAGTAAGAAGCCTCCAATGATCACATCTTCATCAAGAACCTCTTAATCTAAGCCAAATTCCTCCACTTCAAGAGGTTTTTTGTGAACGACGGGTTCTTATTGAATGTCCATTCCCCTGGAAAAAAAATTTTATGTTGAAATACAGGTGATGGAACCATAAAATTTATGAGTTCAACAGCTTCTTCCACACCACAACTATCTTCCAAATCAGACAAGTAATCAATTTGTATGTTGTCTGATAATGCCAAGGGTTCTTCTTCCCTCATGGTGGCTTTTGGATCTGCACTTTGTTCACCATTTTTTTACTCATCTTCAAACAAGAAGTATGAAAGCTCAAAATTTTACTAAAAATAAAAAAAATTAAAGGACACAGGGGAAGAGAGGGCTGCAATTTACTCCATAACCTAATTGTTTTTTGAGTCCTCTGAAAATGGATGGTCTTCCTCCACAGCATGAGACTTTCTTGGTTATTCGTAACTAATGGTGACATCTCTAGTAGATCAATGTAACATTTCAATAAAGAAACAAGCTCAAGACATACGGTGAAGTTAGGATCATTGCATTCTGTTGCAGTATCTTGCACACCTAGGAGCTTGTATTTATTTACTTGCACATGCCCCTTTTCTTGCACAGCCTGAGATGGTTTTTCCTTGAATTATTTTTCTGAATCTAAGGGATGTGATGGGTTATAAATTCTTGGAAATGTAGTACCAATGTGGACACTACATTTGGAACAATTGGACTGATGGTCTTCTTCCACTTGTTCATGCTCTACTAACTACTGCCGTGAAGTTAGATCTTGCACCACCTGTTATTCCTCCAACCTCCTCCTTCAAAGGCTTGACCAGTAAGGATATTTTATAAATCCTGAATTTTAGAGAATCTAAGCTCACCAATGAATTTGATCATTTTTCTTTGTTAGGCTCTTCTTGCTTTCACTGCTCTCCTTGAATGGTTTCTTGATTTTCTTTCTGACATAGATTCAGGATTAAGAGAGGAGTGGTGGGTGGGGTCCCTACTGATGTTTGATTTTTAAGTGGTAGAAGAAGAATTTTAATTTATTTCTCTCATGGAGGGGACTTATGATTTTGAAGGGAAAAGGGTAGACAAACTGAGATGATGTGGGAGAGTAGGATGGAGAAGTGGAATTCAAAATTTGGGTAGCAGCATGCAGTGAAACTTGGAAACTGAGGTTTCAGTTAAAATGATGCTTGATGGGGATTGGGGAGGGGACTAGGCATGATGGTAATTCAGAATCCTCCAATTGGTGGGAATGATTAACATTATATTCATAGGCCACTATGTCATGGATCAATGCTTCAAGGTGTGGTTTCATTTCAACCATAAGATCAAGTTTCTCTTATGGGCTATGATAACTCAGAAAAGGGGAAAACCATGGGAAAGGCATTTTGAATCCAACCTTGGACTCTTTTAACTAATATGCATCCCTTAATTATTCCAATTTTTCCTCCATGTCTTGATATTTCTCCTAGAAACAAATATATTCAGGTGTGGTATACCCTCCAAAATTTGCGTACTCTTGACCTTGAAAATATGCATAGTTTGGTGCATAGTCAAACTAATTTTCTCCTTATCCATAATAGTATGCATATTGATTCCCATCATAGGATGGTTTTGGAGCATGATTGGGATAGTAATATCGAGAATACTTGTTGCAAGTGTGCAGGTATGTCTAACTAGAATTGATTGTTGTTGCATGTGTGAATCCCATTACGTGAATGAATTCATGGTTGCAGACCACTTCATAGAAGAATGGAATGAAAAGGGATGAAAGAAATAGAAGGAAAAATTAATGGAAATGGGTGGAGAAGAGATGAAAATTTTGTTACTCAAAGATATGGGTTTTTTTTATCAAATAGAGTCTCTAGTTTTTCTTGCACGTGTCTCCAAAGACTAAAATCATTCAACCAAGAGCACAATGAATTTGATTAAATTATAATGGAATACCTAAATGCACACTTGAAGGGCATCAGATAATGGTGATCGGGGTTGGACTGGTTCAAATAATCTTCAAATGATCCTTGAAATTTCAAACCTGGCTTCCACTTCAAAACCTCCAAAATCCCGAAGTAAGTAAGAACTGCTGAAAATCTGAAACTCAAATTCAACCTCCGAAAATCCAAAATACCTAAAATCACCACATTTCTGAAATTCGAAAGCCCCGAAATGTGACCTCTGAAATCTAAAATGTCTTAATCCTCAGAAATTGTAAGGATTCTAGAAATCCTGAAATCCCAAAATCTTGAAATTCAAAAATCTCATGGAAATTCTAAAATCAAATTTTTTAAAATATGAGAGATACCCTTTTGAAGTTTATCCCCCGATCTATCATCTATGAAATTTTTAGCCCATTTTACATATGTTAAGCCCTCCAAAAGTGATTTCAGAATTTCACCCTACAGTAGAAACCTCTAAAATCTAAAATTTGCCACATCGAAAATCTGAAGAGCAAGGAAACCTCTAAAAATGACTTCTTGTTTGAACTTGGCAAGTCACGGTAACAAGGTCTTATGCAGTAGAACAAATTTAAAAATTGAAAATTTGACCTTCTAAATTTGGTCCCACCGAGTGTGCCAAAATTGTTATGTTAAAATCACAGCACCCCCCGAATGACCTGGTTTGAGATGGGGCATTCAACATGATTGCCAAACATTGAGCTATCCTCAGTGTGAGACCTTGCGAAATGGGATAGCTCTCTAGAGAAGGCTAGTTCCTGCTCCTAATCCTACCTACCACAAACTACTCCTAATGCAGGTAAAACTACTCACTAACCCTAATCTAAAGCTTCCAAGGGGACAGGGATAGAAGGATTGCATGAAATAAACCTACACTATGAGTGGTGATACACTAGAAAAGGAGTGCTCAATAGTCCACAATTCCCCTGCGTGTAAGATAGAGGAAATAATGAACCTGTGAAGGGTGGATTCTCTAGCATCACGGATCACAAACTAGCATTTACACTCAATACATCATTCCCTAAATAAGACACAACATCGCCTCAAACCTGCAATAACCATAAGAAGTATACACAAGCACTTGTCTAGATAAAAATGAGAGGTCAAGAAGAAACAATGAAAATTATGCAAGGATAAACACAATTATCACAAGACATAATTTTATTGCTCTCATATTTTGGACACTGCATTCTTGACCAGTAAAGAAAGCATGAAGCCATTATAGATATTTAGGGAGAACGTTCAAATCCCTACAACTAACCTGCAAGAAGGAGAAGAGGGGGTGCACAAAGGAGAAAATGTCCAAACTTTTTCACAATGCAACCCCCCCTACAATATTTATAGAAGAATTACTAGAGAGAGAGAGGGAATAGAATCCACATTTCAATGATCATGGATACCCATTCCTTCTTGTGCATCATCCTCCAAAATTCAATCATTATGCCTACTGTAAGAGTGATGGCCAAGCCAGCAGAGTCCCATACCTTCATTAATATTTCCTTTTTGTGAGAAGAAATGAATGCCCATACTATCCATTAATGCATCTCATATACCCATGGGCACTATAGATGGTTCCCAAAATTTGAAAGTGCGGAACTACTGAAATCCCGAATTTGATGTTTTCGTACTATATATTATCTCCTCATGATTCCAATGACTAGTTTTTTGTGCGAATTCGAAAACCAGGGATCAAGTTATTACATTTCAGGCCTATGGGGTTCTACAATTTCAGGGTTTAAAAATATCCTAAAATCCCATTTTTAATGTCTCCATTGCAAAGATATCATTTTCATGATTCCATCGACTTTGATTTTGCAGAAAACAGGCATGTGGAGCTCAAGTTATTACATTTCGGGTTTAGGAGGTTTTTGGTACTTTGGCCAGTGCAATGTTAGTGGGAAAGTTGTTCATTGAGCCTCGAAATATCTCTGCGATTTGTTTACTTTTCTTGGGAGAGATCCAAAATCCTTTCTTTACGTCCCGCATTGCAATGGTCTACACCTTGTGTCTTTTCCATTGACGTCATCATCGAGCTCTTCATGTGCTCGGGCTCCCTGAACCTCCACTTGTCATGCTAGTGAGCTCTTGCATCACCACCAAGTTACAAGTTATCTCACCCACGTATGAGCCTCTCTGCTTACAGTTTCAGGCTCAGGCTCCTATCTTCCACTTCAAACCCTCATTGGCCAACTCGGACATTTTTCCTTATACATGGGTGAGCCTCTAATGATTTGTGCCACCTCACCCTGCCGCATGGTTTATATTTATTTGTTGGGTCCCTACCGAGCCTTGTGTTTTTCATCGGCCTTCACCCCCAAATAGCTCCACCACTTTACATCATTTGGTAAACCTAAAATCAACTACCTCTGTCTGTTTGAATTTCCTCATGGCCTAATGCAGGTTTCGAAACCAATCTCCATTTGCCAAGCTCGTTGGCTCCTCTTCGTGCCCCAAAATCTTCATGGTGGGCTATGAATGGTCGCCTTCAAGTGTATGGAGTTGATTTTGGTGAGCCCTTTATGGGATGTCAAGTTCCCATGTTTCAACCTCTAATTTAATCATATGGCTCACTAACCATGTTGGCGAATCCCTCACAACTCACTGCTTAGCATAGCATGACACCCGAGTTATGCACTTTCCTCGTATTTCAGGCATTGCCCCATTTCAGGGATTTGGAACCTTTTCTTTCAGGGTGTGAGCACTATTCACTTGCTTGGTTGGTGGAATACTCCAAATCCCCTACTTTGGGCCTTTAGCTCGACCCCACTTGGCACTACTTACCTGACCACCATAGGTCTCTGATCCTTCAAAGTTCCGAACTCTAAAATTTAGAGTTCAGAATTTTTTCCTTCACTTGAAAATGTCAACTTCCATTCGAGCTACGAACTCATTTCTCTGAAATACACTCCACCTAAATTTAACCCATCTCTATTTCTAGAATTCCCACGAGCTCAAATTTTTATCTTCACTTCTCATGTTAGTGCTGATTTTATGCTTCTCTAACTAGGCTCGTGCGACCGAACTCTCACTGAGTCACCTTCATCTTGTACTAAGATGGCCTGAGAGATCTACTTCCATCACTTGAGCCATTCATTTCTCATGGGTTATTGGCTTCGTGTTTCACTCGGAATGGGTCGTTCCTTTTAGAAACAGATAAGGTTAGGGGCTAGGAGGAATACCTGTGGAATGTCGAAATGGTGTGCGCGTACCGTAGAGAAAGATCAGGTTGACTGCGAAGAACTCCCTTTTGTCTTAGAAGGACTACCTGCAAATAAGAACACAAGACCACAAGATTTTGATTAGACAATAAATGAGGAAACTGCCTTGGGCCCAGGAAATATAAAACTTCCTTTCGAAGGTGGTCAGTTTCCCTGCTAATATGAATTAACACAAAAGACTGTAAAATATCAATTAAATTGCTTCGTTGAACTGGGTAGGGGAAAGGCTGGTTTTCTGGTTTTTGAGTCACAATAACCGATGGCGGTTCCTGATAACCGATGCCGGTTACTGATAACCGATACCGGTGGGGTCTAGGATCTGTAGGTTGGTTGCTTTATGGGGTAGTTGTGTTGTTTGTCAGGCTGTATATAGGTGATATTAGGAACTAAGGTGATGAGAGGTAGATGAATGATAGTTAGATGTAATATGCATGCTGGGTAGTGGATTCAGGGATGGATTTATGAGGACTGTGATTCAAAAGGCATAAGAAATGTTATAACAGAGGACATGCAAGATGTGACTTACTAGTTTTTGACGAAGATGTAAGCTGATCTCCTTTGCTGTAAACACTTCTGGTATCTCCACTCGTCTCTGCTCGGTCAAGTGAAGATCTGGACTCTGTTTCTCGCTCCCAATAATCTCTGTTGATCCAGAAATCCTTCGACTGATCCAAAATGAAATTCCGATCCGTTGTTTTGGTTTGGGGAGCCCATTTACAGGGAACCGATGGCGGTTGCGTAACCGACGGCGATCGAGTAGGAACCGGCATCGGTAAGGAAAAAGTAGGCTATTTTTAGTAAAATAGCCCACCTTCCCTGCTTTTCTCCCGAGAGATCAGTTGCGGGCTTGGTCAAGTGACTAGAAGGTCGGTTTTGGGTGCGAGAAAAGGGTCATTAGTCATGGGTGTAGGTGTAGACCAAGTTATAGGTCTTAATTAGGTTAGTTTAGGGTTAGGTCTAGGTCATGATGAAGTGGCAAAATGAGGTGGCAGGTGAAATGATGTGGATTTATCAATTACAAAGTAATTAATAAATAATTTTGTAAGGTTTAGGTGATGAGGTTAGGTTGCGAGATGAGATGCGGGTCACAAGGGGTCATAAGACACAAATTTGGTGTCTACATTAGCCCCTTATTGTCGTGTAGCTTGTTTTGTAAAGCTGCGCGGACAATAATATGAAGTGGTTTCTCCTGTTAAGGGTATAAGTAATCCCCCTCAAATCTATCACAGATTGAGTGAACGGGAAATCAGGGATAGGGTTGATAAAGGGTAAGTGGTGTAGAGGGGATGGTAAGGTGGTGGGGTAGGTAGAAGGAAGCAGACGCATGTTGAAATGCAATAGTACGACTAGGGTACATGATTTGATGAGCAAACCAACAATGCAGAGGCAAAGGTCGATATTTTATCCAAACAAGGGTGATATAATCCTGATATCCAAGGCATAGGAAGTAGCTCTAGGGTATATAACAGGTAAGGTACAGGAACGTTTAGGCATGTTCGGCAGGTAACAAATGGTTGGTTTGGTTGAGATAAACGTCACGGTCTAGGTCTAGGCAAAGTTGGTCGACAGATCAAGTCAAGGACCCTAATCATGCTAAAACACGAACAGTTGAGCTCGATTGAACAAAAAAAAACTACAGGGTGGATGGATAAAAGTGTATGGTGTTGATTTTGGGTAAGGTATTAAAGTGGTATGGCCGTGGGTCGGGCAGAAGTTGTAGGGCGACGGCCTTGGGTCGGGCCGGTATGGTTAGAGGTGAGGCCTTGGGTCGGGCCGGTTTGTTAGGGCGGCGGCCTTGGGTCGGGCTAAATGGCGTAGGGTGAGGCCTTGGGTTGGGCCAAATAGGGGTAGTTTGAGGCCTTTGGGTCAGGCCGGATGATAGGTAGGTTGAGGCCTTAGGTCCGGGCCGGATTAGGTGAACAAATGGTGTGAGGCCTTGGGTCGGGCCGAAGGTAGGATATAGGCGATGTTGGTGAGGCCTTGGGGCAAATGGTAAAGAAGGGCAAAAATTGGGCCGGAAAGTAGGGAAGAGAAACCGATGTCGAGGCCTTACATCGGGTCCGATATCGGTTAAGGTTGAGGCCGATACCGGTCGGGCCTTATAGGCAAAATGGAGCCGATATCGGTTAAGGGCGAAATAGGTAGGTTGAGGCCTTGGGGCGGGCCGAATAGGTAGGTTGACGGCCTTGGGGCATTGTCGACTTTTGTTATTTGCAAACCAAATTGAGGCCTTGTCTGACGTGGCCGAATAGGTAGGATTGGAGTCCTTATTGATTGAGCGTGTAGCTATTTTACTGGAGGAGTGAGGTGTTAGTGGGCCCGAGTAAGGAGGAGGCAGCAGTTGATTGGCCGCGGACCCAGCAGATCAGGATTTGCTAAGCGACTGGCACAGGTCGCAAATTGTGTGGAGCCGGAGGGGCTGGACTAGTTGGACCACCACCCACCCATCCCACCACGACGACGTGTCGGGCCTTGGGTACGTGTAGGCTCGGAACTCTTTGTTTTGTACATTTGGGGTTGTATTAAACGAAATTGGGGGTTTGGGTTGGAATTTACATCTGTTAGGAAATAATGTGTAAATTGACGTAATTTGAAAAACGAAGTGGATAGATGGGTAAAATAGGTTTTGTCGACTGGGGTGGGTTTGGTTTTTAGTGTTGGTTTGTTTGGGTGGGGAAGGTTTGGTTTTGCAAAAAATGTAGGTGGGGGGGGCCACGCGGGGTTCGGCTCTAGGCAATGATAGTGACTGATGTCGGTCGGCGACTGGCATCGGTCGCAAAGTTAACGTGGGGTGGTTTATGGGACCGGCGTCGGTCGTGTATCGGCTGGCGTCGGTTGGCAGTTTATTGTTTTGTTTTGTTTTGGGTTTGTTTTGGGTTTGTGTGGGTTGGGTTGGGGTTTGGGTTGGGTTGGGTTGGTGTTGGGTATGGGTATGGGCTTTGGGTTGGTATGGGTTTGGGGTGGGTTGGGTTGGTTTGGGTTTGGGTTGGGTATGGGAGGGAGATAGTGGAAAAGTTAGGTGACTAGAGGGGGGTGGTTAGAGAGTCGGGGTGTGGTCGGGGGGATAAAAGGGGGTATAGAGGGTAAAGTAGATGATGTGATAAAGAGTAGGTCTAAGGTTGTGGGTTGGTTTTGCAGGCACGTCAGCAGTTGACGATGCGGGATAGGATGCCCCCGCTGTTGGTGCGGATGCGGCCACACGTATCCGCGGCACACTGGGCTATCATGCGCGAGGTGGGACTCGGCGGAGTCCAGCGATACAGAGCTATTGATAGAGATCACAGCCTGATGGTTGCCCTCATCGAGAGATGGGATCCGGCGACCAATGTGTTCCATCTCCCGACTGGGGAGATGACTATCACATTGGAGGATGTGTATCGCATCCTTCGACTGCCGATCGAGGGAGAGGCAGTGTTCCAGGTAGATTCGGAGACAGCGATGGACAGCATCCTGCAGGTTTTTGGAGATGCAGCCGCGCTACTTACCTATCACAGCGCGAGTATCGGGTATGGTGACATGTACCGTGCGCACCGACATGAGACACGGCTAGCCGTGCTGATGATGATCGGGATCACCTGCTTCGCCCTCCCGGACTCAGAGGGAGGCCGCTTTCCACGGGCATTGATGGGGGTGCTGCTTGAGATGGTGGAGGAGCACACCTGTTACGCTTGGGCACCAGTATACCTGGTGCAGTTATACAGGGAGCTATGGGGCTATCGCCGGATGAGGCGATTTGGGATTTGCTCTACCTTTTTACTTCACTGTTGGGCATATGAGCACATCATATGCATCAGGCCAGTAGGGTTACCCCAGCAGCCAGGGCCACAGGTCATATACAGATATGGCTTTCAGAGATGGTTGGGGGTCGTGGGCCAGCCACGAGCAGTTCTTGCAGGTCGGGATGTGGCGTATTATAGACATTTGTTAGAGGGCCTGACAGCGGTAGACATTGTATGGAGACCTTACAGAGGTCATCACCCTCGCAGAGGAGCCCGCTTACAGTTGCGCCTGATCCAGTACACATTCTGGATAGCAGGACGGAGGCCGGGAGAGTACGAGAGGATACCCCTAGAGAGGGTACGCAGGCAGATGGGGCTGCGACAGGACGAGCCACCTCCCTTCCCTCAGTACAGGAGGGATGATGTAGAGGCCCCACTGCCTGCACCACAGCCCTTGGACCCAGATTGGGTTGCTGAGAGGCCAGCAGGTGATGGTGTAGATGATGCTGGGTGTACGGGGGCATTCATGGTTTGGTGGGCTGGTCAGAGAGCAGCTAGGATAGCACCGCCGGCACAGCCAGACTTGGCTGCAGTGATAGCAGAGCGAGATCAGCTCAGGGGCCAGGTGCAGCTATTACAGGGACAGTTGGCTGCTGCACAGGCACAGATAGGTGTCCTACAGGGGCAGCTAGCCCAGGCGCAGGTACAGGTACAGGCACAGGCACAGGCACCACCACCAGCAGCGGCGCAGCCACAGCCCCAGGCACAGGTACAGATACCACCACCAGCAGCGGCACAGCCACAGGCACCACCAGCACAGGCACAGGGGGTACTGGCAGTAGGAGTCCGGGGACCAGCCCCAGTACCGACGGTGGCACGGGATAGATACATGGAGGCGAGAGCGGAGGCCCGGTACTATCAGGATGTCCTTGATAGTACCGGAGCTGAGTATCAGCCATATGCGGCACACCGAGCGGAGACCTCGCATAGTCAGAGATCGCAGGGAGGCGCAGCCACAGCCGGCGTGTCCGTTACAGGTAGGAGGCGAGAGGCACCACAGGGACCAGCAGGGAGAGGTGCTGAGGGTGGTGGGGAGAGCTGAGGGATCCCCACATAGTTTTTGTATATGGACATGGGCACCGGTCTGCGAACCGGTTGTGTTGATAGAGGCCTGCGTGCCTACATTTATTCATGTATTGATTCATTCATTCATTATATACCGGCCTGCGAGCCGAGTACGGGTTGTACAGTTGATACCGGCCTGCGAGCCGAGTATATTTTTGATATGAGGGACCGGCCTGCGAGCCGAGTCGAGGTGATTGATATTTATTGCGGCCTGCGTGCCGGCTTTGTTGTTGTATTATGAGATCACAGAGGCCCCGATGCAGGGCACATTGTACATTTGAAACTTGTATATATATATATATATATATATATATATATATATATATATATATGAGATGATGTTTTGATCCATATGCAGTGTTGAAAATGTTTTTAAGTATTTCGTCAATGGTTTGTGATATAGAATGTAGGATGAGTTTAGTTGACATGTTGATATATGGATGATGTTGATGTTTTTGTTTTTGCACGTATATATGGATGACATGTTATATGATGAAATGTTGCATGTTGTGGGCTGGTTTTGTGACATTGTTATATATGTATCTGATGAGTTGGATCCAAATGATGTATAGATTGATAGTTTTTTGATATCCTTAGTTGATGGTTTGTTTGTTTTTGTAAAAATAGATGATGTTAATGAAATTGTAATGATATGTGTGGTGGATGGACAAATATGGATAATGGTGTTGTGATGCAGGAAAAGAGGCGGGCGCGACAAAAAATTAGGTAGAAAATGAAGAAAAGAACCATGTTTTAAAAAGCCAGGTGTGTAACCGATATCGGTTAGGGAACCGATGACGGTAGCTGATAGACCGATATCGGTTATATAACCGATACCGGTTACTTAGGTATGAGCTTTTCTAAAAATAGAAAAGCTAGGGTGGCAACTTAAGTTCTTATTTTTAGAGCCATGCAAGAGGTTAAATACGCGAATGCGACGCTTTTTGACGACTGAGACAGGTAATTGTATGAGAGATTTGAGTGATAAGAAAAGAGATTCAGAAAGTAGAAAGGTGAATTTGAAAAGAGTGGTGATCATGGCAGAACGAGGAGAAGCATCCAGCAGGCAGGGCCGAGAGGGAAGACAAGTGCCACCGCAAGCTGCTGCAACCCAAGAGGTAAACGTTTTGGTTGTGATTTGATTTTTGCATGTGTTATGAATAGGAGATTAAGTGGGTAGATATGAAAAAGAAAACATGATAGCAAGGGTTATAGGTGAGGTAAGTGTTACGGGGTAGGTAATCAGGGGTTTCAGGTATGTTTGTATGTATAGAAAGGAATAAACGCTCAAATTATTGTCGTAGGCAGTGTGTTTAGGCAGGCTATATGAAGGTGACAGTGACCGATATCGGTTAGGGACAACCGGTATCGGTTACTGAACCGGTACCGGTTGACTATAAACGATACCGGTTGCTGTAGGAATTTCCAGAATGTGAGGAAAAACCCGTGGGGATTTGATGGATTGAATGGTTGTTTGTTATTTTGATGTATGCAGGCAGAGGCAGGGTTGAGGATGAATGATAGTGTACCAGCGCTGTTGTCACGAATCCGAGCGGATGTAACGCCAGCTGAATGGACATTGATAAATCGTTTGGGGTTAAGTGGAATCCGCTATTATTCACGAATCGCACGTAACCATGCTATGTTACAGGCGTTGATTGAGAGATGGAATCCTGAGAAAAATACCTTCTATCTACCAACAGGGGAGATGACAGTGACATTGGAAGATGTGTTCCGTATTTTGAGACTCCCAATTACAGGAACACCAGTATATCAGGCAATACCTAGCGCGGGCGGGGAGCGATAACAGCAGTATTTGGTCCATACGCACGAGATCTGACACAGCGAGGTTTGACATTCACATATGGGGTAATGTATGCAGCACACCCTGAGGAGACAAGGTTAGCAGTGATATTAATGATAGCGGTAGGGTATTATGCGTTACCGAGGGCGGAAGGGGGAAGATTTCCAAAGGCATTGATGTGTGTTATTTGGGAGATGATAGAAAGGAACGTGACGTTTGCATGGGCACCTGCATATTTGGCGGAGCTATACAGGGGTTTATGGGCTTGTAGGTGAAATCACAGAACGACACTGGATTGTTCATACTTATTACACTGTTGGGCCTATGAGCACATTGTTTGTGTGCGACCAATAGGCCGACCCATCCAGGCAGGAGAGACCGGAGTACAGAGGTTGGGATTCAGACGATGGGTCCAGACAGAACAAGAGGCAAGATCTCAGGCCGTGACGGGTGACATTGAGTATTACAGGCAGGTATGGGAGAGGGTGACGGTTGCGGATATCTGTTGGAGGCCTTACGGGAACTATATGGTAACAGAGAACATAGCTGAGGAGTTGAGGGGTGTAGAGCGATTGAGGTGGATCGCGGGGCACAGGCCAGGTGAATATGAGAGGATTCCTATAGATCGCGTGCGGCGACAATTTGGATTTGTGCAGGACATACCGCAGGCTTATAGACCATATATGAGGATCGACGCAGAGGCAGCATTCTCACCTCCCCAGCCAACACCTCCAGAAGGTCCTGAAGAAGTAGCAGCCGATCGCAGGGTAATGGACGCAGGAACGACAGAGGCCTATAGATTATGGTGGGTAGCAGAGCTGCAAGGTGTACGTGATCGTCCTGACATAGCGGTGATTACAGCAGAGAGGGATCATCTGCAGCGTTTGGTTCAGCAGCTCCAAACGCAGGTGAATGAGACAAGAGGATTGTTAGCGGTTGCGGAGTCACGGGCGGAGAGACTAGAGGCTGGAGTCCTCCATGCGAGAGGGCGTATTCATATGTTACAGGAGAGGTTGGCAGATCAGTGGGCGGTACCAATAGCCGTGGTACCTTTGAGGACAGAGAGGCCTGGCGAGAGGGGTCGACGATCACGATCCTCACCTAGTTCGGGATGAGGCGTAAGGGTCTAAATAAATGTTAGCAAGGTATAAGAATTAATAAGGATGCCGACCTGCGTGTCGATGATAGAGAAGATGTATTTGTTTAACATCTAAATAAAACTGAATATGTATGTTGATTTGAGTTACGATAATAATAAGAATGTTTTCGTTTTGACTTTCGGTGTTTTGAAAAAGGATAAAGAGGAATGTGATTAAATAGAAATACACAAAAATATTTATATTTACCACACATGATAGGTTATGGTAGGGGATGGTCGAGCTAACCTTGGGAGACCCCATGTCTCCGAAGTGCTGCCTACATAGCCCATTGCACAAAGCAAGGAGGGGCCTCAGACCGATGTAGTTCTCCCTTAGGACCAGGGAGAGGTGAATTCAGGCAATTTAGGTATGGTTAGGCGATTGGTTGGTTGGTAAAGGTATTGATAGTAATATTGGTAAGGTAAGGTTGATGGTGTTGGTAACGAATTGGTGAGGTTTGTAAAAGGTATAAGAGAAGCGAAAGTTAGCCTACCCAAGTGGTAGGGAACCATGTCCTGATTAAGATCAACACACAATCCTAGATGCGAGGCAAAAAGGAAAGATTGCTCCGTAGGTGAAAAGAGCAAAACAAACCACACAACATAGAATGAACGTGAAGCCCTAGGTACCGGTGCATAGACGAGAAGTCAATAGGTGAAAAGAGTTGTATGATCACATCCTATCAGGTGTACGTCACGTCCCTTGAGTTGAAACAAATGGTGAGGTGAGGTGAATGGTATAGTTGAGGTATGGAAAACTTATTACAAAGTGAGTGTTCTGACGAAAGAGAACCTACCCTAAATAGACAAGTCCATGACTCAAAAGTTCTTTTGAATGAGGCTTTTATTTTATTGAATATAGACTGATCGATGCGGGAAGTCTACAAGGGATTTTGATTGTTTTATTCTTGAGGTCTTCACGAAGCTGATCAATGCGAGAAGCTTCTGATAAAGGCTGACTGTGTATAGCTGTCCTTCGAGGGAGCAGTCTATTTATAGTAGCAGATATGATTTTAATGCATAGCTGTCCTTCGGGGGAGCAGTCTATTTATAATAGCAGCAATAGTTCGGCATATAGCTGTCCTTCGAGGGAGCAGTCTATATTTAATTTAGATGACTAGATGTTCTTTTGGCGTGAAGCATCTAGTTTAGTAGGAAGTTTGACTCAAGAAAATCCCATAAGAATACGGCTTATTTTAATACTTTGAAGTCATGGACTAGACTAAAAAGGGGAAGGCATCGTCAAGGGGAGGTGAGAAGTGATCTTGATTTTATTTTGAGATGTAGAAAACAAAGTGTATGTAGCGGTAAATGAGCTCAAGGGACGAGCAGTAGGTAGATAAGAAGTGATATAACACTAAATTCAACAGTAGAATGGTCGAAGATGCAAGGCATTAAGGGGCTCAGGCTCAGGTTTACCATTAAGCGAAGCTAAACGATAAGTGCCTGATCCATAAGTGTGAGTGATTATATAAGGCCCAATCCAATTGGGAGCAAATTTTCCACGTTTGCTCTTTTCTAGTTTGGTTACATGTTGATTCTCTTTGAGGACAAGATCACCAACCTTAAAGGTACGCTCATGAAGTCGCTTATCATAAGCACGCTTGATGCGTTTTTGATAGATTTGAAGGTGATCGAGAGCTGTAAGACGACGTTCGTCAAGAAGCTCCAATTGGGCTAACCGCTCTTGGCGGAAATCATCGTTGGTGAGAATATCCTGAAGGGATATTCTGAGGGAGGGTATTTGTATTTCGAGAGGTAAGACAGCCTCGGTACCATATACCAAAGAAAAAGGTGTGGCATTAGTAGAGGTACGAATGCTAGTACGATAAGCCCAAAGGGCAAAGGGGATGTGATCGTGCCAATTTCGTCCGGACTCATTGACAACTTTCATGAGGATTTTGGTTAGGGTTTTATTAGAGGATTCGGCTTGTCCATTTGCTTGTGGATAGTACGGTGATGAGAAGCTGAGTTTGATACCAAAGTTGTCACAAAGGTCTTGCAACAACTTATTTTTGAAAGATTTTCCATTATCTGTAATCAGGCGATGAGGAACACCAAAACGACAGATAATGTGGTGGTTAATGAACTCTACAATTTTTTCTTTTTTAGTTGAAATGAGTGGAATAGCCTCCACCCATTTTGTGTAATATTCGGTTGCTGTGATAATCCATCGGTGACGTTGCGAAGAGGACGGATGAATCTCACCAATAAGGTCTAAACCCCATTGTGAGAAGGGCCAAAGATCTCGAGCGACCTGGAGCGGGTGGCTAGGAGTATGTTGAAGGTTGGCATGTTGTTGACACATAACACAACGCTTAACATATTCGTAGCAGTCGTTATTGAGAGTAGGCCAATAATAACCAAGGCGAAGGATTCGTTTGGCCACGGCAAGGCCGCTAAAATGTCCACCACAAATACCGTCATGGACCTGTTGGATGGTATGGGTGACCTCCGCGCCGGTGAGACATCGAAGGAGGATGCCATCAAAGCCACGTTTATAAAGGAGTCCCCCCATAACTACATAACGAGAAATGCGTTTAAGAAAAGCACGTTTACCAGTACTAGTAAGGTCAGAAGGGAGAACAGAGGTTGTAAGGTAGTCATGGAATTGGTGATACCAAGTATCCTGCGAGTTAGCAGACACAGTATTTATCGTACAAACAACCGGGGCTGAATAAGATGGGGCAAAGAGTTGTTGGACCAAGACGAAAATGTCAGAGTCAGTTGATGAGGCTGGAATTTGCGAGGCTAAGCAAGCCATAGTATCCGCAAATTTGTTAGTGGAGCGGGGAATGGTTTGGATAGAATAGTGAGTAAATAAGGCTAGAAGTGAATCCACGTAGTGTTTGTATTTTTGAAGTTCCTCATTTTTACATTGGTAGATGCCCATAACTTGATTGACTACCAATTGAGAGTCGCCAAAAATATTGATAGATTTGATACCTAAGTGCAGCGCAACCTGGAGACCCAGAACAAGGGCCTCGTATTCCGCTGTATTATTAGTGCAAGGGAAATCGAGTCGGAATGAAAGAGGCATAGGCTCGGCGTCGAGAGGAATAAGAACAACGCCGGCTCCTCCACCGCGTTGGCATTTGGATCCATCGAAGAAGAGAGTCATTGAATACGACTCCTCCTGGAGTGAAAGAGTGGCAATGAGTTCGTCGGGGAATGTAAAATTGGTAAATTGTTCCCCAGGTAAAGGGGCTTCCGCAAGTTGGTCTGCGATGGTTTGTCCTTTGATTGATTTCTGGTGGACAAACTCAAGGTCGAGGTCGGCGAGGAGCATGAGCCATCGGGCGATGCGTTGGTTTAGATGAGGTTTGGCATACATGTAATGGATGGGGTCCGTGTTGGTGATGACGAAAGTTTTGTGATTCAGAAGGTAGTGTCGGAGTTTGGTAGCCACGAATGATAGGGCTAGGCACAACCTTTCTACATGTGTATACCTAGTCTCATAGTCCACCAAAGTACGACTTATATAATAAACGGCTTGTTCTCTATTTTCAGAGTCACGATGTGCAAGCATGGCCCCTACAGCGTGGTCAGTGGCGGAAAGGTAAAGGTAGAAAGGGCGGTCGTCTTGAGGTGGGATAAGCACAGGTGGCTGTAAGAGATAAGTTTTGAGAGCTTCAAAGGCTTGGTGGCACTCTTCGCTCCATTGAAAATCAATGTCCTTTTTAAGGAGGTGATGGAAAGGTTGACATCGATCCGAGAGTTGGGAGATGAAACGTCGGATAGATTGGAGCTTACCTTGTAAACTACGCAATTGTTTGAGATTGGTAGGTGGGGGCATTTCTAGGATAGCTTTGACTTTAGATGGGTCGACCTCAATGCCACGCAAAGAGACGATAAAGCCAAGAAGTTTTCCCGAAAGGACACCAAAGACACATTTTTTTGGTTGAAGACGGACAGAATATTGTAACAGGCGATCAAAAATAATGGTTAAAACATCGAGATGTTCACTGCGATGTTTAGACTTGCCAAGAAGATCGTCGACGTAATCTTCAAGGATAGTGTGCATAATGTCATGAAAAATGTAGGTCATAGCCCGCTGATAGGTTGCACCAGCATTCTTAAGGCCAAATGGCATTACACGGTAACAGAAGGTTCCCCAAGGAGTTATGAAGGCAGTTTTGTGTTGATCGGCAGGGGCAACCAAAATTTGGTTGTATCCTGAAAAGCCATCCATGAGAGAGAGCATCTCATGGCCTGCAGTGAGATCAACAAGTTGGTCAATACTAGGTAGGGGGAAGTCATCCTTAGGGCAAGCGAGGTTAAGATCCCAGAAATCCGTGCATATCCGAAGTCCCCCCGTCGCTTTAGTGACAGGTACGATGTTAGAAATCCATTGAGGATAGTCAATAGGCAGAATGAAGGAAACAGAAAGGAGTCGTTGGAGCTCCTCTTTGACCAAGAGGGCAATGCGCGGATGCATTTTTCTCAATTTCTGTTTAATTGGCTTGGAATCGGGTTTCAGGGTAATGTTATGGACAGCAATGTCAGGATCAATTCCTGGCATGTCAGCGTAGGACCAAGCGAAAGCTTGGTTGCGAGCACGGAGGAAAGTAGTAAAGGCGACTTGTTCTGATGCGTTAAGGGATTGTCCGATCTTCACAATGTGAGGATCCTCCTCCGTGTGGATGTTGATTTCTATAGTAGATTCGTTCAGCATGGTTTGGGTTTCAGATGGTAAGGCTCGTTGAATATAAGAGTCATCCGCACCAAGGTAAGTGAGGATGGAGTCATCATCCTGGCACTCAACAACGTTAATTGAAGGGGAGTCCTCTTCAATCATGTCTGGATATAGAAGGGGAATAGAAGAGGGGTCCTCATTATCGCGTTGATAAGTGAGAGGACCTAGGAAGATAGCATTTATGAAAAAAAAAAGTTAGGAGGGATAGATTCAGGATCTATCGACTCGGTGGGAGACGAAGGCAAAATGGGTGATGATGGTTCGGTAGGGGTGACGTCATCGTCTTCTAGAAGACAACTGACACGAGGTTCCGTCGATGTAAGTGTTCCCAGGAAATCCGAGACCACTACGATCATTATGTTTGCGTGTGGTGATGGGGATGAGCGTATGTCGGCCTTGTTCATAAAGGCCAAAACCAAAGCCTTTCCAAGCACAGCGAGTCAAGAAGGTGAGGGCGAAGCGACGATTTTTCAGGTATTGAAAATCGGATTGGAAAGGAACCACACCAAGAGGAGGCTCAGGGGCAACGGAAGATGCGTCGACACCCCCATATGTTAGGTTAGTACGGCAGTGCGGTGGTCCGTAGGAGATTACTTCTCCCACACGACGGTCATAAGTAGGATGTGCATGTACCTGTCCGTACTCCTGTGGGGTATGGAAAGAACTAACGTTATATAGGCGATACTCCCCCAGCGTAAGGCGTTGAAAAACATCTACTAAGGGATCAACGGTTGGGATGTTAGCTGCGGGAAGGGAAGTGGTTTTTGCGACGGTAGTTTCATCAGTTGAAGGCGTAGGTGCGGTTGAGGTGGGTGGTTGAGGCACAGTTGAAGAGGATGGTTGGGTTGAGTGAACGGGTGTCTTGATTGGTACAAGCACATCGTTTGGGCGGTATAACATATTGCAGGTTTTAAAGGGGGGGGATCAGCTTTTACGGTGTAGGATTTCCCCTCGTACTCAAATTTTATGCATCTATGTAATGTTGAGGGAACGCATCCCATGGCCCGGATCCAAGGACGACCCAGCAATATATTATATTGGAACTCTCCCTCAAGGACATAGAAGAGTTCGGGTAAAGTACGTGGTCCTACCCGAATGTTGAGGATCACGGTGCCTAAGGTAGAGGTAATAGCGTCATTAAATGACCGCAACATGATGGGGTTGGCACACATGTAGCTAGAAGGGATATTCATTTGTTGGAAGGCTTTTGAAGAGATGATGTTTAGGCTAGCGCCCCCGTCAATCATAACACGACGTACCCGAATGTCCCGGACGTAAGCGGAGATGAAAAGGGCAGGGTCAGGGTCTTCTGTACCAAAGTCAACAATTTCATCTTCAGAGAAACTGACTGCAGCAGCTTGTGGTACAGAGACGGAAGTGGTTGGGGCGGTGGGTTGTTTGGTGAGAGAGGCAACGTGATTGGGTGTCAGAATGGAGGCAACGGGCAGGGTTTCATTAGGTAAGACCTCGATCCCCTGAAGAATTTCAACGAGAGCTTGTCGATGAGATTCAGAAGTCTGAATGAGATCATATAGTGTCATTTTTACGGGTGATTGGTGAAGCTGTTTGATCATGGCTCGATGGGCAGCTCCATTAGAGACGGGGTAAGCGGGTCCACGAATAACCACTTTGGGTGGTGGTGCAATCGGGATGCTGGACGGAGAAGGAGAGGACGCAGGTGTGCTTTCTTTCACTTTCTCATTGTTTTTCTGCGCTCGAGTAGCAACACTAATCATATTAATCTCGTAAACCTGAGATGAGGAAGATGGTTGGGATAAATCATGGTTTTCAAGAGGTGGGGTTGTAATAATGATAGATCTTGGTGAGGCGGGGACAGATGGTAGAGGAGAGGGAATGGAAGCTAAAGGTCTCTCCCTTCGTAAGTTGTCTTTCTTAACCTTTCTATCTGGGAGAGGTGACTGACGAAGGATGGTTTTTAAAGCTTTGCATCCCTCCACATCATGTCCTGGTGTGCGGTGATAAGCGCAGATTTTAGACTCATCGTAACCTATAGGGCGAGGTTTAGAAGGGTCATAAGGTCTAAGTGGGGGTAGAGAAATGGTCGCATTCTCCACCAACATAGCAAGGATTTTGGCGTAAGATCCTTTGAGTGGGTCAAAATCGGAGGAGGATGAGGGCATTGGTTGTGCGGGTTTCGGTAATGTTTGGGCGTGGTTGGTTCGTACGGGTGGTGGTTTAGCCAAGGGGTGTTGACACGTGGTTTTCACCAAACGTGGTTTCTTTGGCGCAGGAGCTACGTTCGGCTGGTTAGATGATGAGGCTACAGATGACGTGGTAGCGGGAAACAACCACGGAGAAAGGGGAGTGACAGAAAATAAATCCTTTGATGATGGAGTTTGTTTAGGGTTGATGGGTGGACAGGATACGTGGGGTGATAATGTTGATATACCCTTAGATCTCTGTATAGGTGCAGAAGGCGTAGGTCGTTTTGAAGAAAACGCAGGAGGTATGATATATTGATGCAAGGTGGAAGGATGAGGTCCCAATATGGAAGGTAGGTGTGACGATGATGGTTTTGATTGTGATAGAGGCACGGATTGAGCTTGTCTTCTAGGTGGCGGGGCGGCTTTATTCTTGGATAAATCTAGTCGCTTAGGCGGGTGTGTTAGACTGGGTATGGGTGAGGTCCCAAGTGTAGGGGAAGGTTTGGTTAGGTTAATAGAGGTGGATGGGATACTTGATATAGATACGGGGGGTGAGAATGAGGACATAGGCATTTTGAGTTTCTGTAAACACTTAGGATATATGGTAGAGGTGTCGGGATCGGTCATCTGCATTTGAGTAGAATAAGGGGTACTCAAACGTTCCCATAGGATTCGTCTATCTTCTGGAGAATGACAGTCTTCAGGTTTGAATTGTAAATTTGGTACGGAAGAAAGGTGGGTTGTGATTCCAGTCCACTGTGGGTGTGATACAGGGAGTAGATGAGGCACTGTATCAATAGATGTTACGAGGTCAACCGGTCGTTGAAAAGATTTAGGCAATGAAGAACTAATAGGTAAGAGGGCATGTTCGAGAGGATCCGTCATGGTTAAAGAATTTGGTGATGTCGGTGCAAGAGATTTCTCGTCTAAGGATGTCAAAAGGAGTGGCGTACCTTCCTCTTGTACAGCAAGAGCGGTAGAAGGGGAAGTCTGGGAAATAGATAGATTAGATAACATCCGTTCGCAGTCTTGTAGGGATGTGGTATAAGAAGACTCATCGATGGGAAGAGAAGTCTGGGCAGTTAACTCCTTTATGGGTAAAGGAATGATTTCGCTTTGGCTTGATGGTGGTAAAGGAGGTTCGGGCTCCTGTGTTAGTGAAGAGGCTTGATTCAAAATTTTCTCGATAGAGGCTTTTGGCTGGGTATCGAAGACTGCATGGATCTCATGAACACTCTCCTCGGCTAAGATATCCTGGTTTGTGTTACTGTTGGGAGAGTGATTCGGGAATGGTTTGTTGAAGATTTTCAAATTTCGGTTGGCAGGGGCATTAGGATTATCGAGGGTTCTATCCCCTGCGTCAACCATTTCCTGCACTATGTTTTTCAACATCTTGCAGTTTTCATGACTATGTCCTTTTACACGGTGAAAGTTACAGAAGTCATTTTCTTTGTACCAGGAAGGTATAGCGCGAGTGGAGTCAAACCCGGAGTGAGGTTTAACAGGAGGCAAGGTGATAGCTCCGGCCTTGAGCAATTTTTCCAAGATGACACCATAGGTTTCTCCCAAGGGAGTGTAATTGATGGGCTCTGCTTTATACTTATAGGTGGTTTTTGGTGGGGTATTAGACGGTGTTTGAGATTTAACCATCACCGCGTGGACAGCTCCTTTTGATTTAGAAGAAGTGGACGCGTGAGGAGTGGTGGTATTTGGTTTATTGGTAGAATCAGGAGTTCGGAAATTGGGGTTTTTGTTGCGCAACCGCAATTTCTCTTCTTCTAAGGCTCGAATTTCTAGTTTCCGAGCCATGGTAAAGGCCTCATCAAATGTGCGGAAAGTTTGAATTTGAAGAGTAGGAGAAATGTGCTTAGCACATGCCCGCGTGAAAAGTTCGATAAGTTCAGCCTGAGGCAAGGCATATGTAAGTTGGTTGATAAGGCCGCGCCATCGTCCGACGAAATCTGCGATAGATTCGTCTTCGAATTGTCGAATGGCATAAAGGTCGGTGATGGATACTTTCTTAGCAATGTTAATGGAGAAGTGATCCAAGAAAGATTGGGCTAGTTGGTTAAAAGAGAAGATTGAGTGCTGGGTTAAAGCACTGTACCACTCCAAGGCGGGTCCTGATAAGGACATGGGAAATGTGCGGAGTAACAAGGCATCATCATGGGCAATCAAATAACAAGCATGTCTAAATGATCGCAAGTGTTGTTGAGGATCCTCTTTACTATTAAAACGAGTAAATTTCGGCAATTCCCATTGAGGAGGATATGAGTGAAGGGGGACAGAAGGGTGAATAGGCTCCCGACAAACTTGCTCGTATGTCAAGGCACTACGACTTCCCGAAACAGAAGCCTCTAGATTTTGCATTTTGTCCATCATTTGTTTGATGAAATCTGTGGTTGGATGAGATGATGGTGCGGTTGTGGTAAACGGAGGCAAATTGGGCCAAGGGCCTCCGCTGGACAATGGTGGGGTTAAGTGTTGATAAGGTATGGAGGATGAATATGTTGAGGTGACCGAATAGGGATGTCCCATATAAGATGTTGAGGTTACTGGATACGTGTATGGGAATGAAAAGGTAGGCGGAGCTTGAGAAGGAAAGCTCGTGTGGATAGGTGGCAGAGAGCAAGTCATGAATGGAGTGGTCTGCAAGAGAGATGAGGTAGGGGCAGTCGGTGGTAATGATATGTGGGGTCCAAGATTAGCCAAAGGAAAGCCAATCTGAGTCGTATGAATCTCTGAAGCTGTCGGATTGGGAGATGGGGCTAAAGGTGCAGGAAGCAAGGCGGTGTTATCAGGCGGAGTGGGCGCTAAATGAGCAGCTATACTAATAGGCATGCCAACAAGGAGCTGACCATCAGGCGTACGGTCAGGGGCATGAGACAAATAGTATTGTACAGCACTAGGATTAGCATCTAGAAACTTGGCAAAGTCCTTATCTCCCACAGGAATTTTAGGAACCTCGCTGGTATCCGTAGGATTCCCCACAGAATGTGAAGGGGGTGATTCAGGTAAAGAAACAGAGCAAGCATGTGAAACCATAGCGGCGGCTTGCTTTCGAGTGATAACAACCATGGACAGGTGTTCACAGTAGGGTTTCAATCTGTCAGGAACAGAAACAAACTCAGACTGGTGAAATTGGTAGGTTGCTGGTTTGTCAGGAATTGGGAAAGACAGTAACCGATATCGGTCTAGTAACCGATGTCGGTTATACTATAGCCGACGTCGGTCAGGTAACCGATGTCGGTGTAAGAAGTCTGGGCTAACAAGATATAAAAGGCTGCTAATTTGATTTTTAACAACGTTTAGTATACTTGTCCAATTATTGATCACAGAAGACAGAGTATGAGAAAGAAAACAGAACTAAAAACAAGCAAGATGTACACGCAAATCCAGAGATTAACCCTAGGGTTAATTTTAATTATTGTGGGCTTATGCCTTTAGACGTAGAATGATGTCAGAATCCTAAACAAAAGACTTAGGGGAAATGTCAAGTTTGTTTTGGCTTATAAGGTTACCTCAATCGGGCGGAGGAATACCGCGGAAAAAGGGGGGATGTTTGAGCTGTTGTGTTAATTGTGAAGTGATTCGGTATGTGTTGTGCAGTGAATGTAAGATTAATTTCTTGTCAATACCGTGGATATCACCCCCACGTGTACGACCTGTTACTTAATCTATGTTCACTAGAATTGAAAACAGCAAGCAAGGATGCAATGCACGTGTTTTAAACCCAAATCGAAAATGATATTCGATGAAGCAAAAGAGATGACTTTCACTAATGCAAGATGCAAAAAACAAAGCAAGTTCTTTTACCAAAATAATAAAATACCTTGTGAATATCTTTAGAAGAAGAAAACAGCAAGTATGCTCCCTATATGAAAGCAAGCAAGAAATAAAGAAACCCAAAATGGGTCCCACCGGGCGTGCCAAAATGTTTCGCTCGGAATGTTTCGGCTTCTGGGAATAGAGTTGCTTCTATCCTTTCATTCCTTTTAGAAACAGATAAGGGTTAGGGCTAGGAGGAATACCTGTGGAATGTCGAGATGGTGTGCGCGTACCGTAGAGGAAGATCAGGCTGACTGCGAAGAACTCCTTTTTGTCTTGGAAGGACTACCTGCAAATAAGAACACAAGACCACAAGATTTTGATTAGACAATAAATGAGGAAACTGCCTTGGGCCCAGGAAATATAAAACTTCCTTTCGAAGGTGGTCAGTTTCCCTGCTAATATGAATTAACACAAAAGACTGTAAAATATCAATTAAATTACTTCGTTTGGAACAGGGTAGGGGAAAGGCTGATTTCTGGTTTGTAGTCAGGGTAACCGATACCGGTTACTGGTAACCGATGTCGGTAGGGTTTAGGATCTGTAGGTTGGTTGTTTTGTGGGGTGTTTGTGTTGTTTGGTAGCTGTGTGTAAGGCTGTATATGGGTGATATTAGGAAATAAGGTGATGAGAGGTAGATGAATGATAGTTAGATGTAATATGCACGCTGGGTAGTGGATTCAGGGATGGATTTATGAGGACTGTGATTCAAAAGGCATAAGAAATGTTATAACAGAGGACATGCAAGATGTGACTTACTGGTTTTGACGAAGATGCAAGCTGATCTCCTTTGCTGTAAACACTTCTGGTATCTCCACTCGTCTCTGCTCGGTCAAGTGAAGATCTGGACTCTGTTCCTCGCTCCCAATGATCTCTGTTGATTCAAAAATCCTTCGACATTTGATTTTGGTTCGGGGAGCCCATTTACAGGGAACCGATGGCGGTTACGTAACCGACGGCGGTCGAGTAGGAACCGGCATCGGTAAGGAAAAAGTAGGCTATTTTTAGTAAAATAGCCCACCTTCCCTGCTTTTCTCCCGAGAGATCAGTTGCGGGCTTGGTCAAGTGACTAGAAGGTCGGTTTTGGGTGCGAGAAAGGGGTCATTAGTTATGGGTGTAGGTGTGGACCAAGTTATAGGTCTTAATTAGGTTAGTTTAGGGTTAGGGCTAGGTCATGATGAGGTGGCAAAATGAGGTGGTAGGTGAGGTGATGTGGATTTATCAATTACAAGGTAATTAATAAATAATTGTGTAAGGTTTAGGTGATGAGGTTAGGTTGCGAGATGAGATGCGGGTCACAAGGGGTCGTAAGACACAAATTTGGTGTCTACACTGTTTCTTGGACTCTGCATGCCATTAACCCACAAATTAGACCATGGAGCTTCTTGTAAGCCATGCTGGGAATGTGCTTAGAGAGAATGTAAGCATGTTATTTCCTTAGGGTTTGGGTAGAGTCCCCAGTTAGTTAGCTGGCAACTTACTAACAATAGGTCTTCCAGGGTGAGTTGGCTTGGTGAGGTGCTCTAGGTGAAGTAGTATGTCACTCTCATATTATGCCGGAGTGTCAAATTTTTTTCTTGTAAGCCCTCCTAAGCATTCGATCTTGAACTCGCAGATTCTCCAGCTTCATGGTCACCATGCCGCTCTTCCTCCCTACCTTGTCAAGGTAGGCTTCATTCTTGATCCCCTACTTACAGCACTGATCTCATGCACCTGTGTGAGATGTAAAAACAGGAGATTTGATGGCCAAGTTCTTTGCTTCGATGTAACACTTCTTAAAACAGATTCTTTGAGTCGAACCAATTAGCCACTACGGTGTATTTTTCAGCCTTTGCTAGGACTCTGATGTAGCATTTCCCACATGTGCTGACCATTTATCTTGAAGATTTCCCTTAATTCATGCCACCAAGCCATGGTCATTAAGTGAGCTAATAATTTTGAAAAACCTGTTTTAGGAACTATTTATGGAATATTTCTCAAGGTCGCGGCGAACAGTTACCTTCAATCCTGAAGCTCAGATTTTTCCCGCAAGGTGAAGGCCAGCCTTGCAGTTAAAAATAACGACTTGAGCTTCAGGAACTGATTCTGGTCGAGGCATCTGTCAAATTGAGTTTGCTAGGTAGCTCATCGGGATACTCATTGCGAAATACCTATTTAGTCACTTCTCCAATGATGATTATTTTCATATTTTTCACCGAGAATCTAGGCGAGCTCATTTTGAGCTCAGTAGTCTTTTAGGCCGCAAATGCACAACCTGTGATCCCATGGAAAAATTATATTTTTGAGGGATTTTTTAGGAATAATCTAGATCATTAGGGACCCAATCAGGATTAGATTCTAAAATTATTTTTTGGATTCAAGTTCATGATAAATAATTTCCAAAAAATTTTCATCGCTTTAGATGCTCCAGAAACTTCATTGTCAAGTCTCTCTCTAAGGCCCACAGTTTCCATGAATTAGCCAATTTTAAGGGTGGATCACATGTCATCACTAGACCCAGATAGTGGAATTTTGTGTCCTCATTTATCCCATTTTCACTTAGGAATATTACTGAAAAATAAATTCCCATATAGATCCTGGAAATCCCCTTAGTATCATCATGTGACCCCGACAAAGTAGAAGTCTGTCTAGTGCATAAGGTCCTCTTGGGTCACCTAATCCTAGAAAATTCCCATCGTGCAATCATGAAATCAAAATTGGATCACAACCTCAGGTGAGGGAAAAATTTCATCATCCCATATATCCTATCCCCTTGGGACCACCCTTGACTGGAAAAAAAAAATCATTACCCATGCCTAAGTCTATACCTTGATTGCTTCATGCTGACCCCAGGAAGGCTCCGTAGGAACTATTTTTCAGGCCCTCTCCTCTTCGTCATCGTCAAATCAGATTCATCGCCAACTTATATTCTACTAAGAAATTTGAGGATGAAATCTATTGTCTGACCCCATTTGTCCCATCCCCTTAGGATCATTTGGCACATAATCAATCAATTCATCCATGTCTTCACCCAATACCTAGGTTTCTCATGTGACCTAGTTTCATCCCCCAGGAGCTTTTGTGAGTGCTTTTATCATCCTTCCTCCGCCAATACAATCATTTTCCGCATTCTACTGAATCCTTTAAGATGAGGTGAGGGCTTATAAATTTCTTACCCCATCTATCCCATATCCTTGGTATAGTTAAAATGTGACACTAAAAATCCCAAACCTGACTCTTCCCAAGAAGATGTATAAAATAATTTTTTTTACAAATTTTCGGTGACTGTCATGTTTCTTCCTTTCAGACGTGCATGCGAGAAAGGTGATCACTCAGAACATGAATTTATAAAAACCACCTTGAAAATACATTTTACCCTTGGGGGAGAATAATAGTGTTATATAAATATCAAGTTAATGTCTTCTGACATGATAACCTCCCCCATGTCTAACCTGCAAATTGATTTAGAAACCATGTCAAATTTCTCCCAGAGCTATCCATGGTTGATCCAAGAATGAATCATTTCTCAATGCCGACATGTACAAAGGAATTGAAACGTACCAAGGTTTGAATTGATTTGTTTTCATCAAAATAATATAGGTCATTAGATATCTAAATATAAGTTTACTCTATTTGGAATCGAGGATATTTATGGAATATTATAACCTGACACTTTACCTATCAAACATGTAAAATTTCTTTTAATTTCTAAGCCATTTCGACGGGCGAAACATTGATGTTTTCATGAACTCTTGGAGCATGTATCACGTCGAAGAGTCAAATGAGTAAAAATAAGTTGTCGTAGGTCCCCTCGTAGGGACCAGAAGTCATAATTTTTTTCAGAAATACTAAGAAATAGAGTCATATGTTATGCCCCTCCACATGCTAAAAATAGCAAGTCTCTCAGAGGTCTCAGGAGCTCTGATTCATCTATACCACTTGATGAAGGGGAGTGTAGAGTGGTAAACAAGGTAAAATTGTCAATCTCATTCTTATCCAAATAACATGAATTGGAAAAGCAACACTTGATAAAAAGGTATTGAAGGTGGCTAAAAACCAGTTTTGATGCATCATCGACATAATGAAACTAGAATGTTCCATTTTGGTTCACAAGGTATGAAGTCTCTAGAAAAACAGTGTGGATTCATGATCCCAAAATGAATGAAGTAGGATCTTGGTCTTAAGTGCTTAAATACTAGAAACTCTTGGATTTTGGAGTGCAGAATTAGTCACAGATGACTCCATTTGGTAACTCATCCAATTATCTATTTTTGATTCATGGATAATGGGATGATATCATGGATCAAATAGAGACTATTTAACCTCTATATAGGTCTTAAGAAATATTTAACCTTGAGCTCAATGTATGTCTAGAAGTCTCTATGCATAGTGCATCGAGGATGCAACATGTAAAATCTAGGGATTTATTGTGCAAAACAGAAGAGACTTCGAAAGGTGTTAAGAAAGACTATGATAGCATTAATCACGGGATAAGGAGGTTGATGCAAGTATCTCATTGGTCAAGATTGTATCCATCATCATCTCTCATTGCAGTACAAGGTTGGAGTGAGCTTGAGATGAGCTGAGTGATTTTACACTGTGGTGAATTGCATATTGAGATGAATAAGGTTTACTCTGAGATGAGTCGGTGATTACCTGGGTGGTTTGAAAACTTGGTGTATGCCCAGTTTATTGTAGCATATCCAGAGTAATCAAGTGAAGATAGGAAATAGCTCAGATATCCTCATATTATTAGAGAGAATTTTTCAAAATATTACAACACAATGTGTGAAACAGGTTGATGCAAATGTATCAAGAGGTTTGAGCATCATGAACAACTATTTTGGATCAAGGTCTCTAAAGAATAAGAGATTAATCCATCACTCTCATTGTGAGATCAAGAAAGAATCTATCATGGGTAGAAGTTTGTGTTCATCTTGAGCTCACATTGGGAAGTCTTGAAATAAGGATTTCTGTACTCTTTAAACCCTACTGGTTTGAATGTGCATCATTGCAAAAAGAGGATATTGTGATCATCATTGAACAAGTTTAGGGTTCATTAAAAGGATACGTTCTTCAGACAAGTTACAATTAATCCCTGATCCCTCTCGGGCTTCCTTGTGTCTCACTTTCTTATAATTATTCATCAGGGCACGAGATCATGGTTTTTTCCTATTCATTTAAGTGATAATATTTCTAATTTTTAAAAGTATTGGTATCAAACCATTGTAAGAGAGATACTAGAATTTGTCTCTATTAGGGGAATTATTGAAAGGTCACAAGTTGAATAGGATTCTATGAAGAGTCATGATAGGGGAGCATGAAAGGCTAGAAGTTCCAGTGGGAAGGCTGTAAATTGAGATGGCTTCTCCATTCCAAAGGAAGTACTAGATGCACTTAGAGTTGGCCCTTGAATTTATGGACACACCTTAAACCCTCTAATGGGTACATGAAACACCATTTATTTTCTATTGAAGCTCCCTAGAAACCATTTTTTTCTTGACAGCCTAAAGGAGAAGACCTAATTGAGGGTTGTAAGCAAAATAATAACCAGTGGGATAAAAGAAGAAGGAAAAAGAACTACAATATCAAATTGAGACCACATGTTGGGCATGAATAAATTATGCCAAGGTAGTGATTAGTTTTGTATGAGTATTTATAGGGAATTCCCTTACTGTATGGAGCATTCATACCTTGTCTTAAGGGCATTTGAAGTGCAATATTGACTAAGAGGCTATTGTGAGTAATTAGATAGTTTCGAAAGCATTTATATGGTTGGTCTAACATTTTTGGGGGTGATGTGGCAGAGGATGAGTTCTAAGAACTAGTGGAGAATTAAACCCAATTTGTCTTATAGGAGAAAGGAGACTTAGTGGAGAAACCAAAAGGAAGAGTATATCAGGCAAGTGCATAGTAACTTTAAATGATAGTCTTGAGTGATCTATTCAGGCCTTGAGGTGTCTACAGGGAAAGGAGAACCTAGTAGGTGGTCAAAGGTAAAGATAATTCTATTTTGTACTTCAAATTTATGAAGTAAGAAATTGGTAAAGTTGGTGCCAAGTAAGAAAAAGAATAGTTGAATGAGTTTAGTGGGGTATGATGATGGAGCTAGCATGATTTAATGTATACATGTAGGGTGCAGATGAATACAAGCTTGGGTAAGTCTATTTGTATAAGATTGTGCTAATTCTAGCAAGAATTAATAAAACAAATATAGCAATTTTAGCCTATATAACAATTTTTAGCTATTTTATCTTCTTAAAGATATTTGTTTTGCAAATATTGAGAGTAAGTAATTGAGTTGGTTTTCCTAATATAGTTGGATGAAATGAAAATGCATGGAGTTCCTACATCATTAGTGGTATTAGATATTGTAATATGAGATAAGGAGTTAAATGAAAGTATTTATTAAAGCTAACAAGATTATTTGTGAGTGTTGATGGAGAATATGTAGGTCGAGAACAAGAAAATCCAAGGCAAGTTTTATGAATTGGCTAATGAGCATGGTTATGTGGTGCCCAAGTGGTTTAACAAGATGAATGGAGAGAAATTGAAAAGCAAGGCTAAGAGAGATAAGGAAAAAAGGTTGAAGGAAGATATGGGAGAAGGTAATGAGGAGTTATTGAAGGATATGTTGACCTTGATCAGTCATAAAAATAAAGAAAAAGAGGAAAGAGAGAAGCAAAAAAGAAGATGGATGGAGAGGAAAAGAGAGAATTGGATGGAATAATAAATAAGTGCACTTAAAAGATATGTGGAACAAGTATCCATGTTGATGCATCATTAGATAGAATCAAAAAGCCAAGAAGGAGGGATTGTGATGACTAAAAGAGTCAAGTGGTCCATTAAGTTACTTATAGATAACAGAAAAAAACGTAGCTGAGGAGGTGGATAAAAGAGCAAGAAATAAGGATAAGAAGAATGAGAAGAACAAAAATCTAATAAGTCAAGAGAGTTATCCTAGAATAGGATAAGGAAAATGAGGAAGAAGAAATTATAGAGATATTTTTGACATCTCTTAGATAGAGTGAAGAGGAGAAAATTTTGAATAAAGAAGAAAAAGAGATCATTCATAGCACTACTAAAGGGGCTATATGGCCTAAAATTTTTCATTCTAACATTGCATCTTTATGTGTGAATGCATGTAATCAAAATAAATATATAAATTCCTTGGAAATTTTCTTGAAGAAGGATCTAGAAGTCCCAAAGAATCAAGAAGAACCAAAATTTGAAGAGGAAGGTGACTATATAGCTGAAGAAGAGTTTTTGTGGAAAAAAATCATGCAAAGACAAGAGATTTTAGAATTTTTTGAGAGTGATTAAGCCTTCAAGAGAGCAGAAGAAGAATTTGAGAGGATATTACAAGCTAAAGAGGAAGACAAAAGACGTGAAGCAGCCAAGGAAACAAAATTTGGAGAGAAACATCAAGCACAAGAGGAGGAGATGAAGATTGAAGAAGAGGATGAAGAAGAAAAATTCTATGGATAACCATACTTCCTTTATGAAGACAAAGTACCAAATGAGAACAAGAAAATGCATAAGACTGAGTAAATGAAGAATGAGCAATTTGAAGGCAAAGAGAAGATCAAAGCAAGGATGAAGACACAAAGAATTTGGAAAAAGAAGAAGAAATAAAAACAATGGAGTCACCTAGTGTCCTACGTGATTTTATGATTCTTTATCTGGATCCCATGTGGTGTGGTGAAGTGTGCAATTAAAGTGACAAAAAAATTATTACGATAATTTTACTATTGTATTTTTGTGTTGAAAGTGTGGGCATTACAAATGTCCTCTTGGAGTGACTTAAAAACCTTTTCCTTCTAAGATCAGTACTTCTAACCAAAAAAACCTTCTTTTGTGAGTTCTAGCAGTACACACATCATATCTTTTTGTGGGAATCTCTTGAAAATAATTTGAGTTGTACGAAGTTTTTTTTTGTACACTGAACTATTAGTAGATTTGGGTTATTATATGTGGCTCTTGCAACCTGGATTGGAAAGGATTTATTTATCAGAAGTTTGGTTCAAGGATCAAAATATAAAGATTTTATGAATAATATATAAGTTAAATGGAAAAACAATTCCCTTTTAGGATTTCTATAGGAACTTGCATATGTTGCAATCGTTGCAGTCCATGAATTCAAAATTCTCTGACACACTTTGTCAAGAAATTCTTGTGTTGTGTGTATGCTTCCCCAATATGAATGCATGATGCATGTTTACCAAGGAACATGTAATTACAACATCTCACAAAATAAACTTATGATTATATTGTCATAGATACCTAATGCCTTATTTCTAAGGCTTCCATTTTGTGATAGGCTAGGCAGGATGCTGGTAAAGGTTATAGGTTTCTGGAAATATACCTGTCAATTGCATTTGTTTAAAATTTTGCAACGTTTTTTTAAGAAAACTCATTTTTTGTATATCCCACAATCATATTAGTCCATGAGATCATAATTTTGAGGCATTTTTTCAAACAATTCAAGTGCATTTCAATTATACTTTGATGAATTCCCACACCCTATACCAAATATCCCATTTTAGTACAGACTGGTAGGATGTTGACAAAAGGTTTCCAGGTTTCGTTTTACAAGTGCTAATTACTAATTTCATTTTCTTAAAAGTTTCAAGGTATTTCATCAAACCTATTTTTGTGTATATCCTGTAATCATTTTAGTCCATGAGATCGCATCTCTTTGAGACACTTTTTTCAAAAAATGCATCTCCTATGTGCATCTCTATCTTCTAGGGAACTTACAACTCCAACAACTGATAAAATTTTTGGATACCCAAGTTGGCATTGTGACATCCTTACGAAGAATGTATCCAAACTATGTTCTTTATCTTAATACAACGCGGTTTTAAAATTTATTAATTACAGTCCATATTATTACATATGGATCGACAATTATGTTGAGTTGTTTTGATTCCTACATGTTACATACACAATACCTAGGATGCATTCCAGTGTTGTGTGGGGGGTAATCTAGGAATTTTGGGCTATTCTATGAAGATGAAGGAATCAATATTCAAACCTTTCACTTTGTTTCGACTACATAATTTATAGGATTCCATGCCATGCCAAGTTTGAACATACCTTGAAACCAGAGGATTCCATGATACTATATTTCTCTATGAAATTATTCCTAACACCTTGCATGTAATCAATAGGCTTCCACATCTAGCATATATCATAAAAAATGAATCAGCAATACATAAATTGGTTGGCAAATCTACCACTAGTATTATGGGCTGGTATGTGGTGACGTTTATATGAATGAGGATAAAGGTGTGCTTCCCATGTGGTTTGGTGAGTGTGAATCTTGGTATTATATCAAAAATGAGCCTTTACTCTCCAATCTTGGTTCACTTGGTCTAATTTGTGAGATGACACTGACAGGGTCTTTAAAATACTTGATTGTGGGATGTTCTTTAAGCAACATATGTTTACATCTTTGATAGTTACAAATAAACTCTAGTCATCAACTAGCAATATAGTGTGCTTTCCCAACTATAACATTATTACTGTTCAATTGATGTGGGCTAGAGCCAAATTTAAAGTGCCACATAATTAGTTCTATCTCAACACTTGTCTGCTAACTCATGAAGGAACTATCTAGCTCAATTCTAGGTTATAGAACTTAGATCCATGTCTTCCTTACATTGCTAGATAGATTGAGTGGTGGAACAAATTCATCAACCACACTGTTGCTTTCCTCAACAACTTTGGTAAACAAGTGGTTGAGGTTCCCAAGTAGGTGGATTGTGTTTAAACAAATATTTTCATAGTCTCCTCACTTCTAGAGTCTAACCCTTATGATTTTTAGCTACAAACCATGACTACAAATCTTAGGAATAAGCTCAAACTCAGTGAAAGCTATGTTGTAAAAATGGGTTGAAATCCTTGCTCAACTCTACTGGCTCAAAGTGGGAGATCTAGGCCTTCAAAAAATATTTTCAAGTCTATTTGATTTAAACAAGCCCATTAAAGCTTTACAAGTGCCCAAAATTGAATCTCTACTTATTTATCCTTTACAAGTGGCCCTAATAATTGACTCATTATTTTGCCAAGATTATCAATTGATTTTGGAGCACTATAAATTGTTCGTCCAATCCCAAGAAATGACAAAGGAGATTAAGGTTGTTTAAATAAATTCCTTGATTTTAATCCCTTCAATATTTCTCATGTTGCAAGGATTTAATATGATTCCCCTCTCTCTCTTTTGAGGATATTTCATATGGATTAGCAATGCATGGCTAATGAAAAAATCACATGTAATTGTTGGTTTTCCTTCTGCAATTTGTAAATACACATGGCATTTTTTGGGGCCAAATCTCTTGTACGTTTACAAAGAAACTTTAAACAACGAATCCTCTAGGAGCTATCATTAACAAAGGAAACATCAAATTCATACCTAAGGTGGATAACCTGGAGAGGATAAAATTCTCAATTTATTTTAATAAAAAACTAAAAATGATCTAAATATTCAAGCATTTTTGAGATTTCTAAACCTTAAAAAATATTCCCGTGTAAAATAATCTAAATGTTCAAGAATCAAGGTGGGATATGAAGTCAGAATGATCCAATAAAAGTTATCAACTTAATATTATAGTATAACCTAGGAAACAAAACATTATGGATGTTTTAGGATAATGGTTCACATATTTTTTCCATGAAGAATATGTTTAGATAAAGTGTATATGAAGAAATGAAAAAACCCATTAAAAATCATAATGATGGTAGATCATGTTGAAGTTAATGCATTTCATTAATAAATTAGAAAGTAACATACATGAAAGTGAAAAATAGGTTCTCATCAGGACAATTTAGAGGGCCACAAGGATATAGAGTGACAAATTAAGAACAATTGATTAAATTAGGTTTTTATTTGCTTCAATTTTCTTAGAACAGGATAAGAAAATTACACTTTCAACTTGAGAAGAAATTATAAAGCATAAAGGAAGACACTAATTGTTACCAAATTGAAACTATCACAATTACAAGTATTATTTTAAATGAATGAAATTAATGGTTGAAAACTTCCATGGGTTAGGGAAAATTTTAGTGGTGAATATTCATTAATTCACGAATATTCTCAGTTTTTAAAATTTGAAATTAGGCAAAATTTTAGGGTATAAGTTAGGACCAGTTTGCCAAAATATTTCTAGGTATAAGGTAATTTTAGGGGTCAATGCGCCAATCCCATGAAATAGAAATTCTCCAAATTTTCCTGAATATAATCAGTCAGTAGCATATTTTTATGCTATCATCCTACAACATATAGTATGTTGTCGGCCGATAGCAAAAAAAAATGCTACCGACCGACAACATTTTTATGCTACCATCCAATAGCATTGCATTTGATTACTATAATGTGGTCGACCGGTAGCATTTTGTATGCTACTGACCAACATCATATTATATGTTGTCGACCGGTAGCATAAAAAAGTATGCTAACGACTGGTAGCATATAAAAAAACTAGCTAGCATATAGTAGCATCTGATTTAATAGTGATTTCATGATGTCTTGATATTCACCATTCGTGCGAAAGCTAATTTTCCCAAATTCACTAAATATTTTCTAAGGCTTTTTTCAGACAGACCCTTAAAATTTTCCCTGGCTTGAATTCATTCTCAATGTATTTTCCATTTTCCAAATTGGGCATAAGGTATATGTATACCTTACTCACTTCATCCTTCCCAATTTCCAAGATTATAGAATTGATATTAATATCATCTAAAATCAACTTCTCAATGTAAACAGACTTACTTAGGTAGACATATGTCTTTCTGAGTGTATGATAGTCACAATCCACTTTGTTTGCATTAAAGATCAACCTACGCACATTGGAAAACATGTGTACACATGCCTGGAAGTAACGCATTGTGAAGCAATATGGGAGCTTGCACCAAGGTCTCTACTTTTCATCCTTCATGCCAACACGCCTTATGTAAAAATGTTGGTAAGTAAAAAATTGAACCTATTTCTCCAATATCGAAGGAATATCCTTGGGTATTCTTCATTCATATTCAAACGTAGTGTGCAGGTGCTCATACCAAAGTTATTTCCTCTGCTTGTAGGGTCCACTCGTGGATCCATCACATGTATGCTTTGCAAATATGTCTGCAAGAGATCTCTTCTCTTCAAGGTATTACCAAATATTATCTTTTGGTCCGTCAGGTACCCCAATCTCTATAAACACAATGAACAAAAGGATAGCACAAAAAATTATCTTGTCCCCTTAGTACGCCTTTGTAATGATAGTCTCAACAATGAAGTTAGACAAGTTATAGACAAATCCTTCTATCATCTTCTTCGTAACATGCAGCCACATTTTGTTCCCTTGTGACCAACGCTCTTGATTTTTTTAGCTTGGTGAGGAGGTGCGATGCTTCCTAAATAACAAGGTATTTTTGTAACTTGTAAATATCCATTCCATGCCCTCCCTTTGTATAAGACAACACTTTTCTTGTTGCTTTTACGCCCTCCTTATTTGTAAGATCACTATTGATCTCAGTGCCCGAGCTTCTTAACCCTGCCAATATCAAAATTAGGGACACGATAAGTCTCATTCACCACCCAACAAAGTAAAATAAGTCCTCATGGACTCATCTCATCAGACACTGGTAAATCTTATTTGGATTTCCAAAGTATGGGAGCTCATAGAGCTGCAAAAATCCCAAATTTGACAATAACTTCTCCCATGCGTCGTCATATGTTGCTATGTCATTTTTTGTTCGTAGAGTTGTGTTTACCACTAGCAACTTGTCCAATTAATCCTTATTATCATTTCTCCTATGATTTTAGCCACTCACCTTACTTTTCATAATGTGTGACTCCCAATCACAGCCCATGAACACACCTTCTGGGTAATGCATCTCTGAATATAATTTTTTGGGGGTATCTTCCACCACCACTTCTACTTACTTTTGCTTCCTACCCCTTATATTCACTCCAAGTGCTCTCTTCGGTGTCAAAGTGACTATAAAAGAGTGTTCTTACAATCAAATCAAGATCTGTAACTTAAACATGTGTGCCCTAGCTTTAGATTTGAACCCTAACTTGTTGATTTTATTTTGTGCACACCTTTTCTTCGCTCAAACTCTATTTCTAATGGAGTGCCAACAAATCTCGTGCACAAATCCATTTGGTTAAATCTCTCTTGCTATCCTCTTTGCACTTTCTCACGTAACTCACTCTTCAACTCACTCGAATGTTTTCACAATACAAGGTGAGAATGATAATGCAAACCCAAATTTTATAGATTTTGTAAATTCCTTCACATTTATTTCTCTCCACCTACCACCGTACTCATCATTAAATGGTGTTTCTTTATTTTTCCACACTAATTTTTCCACACCTTAGTCATAACCTTCTGGTGTGCCCAATACTTCTTAGCCATAAATTCCCTTATGTGCACCTTCATGCACCAAAGTGCCTATCCAATATTCCTCAAATGAAGTAATTTCCACTGCTACAACCTACCTCATGTTAGAATATGCTTCCATTCTTCAACCCATGGTCTTTATTCGTGAATAATTCTTATTTATCTACACCCTTACTTCAAGCACCTACACAATATTTCTCAATGCATACCCATCTTCAAGAGAACGTTCAAGCTTTACCCATTTATCATGTATATACTCCACCCCACACTAAAATTATGTGCAGTCCTCTGTGCATGAATTAAACATATAGTAATCAGCTTCTAGCGCACATGCACGCTTATTACAACAAAACACCGAAATAAATTGACAAAACATAGCAATAATGAAAGGAAACACATATAATGGAAGTGAAATAATTAAAATCTAATCTAATGGAAAAAAATTATTATTACAAAAACTAAGAATAATTATTTATAGTAGGGATTCAGCCTACTCCCATTGAAATAATCAGGCAACTGTGTCTCATCCAGCACCTGTAACTAGCAAGCACCTGAATCAAGTATGTAATTCATAACATATGGTCCTAACCAATATACTTGGAACTTTCCATGGGAGAAATTTTTTTTTGAATCATACAGAAGTACCATCTATCCAAATTCAAGATACTTATTCTTAATATGTCGATCATGACATGCCTTCTATCTGGCCTTTTTGTCTTCTGTATCCAATGAGTAACAGCCCACCTCTCATTCGATTGCATCAATTTTTCTATGTTCTCTTCAAGTGATTTTTCATCATCTATTCCACCTGCGTGTGCAATATGTTAGGAAGGTAATATTAATTCCACGGGTAGAACAACCTCCGTTCCAAATACCAACTAAAAAGGTGTAGCTTTATTCAACCTCTTGTAGGTTGTCCTATATGCCTAGAGTACAACAGAGACTTTATTATCCTAGTCCTTCCTTCCAACATCACAAATCTTAGTCAATGTATGCCCTAATTTATTGTTGAAAGCCTCAGCAATTCCATTTGCCTGTGGGTGATAGGGCATTGTCTTATGGTGTGCCACCATAAATTCTACCAATAATATCTTGATGGTTGTAGTAAGGAAATGAGTTCCTGTACGATGGAAAAGTGACATGCAAGCATAGGAATCTACAAGTACTTCTTCCTCGTACTTGACCTCCCGAGGTCGTGCCAAGACGGCTGATGAATCTGTAATATATATGGATACAGAAAAAATAATCGGGTAATCTTATATCCTCAATACGCAATAATGGAATCTATGAATCTAAGGCAAAGATGGCCCTCCTAACCTAAATTGGTGTAATGGTTTGTACAATAGAGACTTTATTATCCCAGTCCTTCCTCCCAACATCACAAATCTTAGTCAATGTATACCCTAATATATTGTTGAAAGCCTCAGCAATTCCATTGGCATGTGGGTGATAGGGCATTGTCTTATGGTGTGCCACCATAAATTCTGCCAATAATATCTTGATGGTCGTAGTAAGGAAATTATTTCTTGTACAATGGAAAAGTGACATGCGAGCATAGGAATCTACAAGTACCTCTTCCTCATACCTGACCTCCCGAGGTCGTGCTGAGACGGCCAGTGAATCTGTAATATAAATGGATATATACAAACTAATCGGGTAATCTTATATCCTGAATACGCAATAATGGAATCTGTGAATCTAAGGCAAAGACGGCCCTCCTAACCTGAATTGGTGTAATGGTTTGTTCAGATATAATAGTTATTCGGAGGCTCCAATCAATGTCGAGCTCTATTGAGATCCTGTTTATTAGCTATTGGATACGTGGGAAGTGACCTGTGGGATCCTCATGTATATTTCTCCAGACAAGGTCATGAAAATGGTGATGGGAGGTGTAATGGATTCTCTGGGGTTTTATGGACGATTCTCTGGTCTAGTCCAGAAAATCCTTAGCTTGATTGGTTGTCTGTGTTTAGTAAGGAGAATTGTGTAATAATGTTTGGTGGAAGTGGTGATGACCTAAATATTAGTGTTCATAAACCAGTATCAATCAATGTAACTGATTGATTAGTGGGCTCGTTGGGTTGTGGGACCTGTGGATCACAACCTTAAGTTCATGTTGTTGTTGTCGGACCTCCTATGGTCATGTGAAGAGTTAATCTCTCCTTCCAATTATCCAATAATCATACACCTTTTTCAGCCTCTATGTTTAGAACTAGAAGCTATGTATAATTTTCTCAGAATACCTTACAAGTGTTCTGGTAATTTGAATGCGTAATCTAGTATCTATGTCAACAAGGAGGTCTCCTGCGTTAGGTTGTGGAACTAAAGTATCACAACCAAATACTTGTTCTCTTTCGAGTCCTTGTACAGTCATACGGATATCCTATCAAGGCAAGTCTATAGTTAGGATGATTTGACCAAAATGTGTATGCCTTGTCATCTTCAATATTTAACTTTCTCAGTTGTTCACTAATTGCTTTGTAGGTTTGTCCATTTCCCGTAAGACTTGTATCCTAAGGTCTTGATCTATATCAGCTAGTGTTGTGGGGAGATTTGGTTGAGGCACTATTGGTTCAAATAGGTATTCTCTGGGCTCTCTAGGTCCCGTGATTGTCATGCAAAATGATTCAACTTTTAATTAAAAATAATAAACTAATTATGAAAGATGTATCTACACTATGCATGTATTCTTTTATTTTTATATTTTTAATGAAGTATTTTAATGAAATTTAAAAGAGGAAACTTATTCTAATATATTTAGAAAATGGACAACTAATCTAGTAACAAAATTAAAACAAACAAAGTAGCCTCGGTGTGGCTATTTTCCTGTGTAGTTGTGAATTTATCCTAAATATCTAAGCAACTAATTGTTTTAAATTAGAATGAATCTTGATCCTACCTCAGAAGTGAGGAATGAATCACAGTTTCTTAGAAACTATCAATCCCCACAGCTTCCCTAACGATATCAAGAGCATGAGACTTTTGATTGAAATAAAATAATTTACTACTCTTTTTGATACATTTTAACTAGAACTTTGATAGCTCAAACCTGGAGTTTACACAACAGTGGTAAATCCAGTTGTGTGTGACTTCATCCCCTCAATGTGATCTCCTCATTCCTTCTGTGTTCTCATTGAATCTAGAAAAGCTGTGTATATGATAGTATCAGTAGAATAAGGCACTCAAACAATGGCAACTTTGGATATAGACCGAATACAATGTGAGTAGGAGAGAGATAGTGCAAGTGAACAGAGCTTGACTATGTAATTCCTAGCTGGGATTTATTATGGGATTACAACACAAATGTGCCAAGAGTTCTTAGAAACTATCCTTTTGTGAATAAAAAAAACCTACAACTCTAAATGGATTCCAATCTACAGAGTGAAACTACTCTTATTCTAAACTGACTTACATGGAACAGAACATGAAGCAAGATTGAAACAAGAAGATCGAATGACCTCTAAACAGCAAAGGAAGACCAACAATGGATGGAAAACATGAAACTATTGGAATTCTAATTGCAAGAAAATCAAAATACTGAATGATTAGAATAGAGAAGGAGAGGGGCCATTTGTTTGAAAAAAAGCTGGCTATTTATAGCAAATGCATTCACTAGAAGGTAACTTGGAATATGAACTCTTTTACCATTATAAACAAAGTTTTAAAACACTATTAATAGGGCAACCAAAACATAAATGCAAAGAAACGTAGCTGAAAAATGCGTGATAGAAATTGAATATTTTATGTTTGACGTGATCGTTGGAACTTTCTGGAAAACATGCACATGACCGCCACCTTGTCCTGGGTGGGCAGTCCCGGGACCACCGCATAGGCAGGGTGGCGGGTCACGGGACTATCGCCCAGGTAGGGTGGCAGACACGGGACCACCACCCAAGCAGGGTGGCGGGTCTCATCACTATAAGACCAAAATGCAAGAAAAAATGGGGGGCAGAGGGTACAAACAAATCATGAAGAGGCCGGGTGAGGAATATAGGATACAAATGTATACTTGGCGATCTTTTCTTGATTCTTGAACACCTTGTGAGGAGACCTGTATCATCATTGGGGTTTATGTAACATCTTTCTGGCGGTGCAGAGTACCCTACAATTTTGGGTACGTACAGATTGACAATTCAGAGAAGCGAATTAGCCATGAAAAGGCGTAAAACGGTGGATCCGAGTAAGGCGGTCCCAAGGTGATGTACAAAGGAGTTTTAAACGACACACTTGCATAATAGAAAGTCACAACACTACCAAAATCCCACTATCTACCAAATGAAAACAGTTGACTAACAGTGTAGCTACACAATAACAATTTGCATGTAATGAAAGATTAGAATTGATATGACAATAGAGAATTTACCATCTATGAGGGCTTTAGAAACATACCACTGATATGATTTTATTGACTCCTGCGAAATTGATATTCAATATCAATTTTAACAGGCTATAGGGCTAAAACGCACATGTTTTCACTATTACAATATTGCGCGGATAGATTTGATAGTTTTTGAGCTATGGGACTCACAGTGACGGTCTCTTACAAACAAGAGTATAGTCAAGGGAATTTGTGGTATATACAAGTGATCATCCCACCTTTTAGCAGAACATCGACCCGTGAAGTCTCATGTTAGTTCTTCTCAATTTATAGATGAAAAAACGTACAATGTAGAGATGATAGAATCTTTGGGTCTCTAGAGGGGTATTTGGAAAGCCATCTAGTACTTACATCATCTCCTAGGCATAGGCACCCATATCTTACGTACTTGATGTACAGTTAAAATGAAATCTTGGGCTTGTCCATACCTCAGGCAATAAATTCTTTAGGGCTACCGACCCAATGTTCATTGTTCCCCAATTTCAGGACAGTGTAAAACGCTTCGAAATCCTGAACATTGATGATTCTATGTTATAGAGATTTTCCTCACCTTGTGCTAATGATTGGAATTTCATGTTAAAAAATAGTGGAGCATAAGGGGAGATATTACCATTTCCTTTACTCTGGTTTCTTGCATGGCTCTAGCACCTGATTTACCCACTGTGGTTACTTGAAAGCTTTTCCTTCATCATCAAAATCCCATACTAAAAATCCTATTCCAATTACTATAACTGTCGTTAAATTTGTGAAAAGGATTGCAGAAGGAGTTATTTCAGTTTGAAATTTGAGCCGACATTTGGGGTTCCTGATTCAGGCTCCTATCAGAGATAGAGTCACCACCACCCAGGAAGAGCGAGATACATCTGTCACCCAGGGTTGAGCATTTGGAGGACCTATTCGATGCAAAGTGGCTCAACTGACATTTCCTCCTTGCTAGCTTAGCATACTCCTTGGTTTCTCACACCACTTGGCTCATTGCACCCACGTGACTTCTGCAACACGATGGCCGTTGAAAGTCTCAGTGCGACTGCACAACATGGAGCTTTTCCCGAGTGTGGGACCTCGCGAAATCGGAAAAGCTCTCCGGATGAAGGCCGGCTCCTATTCCTTTGTTCAGATGCACCAATAAAATGCAGAGGATTTACCCAAAAAACCTAATCTAACTTGCCAAGGAGACAGGGAGAGAGATGCATGAAAATAAAACCTAAGCTACTGGAGGTGATGCACCGAGGAATGTTGAACACTTGTTTTGCAAAAATAAACACAGACCACATAGATGCAATACAACACCATGCACAGGCAACCAAAATGCAATGAGAGATCAAAATAACAGCAATGAATACATGAGAGGGTTTAGAATCAATCACAGACATATATACATTGCTCAAAGGTCGATACAGTACATTGCAGTGGCCAAGAGGCAAAAAACGGCATTATAATCCATATGGGAGGCTTGGAAACTCCACAAATCCTCTTGCGAGCAGGAGAGAAGGGAGGATGCAAAGTAGAAATGCCCAACCCTTGAAAAGAGCCGCTCCTGGCCAATATATAGGAAGAGAAATGGGAGAAGAGAGAAAACCGAGTTTTCACAACTACCTCCAAGACTGCATTTAACTCATTTCCTCATGGCGGTAGGTAAAACCCAACAACCTCGAAAAATGGTGAACTGTGACACCTGCGTCGGGATTTTGCACCTGTCGGGTTCGGGATTCTCTCGCGCACTTGCATCGGGCTTGGGGATGGCCTCGACATGCTTGTTTTTCATGTTCTTCCGACACCCGCTTTGCTTCCCCGATGCTTTCCTTTGAGTCGGGGCGATTGCTTGATGCGCATCGGGTTCATGAGGGGTGCTCGACATGCGTTTTTCATATTCTCCCCGACAGACCCGATGCTTGGCGGACGCTTTTGGAGGCCCGAATACATATTTTCTTTGATGTCAGGTTTTTGAGACCACCCGACATGTTGTTCCACCATGCTTCTCTACCCTGTAAACCCGATTCCTTTGCCGTCGGGTTTTGGAGACCCCCCGACATGCTCTCGTTGTGTCGGGTTTTGGAGAACCCCCGACATGCTCCGGTGCCACCGAAACCCGATTCCTTTGCCCGACGCCGAGACCCAATTTCTGACACATGGCGATCTCTCATTGGTCGCGGGCCATGTGGGCCAAACCTTCCGTTTTGACCTTTTGACCAAAACTTGGCCAAAAAATCCAACCTCCCCCCGGACGCCCGCCATCTCCCCTGGGACACGTGGCAGCACCCCATTGGCCGCGGGCCAAAATTTCAAAATTCTCCCATGCGCCAAACACTTAGCGAATTTTCACTCCGCTTCCCCGTCTGACACGTGGCACATTCCGACTCGCCGGCGGGCCCGCGGGCTAAAATTTCCCTTTTTGCAAATTTGTCCAAAACTTGGAATTTTTCCAAGTTTTCCTCCGGACCTCGCCACTTCCCCTTGTGTCGGGTTTTGAAGACCTTGCAACATATTCTTGCGCCATGTTGTTCCGCCTCCGAAACCCGACTTGCCTTGCGTCGGGTTTTGGAACCCTTGCGACATGTTTCTTTCGCGTGTTTCTTCGCCTTGTTTCTCCACCCTGTAAACCCGATTTCCCTTCGTTTATCTATATTTACCCGGGGGGTAAATATATACAACAATTTGGTGACTCACGGGGTTACCTGCCTGCTAGGTAGAAGATCAATGGCCTTTTAGCGATCCATTGGGCATGGAGTCATAAGCAATAACCTGAAACTGATCTGATACCTGAACTCCTTCTCTGAGAACACGCTGAACCGTAGAAAACCAACCCAGGAGCAATGAAACCTGTGCCAAAGCACTTAGGGAAACTGAAACCTAACTACAACAAGACAATGTGCATACGCACTTAGAGGAATTGAAAACTAGGCTAATATTTACAAGGGTAGGACTTTTCTCTCTTCAGTAGCAATGTTTAAGATAGATTCCGTTGACCGGAATCGGGAAGTTCTTCTCCGTCCAATGTAGACAATTGGAAGGCATTGCTATTTTTACACTCCATGACCATGTAGGGGCCACTCCAAATGGCGTCAAACTTGGAATGCTTTCCCGGTTTTGCCCGATCTGCATCCCATTTCAGAACTAAGTCCCCTTCCAAAAAGGTCCTTGCTCTTGCTTTCTTATCAAACCATCTTTTTACTAAGGCCTGATCTTTCTCGATTGTTTGAACTGCATGTTCTCTAATTTCTGCCAATTCCATCAACTCTGCATACCTGGCCTCCATTGGTTCGAACTCAGCCAACTCCAATTGCTTTATGAACTCCAATGCAGGCAGTTCTAATGATATAGGCAATACTGCCTCTTTTCCATAGACCAACTTGTAAGGGGAATTACCTGTAGACCTCTTTGGTGTTATTCTGTCAGCCCACAATGCTGATTTTAGCCTGGTATGCCATGTTCTTTGATTTTCATCCAGAGTCCTCCTGATGATTCTTAGCAAATTTTTGTTCGTGGACTCTGCCTGTCCATTACCTTCTGGGTAATAATTTGAAGAGGTACTCAAATAGATTCCATTCTTGATAGCCCATTCTGTAATCTTGGAACCTATGAATGCCAATGCATTATCTGATATGATAGTGGCCGGCACACCAAACCTGGTCACTATTCCTTCATAAAACTCTAGTATATTAGACTCGTTTGCCTCTTTGAGCGCTACTGCTTCAGTCCACTTGGTGAAGTAGTCCGTTGCCGTGAGAATCCACTTGTGGCCTTGGCTTGAGTTTGGATTGATGACCTCGACGAAGTCCAATCCCCATTGCATGAATGGTTGGTCAACCGAAATTGGGTGCAATGGAAGTGTTGCTAGTCTTTCTTTGCCTGTGAAGAGTGCACATTTCTTGCACTTTCTTATCCATGTATAGCAGTCACTGAACACCGTGGGCCAATAATACCCTGCCTTCATTATCTTGAGAGCTGTTACTCGTGGGGCAAAATGCCCACCAGAATCTTCATCGTGAAAATCTCGTAACACCCTCTCAATTTGACCTATCCCAATGCACCTCAATAGAACTCCATTGATGTCCCTCTTGAACAAAGCACCATCAACAAGCACATATGGAATAGCTTGTAATCTAAAGTATCTTCTCTTTGCTTTTCTCATTTCTGGAGGGCATAGGCTTGTCTGTAGGAAGTGAATCATATTCTGAGTCCAACAAGGAGTAGGCACATCATCATTTTCATGTTCTTGACCATCCTGTAGTACCAAGGCAGTCTCTTTTTCATCACCTGCTTCAACTTATTGACTCAAGGCTAGCTGTTCGCATAGTCCCTTTCCCCGTGCTAGCTTTGTGACCTTTATCTCGATGTCATATTCCATGACACGAGTGATCCATCCTGCACGTTTCTCATTCAGATCCTTGTTTAGAAGGAAGTCCTTGACTCCCGCATGGGAGACCATCTAATTGGATCTTATTGTTTGAGACTAGGTGCTTGAATTTCTTTAAACTCCTGATCACTGCAAGGACATGCTTTTCAATGAAAGAGTATCTAGTTTCATATTCCTCCAAGCCTTGACTGAAGAAAGCAACTGGTTGCTCTAATCCTTCTTTGTTCTGTTGTACCAGGATTGCAGAAATTGTGTCTCCACCACCGAAGGCATATAACATGAAATCTTTGGAGAAGTTTGGATTGACAAGAGTCGGAGCTTGAGATATAGCTTCCTTTATTGCCTCGAAACTTGCCTTGCCTTCAGATGTCCACTTAAATGCCATGCTCTTCTTTAACATCAACGTTATTGGTTTTACGAGAGCTGCAAAGTTTGGAACAAACCTGCAGACAAAATTGATCCTTCCTAAGAAGCTTTGAAGAGCCTTCTTGTGACTTGGCAATGGCAAAGCTTGAATTTCTTTGAATCTCTCTGGGTCAATCGTCAACCCTTCCTTTGAAACAATATGGCCTAGAAGTTTTCCCTCGTGAGCCAAGAATATGCATTTTTTGGGATTCAATGATACCCCAAATCTTCTGCACCTCTGGAATACCTGCCTTAGATGAAAGAGGTGATCCACTGCATCTTTTGAGAATAAAGTGATGTCGTCAAGATATATTAAAACTATTTTATTGATCAACCCCTTAAATGCTATATCCATGGCCCTTTGGAAGGTGGCTCCAGCATTTGATAGCCCAAATGGCATCTTCTTGTAGGCATATGTCCCCCATTTGGTGGTGAAAGCCGTCTTGAATTGGTCATCTTCTTTCACCATCACCTGATTATACCCTGAGTAGCCATCTAGGAGAGAGAATCTCTCTGAACCGGATACTACTTGCAATATTTGTTCCATTGAAGGAAGTGGGTAATGATCTTTGAGAGATGCCCTGTTGAGGTCTCGGAAGTCTACACACAACCTAATTTCTCCGCTCTTCTTCCTGACCGGGACCAAGTTCGCAACCCAGCTTGAGTGCTTGATCGGGAATATAATGCTTGCCTCTATTAGCTTGTTAAGCTCTTTCTTCATTAGAGGCTCAATGTGAGGGTTGACTGGTCTCTGCTTCTGCCTGATGGGCTTAGCATCCGGATCCAATTCTATGGTATGTTGTGCCAAATTTGGATCGAATCCTCTTAAGTCTTCATAGCTCCAAGCGAAGACATCTGGAAATTCTTGGCAAAGCTGTGTGAAATCTGATTTCTCCTGCTCAGTGGCCACTTTACCAATTTGAAGTGTTTTGCCTTCCCCAACCGGAATTGGCTCTGAATCTTCTCTCTTGACCTGTATGTTAGCCTTTTCCTTACGGAACTGGTCGTTAGGGTTGAAGATAGACTCCAACGTTACTAAACCCTTAGGAAGCTTGTTTGTCCGTAGCTGCACCACTTGATCTCCATATTGCTGCTCTAGCCTATCCTGATTTCTAGCTGAGAATTCAGCTTCTTCTTGCAAGAAATTGACGATCTGTTGATCGTTCTCAAACACCTGCCAGCTTGTGTTATTATCTGGAACTGCTGGCCTCACAATCACATGGATATGTGGTTGTGTTTTCTCCCTTCTGATGTTGTCAACCACATCAAACGTTGCTCCAACTGCTGCGAGCCTGTCTGCAGCTTCATTTTTCTTCCTGGGTATGGACACAATGTTGAAAGCTTCGAAATCCTCAATGAGGTCCCATACCCTATTCTTGTAGCTCTTTAGCAAGTCGTTCTTTGTAGCATGTTGTCCCCTAACTTGGTTGACGATTAGCTCGCTATCTCCAAACACCTGTAAGTTCTTTATGCCCCTTTTCCTGGCCCAATGAAGTCCATGAATCAAGGCCTCATATTCAGCTGTGTTGTTTGAACAAGAAAACTGGAAACGAAAAGCTGAATAATACTTGATGTCTTGTGGCGAAATCAACATTGCACCACCTCCAGCACCTTGTCTGCTTCTCGAACCATCGAAGAATAATTTCCAAACTTTGCTTTCATCTCTTTGTTCAGGCTGAATGATGTCGGGAATGGGTGAATTTTCTTCGTGTATACAATACACGCCCAATTCAGATTCTTCAATTTCCTTGTATGGGTCAAATTCATGACTTTTGTTTGCCCATTCATCCAAAGTTAAATCAGGAATTCCCTCGACCTTAGTACCTGCTTCTAGATCACTTGAACACTCCTCCTGATCAAAGGCTGAGCAATTTGCATTGATAGGGCCTGGTACATGAGGCTCAATATGGAAATTGGCAATTGATTCTGATCTGATTGTTGCTTTGGCCCCATACCTTGTCCTGAAAATCATGTGCGACCAATCTGTAGATAAATATCCACCAATCTTTGCAGTGAAGTCTCTTGATAAACACAACGCAAAGAGTGGCGGGAGGTCAATTACAGACACATCTTGCAGGACTGTAACATTAGGACATGAATGTAGTGTTAGGCTTAACCCCTTGATGATCCCAACTGTTCCCACTGCCGTTCCATCTAGTTGTACTACCCCTTTCAGCACTGGCTCATACTTCAGACCCAGTTGATCCGCTATCTGCTTCGGCATCACCGAACTACTTGCTCCTGAATCTATCATGCAGTTGTGCACCAAGTGGTTTCCAACAATCAATGAAACATAGAAAGGTGGAGGCTTCAAATTTTTTCTTGTCTGGCCCCCATCATGTTGCACTGCATTAGTGAGAACTTTCTCATGTCCCTGGTTTGATACATTTGTGGCAGACCAATTAGCCATTGCAGCTTGCAATAAGTCTCGTTGTCCTGGGATCGCCAGTGATTCCCACATGGAAATGTTCACATGTGTCTTCTTCATTTGATCGATGATGTTGAAGGGGAATGAACTGTCTTTTTGCTGCCCCTTACTTGGTGCAACCTTTTCTGGAACTTGAACAGGTGCATGTGTTGCTGCAACAGGTACCTTAAGCTGATTTTGCACATTTGGAGCTATGTTTGGTCTGCTGACCCCTTGTTGTGTAAGAGTGGGTTGAGAAACAACTGGATTAGACGGTTGTCCCTCTTCTATGCTTCTCTTCTTTGACCGTGTGTGTTGGCAGCCACGCCTTGAAAAGGCTGTTGGTTAACTCCACAGAAGTCTTCCGTCTGCCAATTGGCCAATGTGGTCTCTGTTGGAGGTCCTTCTTGTTGCGTTTCTTGCTGCTGGTTCCCTTCCTGGCTTGGTTCTTGAGGAACACCAATGGTTTGCACCATCAAGGCCTGATTCAGTGCACCATTGAAACATGCTGACTGATTGTGAGGGAGATTGCAAGGGTAACACCAGTCGTACTCCTGTGCCATGTTGTTTTGCGTTGGAACCAAGGCTCTTGAGGGTGTCGTTGTATTTGGATCATACGGCCGAAATGGCCTGGCAGCTTGAGGTTGTCCTTGGTTTTGGTTTTGATTTGCAGCCTGAGGTGGTGGTGGTCTATTCTGTTGGTATGAGGGCCTAGCCTGGTACTGTGCTTGAGGCTGATACGGTCTAGCACTTTGAGCTTGCTGTCTTTTGATAGTCACTAGCTCATTTCCGAGGTTCTGCAGTTGTTTCATGACCTCTTGCAATTCCTTTGAAGTATTTGAAGATGTGGATGCCTCATTATTGCTTTGATTTCTAGGAGTTGGAATGGGATTCAACTCTGGTGCTTGACTGGTTGTAGGATTTCCCATCTCTGGATAGAGAGGCATTGGCGGCCTTGGTGCAAGCTTGCCAGCTTGGATCAAACAGTTCTCTGCTCTGATTGCTGTGTCGTAGGCCCCTGGCAGTGTTGTCCCTCCCATTGACTGGATCATCATGGCTATGTCTGAATTTATAGCCTTTAAGAAATAAAGGAATGCTCCTTCGGCGGTTGGTCTGACAGTTATTGGGATCCTGTCCCATGTCCGTTGGAACCTGAAGTTGAAATCTGCCATTTGTTCGTTAGGAGCCCTTTTGATTGTTGTCAGTTGTTCCAATAAAGACAAATTATCCGCCCTCTCCCCAAATTGGCTACAAAGAGCTGAACAAAGTTGGTTCCAATTTGTAATAGACCCTGCTGTAAGGCTCCTAAACCATTGTAAGGCCTTACCTTTGAAAGATGAAGCCAACAACTTGACTGCAACATCCATTTCATTTATTTCGTGGATTGCGCATACATTAGCAATATCCTGGATGTGATCAATAGGAGTAGTATGATTTTCTCCTGTGAAATAGGGGATATTCTTTAGCGCTGCAACTGGAATTTGGTTCTGAGCATTTAGGGCAAGTGGACTACTTCCCGTGAAATTGACAAAGGGATTCGGTGGTAGATGCGCCATTATGATTGGCCTAAGAACCCTGGTTGATGCGAGAAAAGGTCTACCAGGTGGAGGTGTAGACAAAGTCCTGTTGGGTGGGGATGGCGATCTTTGTGATCTTCTTCCTCTCCTTCCCCAACCTGGTGATAGTTGCAAGTGGACAAATAGCCCTTCTTCTCGAGTATTAGACCTGGTTCGAATTCTTCTCATGTGCCTGGGCAACTTGTGCTGCTACACCACTGAACTCTATCCCTTCGGAGTCGCCAGATGTGTTAGATAACAAGCCTCTAGAAGGCTGGATTTTGCCAAGTTACACACCAAACTCGACAGTATTGAAAATATAATTAAAATTTGAAGGACCCAGGGGGGAACAATCTTCAATCTGGAATCTTGGCCCCTGTTGTGTAGCTGCGGATTCCCGAAAGCTACAGGCGGAACTCAGGTCATGCAATGCAACTCACAGAACCCGAATTGCCATGGTCGGAACTCAGGACATGCTCAACATCCCTCAAAACCTGAAAATGACTGCTGTTGCGTATAGCTTCATGCAATGCATCCCCTAACACCCAAAAATATTGTTGGGTCTGCTTTGATGTTTTCGGACCCCGAAAACCCGAAATCACAAAAAACATGAAAATTTGAAAATCAAAATATCAAAAAACCAAAGATACCCTTTTGAAGATTCCCCTCAGATCTACCAACTGGTGAAATTTTGACCTGTTTTGAGCAAGATAAACCCTTGGAAAAATGATTTCGGAGTTCAGTCTGGACGGAGCAAAACCCAAAGTTTTAAAACTTGCAATTTTCTTGAGCGAAATTTCACGAAAAGCCCTTGCAAATTTTGGTGGAATGACTTTGCCCACTGCCAATTTCTTCGAGCCAAATTTCATGAAAACTCCTTCAAATCTTCATGGAATGACCTCTTGGTCCCACCGGGTGTGCCAAAACTGTTGGTAAAATCACAGCACCCCTGGGACTCTGCAACGCGATGGGTTGAAAGTCTCAGTGCGACTGCACAACATGGAGCTTTTCCCAAGTGTGGGACCTCGCGAAATCGGAAAAGCTCTCCGGATGAAGGCCGACTCCTATTCCTCTGTTCAGATGCACCAATGAAACGCAGAGGTTTACCCAAAAAACCTAATCTAATTACCAAGGAGACAGGGAGAGAGAAATGCATAAAAATAAACCTAAACTACGGGGGTGATGCACCGAGGAATGTTGAACACTTGCTTTGCAAAAATAAACACATACCACATAGATGCAATACAACACCATGCACAGGCAACCAAAATGCAATGAGAGATCAAAATAACAACAATGAATACATGAGAGGGTTTAGAATCAATCACAGACATATATACATTGCTCAAAGGTCGATACAGTACATTGTAGTGGCCAAGAGGCAAAAAACGGCATTACAATCCATATGGGAGGCTTGAAAACTCCACAAATCCTCTTGCGAGCAGGAGAGAAGGGAGGATGCAAAAGAAAATGTCCAACCCTTGAAAAGAGCCGCTCCTGGCCAATATATAGGAAGAGAAATGGGAGAAGAGAGAAAACCGAGTTTTCACAACTACCTCCAAGACTGCATTTAACTCATTTCCTCATGGCGGTAGGTAAAACCCAACAACCTCGAAAAAATGGCGAACTGTGACACCTGCGTCGGGATTTTGCGCCTGTCGGGTTCGGAATTCTCTCGCGCATTTGCATCGGGCTTGGGGATGGCCTCGACATGCTTGTTTTTCATGTTCTTCCGACGTGCTTCCCCGATGCTGAGACCCGATTGCTTTGATGTCAGGTTTTGGAGACCCGACGACATATTCCTTTGTTGGCGGGTTTTGGAGGCCCGAATACATATTTTCTTTGATGTCGGGTTTTTGAGACCACCCGACATGTTGTTGCACCATGCTTCTCCGCCCTGTAAACCCGATTGCTTTGATCGGGTTTTGGAGACCCCCCGACATGCTTTTCTTTGTTGGCGGGTTTCGGAGACCCCCGACATGTTTCGTGGGTTTTCTTTTTCTGATCCTGACGCCGAGACCCGATTTGCTGACACGTGGCGATCTCTCATTGGTCGCGGGCCATGCGGGCCAAACTTTCCATTTTGACTTTTTGACCAAAACTTGGCCAAAAAATCCAACTTCTCCCCCGGACGCCCGCCATCTCCCCTGGGACACGTGGCAGCACCCCATTGGCCGCGGGCCAAAATTTCAAAATTCTCCCATGCGCCAACACTTAGCAAATTTTTTACTCCGCTTCCCCGTCTGACACGTGGCACATTCCGACTCGCCGGCGGGCCCGCGGGCTAAAATTTCCCTTTTTGCAAATTTGTCCAAAACTTGGAATTTTTCCAAGTTTTCCTCCGGACCTCTCCACTTCCCCTTGTGTCGAGTTTTGAAGACCTTGCGACATATCCTTTGATGTCGGGTTTTTGAGGCCCGACGACATAGTGACTATATTTTTCCGCTTTGTTTCCCCGCCTCGTTTCTCCGCCTTGTTGTCGGGTTTTCCAACCCTTGTGACATGTCCTTACGCCATGTTGTTCCGCCTCCGAAACCCGACTTGCCTTGCGTCGGGTTTTGGAACCCTTGCGACATGTTTCTTTTGTGTGTTTCTTCGCCTTGTTTCTCCGCCCTGTAAACCCGATTTCCCTTCGTTTATCTATATTTACCCGGGGGTTAAATATATACAACACATACTATATGACTTATTTTCATACTGGGATGTGGATCGGAACACCTTCTGATTGCCAGGATTTAGGGGTGAGTGGACCATCACCCTGGAGGATGTTTACCATATACTGGGGGTTCCGATCCTTAGGCATCGGTTGTCTCTTAAGATATCAGTATCGAGATATCAAGTGGTTCAGTGGGCCACCTATATGGGGGATGCAGTTTTTTTGATGGGGTCAAAGAAGGGAGTGAGGATCCACTCCATTGTTGAGACAAACATTCATGTGCTCCGCAAGGCCATCATGGGCATCCTTGCTTCGAGATTGATTGGGGACAAGGGAGGAGACACTCTCTTATATTGTTGGGCCCCATTATTGCACAAATTGAGGGCCATGGACATGTTTATGCTTGGAGAGAAGACATCCTCGGGACCACCTACCATGATTTATAGAGGGTGGTTCGACTACAGAGACAGTCACTGAGCCACCCCACTCTTGTCATGAGTTGGGTGTATGAGCATATCACTCCGTATGGGAGAGGTGTAGAGGTGGAGGATCCCGAGGCCGTCAGGGCGGCGAGGTGGACAGGGATGACCATTCTTAGAGCATCTCACCAGCCAGTGGCCTCTTTGACCACTGCAGACATGGAGGCCACTCCCTATTAGGCCATGGTAGGGTTATGCCGAGAGGATACTGTCACGTTGATTACTTGTCAGACTACCAGTCAGCTAGTAGACAGGGCAGGGAAGTTGGAGATCCACCCCTTTGACAAAGTACCACAACAGTTCAGCCTCCCATACATAGACATATTTCCTCCAACGGGGCTAGTGTATAGATATATTCATGAGGCTCAGGGAGGTCCTAGAGGCCATGTTGGACTACTGTTACTCCTAGTGTTCCCATCGCGGCTAGGAGGGTGGTACGTGCTCAAGGGGGAGCCAGTGCTCCTCAGGCACCTTTACTTCAGATTACCACCGGTCCCACCCATAGTAGGGATGAGCCCATTGACGTGGACTTCGAGTCTGAGGATTTCACTAGGGGAGAGACAGAGGAGGAGATAGAGGAGATGGAGATTGAAGGGACGGGTGGGGAGGATGATAGTGATTCTGAGTGGCATGACACTCAGGACATCCTACGGGCTGAGAGGGTGGAGCGGAGCACAGAGAGGGTGACCTTGATCTCAGAGGATTTGCTCTCTCAGGATTTAGGGGGAGATGGCAAGTCCATCACAGGCCGTCACATTGCCCCAGATGTGGGAGAGAGATGCCATTCAACGGTAGCATTAGTGGTAGGCACAGATCCTAGAGATCCTTCCTGGAGGCCCAGAGATTCGAGTGAGTTGTCACTCTTCTCTTGACTTTGTTTTAGTTAGAATTATCTTGGTTGTTTATTTCTTTTCGTTTCATTTATTCTTGGTTTATTTTTGATCATTTTCTAACTTTTTTTCTCCTTTATTTACAGTGACTGCTGATGAGTGGCGAGACTTGATTCATCGAGTATGCACAGATACCTTGTTGCTCCCCTCAGAGAAGACTCGTGTTGAGCTTTCTGTGGGCGTGGGGGAGCCTTCAACAGCCGGTAGCCATATCGATGTTTTTACCTCTGTCTGGTAGGCAGGGAAGATCATGAATTCTCTCTGTGCTGAGGTAGTTGGATATAGGACGGCCGAGCGATTAATGAGGAGGAGTCATTCTCATAGTGATACGGTAGCCACTGGCCGTGACAGTGAGCCCTTAGTGCATTCAGAGCACCGGCGTAGCCAAAGTCCTAGACGTGGTCATGTGCCCTCTGAGGGATCCCATAGGGATTGAGAGGCCATTTTTGTAGTGTTTTGTTGGATATTTATATGAGTGTTTTTGTACTTTTTGGGCTCATTGAGCATTTTGACCATGTTTAGGTCATGATGGCATTGTATATAAAACTTGATTTATATATATATATATATATATATATATATCTTTTTGGATCTAGACTCTTGGTGCCTAGAATTTCATGACTTGTTTCCACATGTCTATTAGATGTTTTTTAGAATATTTGTTTTCTTGCTTTTTAGAATGTATGTGATGGATAACAAATGATAGTAGATAGAATGTTTTACTTTATATGTTTTTGTAATGTTGATATGAGATGATACAAACATATTGTAATACTGAACTTTTTAATTCTTTGGGAAATATTTGTGATTTCTTCTTATGTTGGAAAAACGTGATGAATGTATAGTGATAAAGAGATGAACTTTCCCCATTCCCAACTCCACGCAACCAATAAGATGTGAGGACTCTACACCAAGAGTTGGGAAGGGCAAAAATTGTATGAGTTTGACTGAATGGAACGATGAGAAACAAACAAACTAGTAACATAAACCAAATTTAGACCTACACACTTACCCTACTCAGAACTACCACCAAGCTTAGAAGGACACTTACTTTATAGTTTATCTAGACTTAGATTTATAAATGGCAACCTGGTTGACAAAATCTGGTTTTGAGGATTTGATCTCTTTAGAATTTGGACATTTGTTTTCTCTTAATATAATTTGATTTGTGCTTCTAGCATACCAAGATTTGTTAATTTGTGTGAATGGACCCCCCACATCCTGCCTCATGACACTAGTAAGAAGCACAGGTTTGTCACCAAAGGCAGGATATAGGCGAGTAAGGGCACTTCTTTCCTTTCCCAACCTCACACCACCAGTAAGAGATGCGGGCTTATCATCGAAGGTTGATGGGGCAAAGAAGTGTGTAAAATAAAATATTTTGTTTTCTTGGCACTTTGATTCTATTTGATTTTTGACACTTCTAATCTGTGAATTTGGGATATCCTTTCTTTTAAAGAGACTTAAGAGGGATAGATGTGACACCAAGAAGCTTCTAGAACAGACCATAGGTAAGGGAAACTTCACATAGTAGAAAGAAAGAGAAAAACCAAGTATGCAGGCCTTAGTATGGTTTTCATCAATAATTGTCTGTCGAATTTGATGAGAAGATTTGAAAATATTTGATGATATTTGAAGAGATGTGATTTGAATGTTTTTTCCAAAATTTTCAGAAATTTGTAATCGATTGCTTAAGAGTAAGTTCCTGGACTACAATTTTTATGAAATGAGTGGACAAAATGAAGCAGCTAAATGACTAATGCAATGTAGGTAGCTATAATGTACAAGTGGTGATTCTAATCTCTTATGTGTAAAACTGTTTAAGATGCAAGGAATTGACAGTTTCATTGAATTCCTCACCTTGTAGTGTGCACAAAAGATACGCACCATTTCTGTAGTCCGTCATGACTCGGTATGGGCCCAACCACTTGGGCTAGAACTTCCTTCCTTCACCGGTTTTCCTATCAATCTGGTTGTCTAGTCTTAGAACTATATCTCCCTCATATATTTCTCACTCATAGACCTTTTTGTTATACTGCCGACACATCTGGTCAGCATAGGCTTTCCAATTGAGAGAGGAATGCCTCCCTGGAGATTAGGTATTTCAACCTCAAGTGGGAGAACTCCTTCTGCCCCGAATACCAACAAGAAAGGGGTTGCTCCTGTTGGTGTTCTTATTGAGGTTTGATGGCCCCACAAGGCTGGATATAGTTTTAAATGCCAATCTCACTTGTTCTCCTTGACTGTTTTGAGGAGATTATATTTTAATGTTTTGTTTGTTACTTCAGCTTGCCCATTGGCTTGAGGGTAGTAAAGAGAGGTCGTGTGATGGTTTATCTTGAATTTTCTGCATAACTCACATACCTCGTCGTAATTAAAGGACGTGTCATTATCTAAGATAATGACTTGTGGGACACCATATTAGCAAATGATTTGATTGAGAATGAATTTGGCAATTACCAAACATGGTATTGTGGTGAGAGGCATGGCCTCCACCCATTTGGTAAAATATTCCATGGCTGTAATTATAAAATTATGGCCATCGGTTGATGAGGGAGAGAATTTTCCTATCAAGTCCAGACCCCACATGGAGAAGGGCCACGGGTTTGCTATTAGTTACAGGGATTATGTTGGCTTGTGAATATCATGAGAGAATTCTTTGCATTTGTGGCACTTACGTACAAATTCCACTTCGTCATGTTCGAGAGTGTGCCAAAAATATCACATCTGATGTATTTTACTAGTGGTGGCGTGACTACCGAAGTGGCCTCCGCATATCCCACTATGGGATTCATAAATAATCTTTTTAGATTCTTTTGTGTTGATGCATATTACAAGCATGTCGTCGAAGGATTTACGATAGAGTACCTGTTCTAAAACAACATATTTAATAGTGATAATGCATAACCACCTTCTTTGTTGTGATGTGGCACCTTCTGGGTATGTGTGGTCTATGATAAAATTGATGATATCAGTGTACCAGGGACATGTAGAGACAGGGGCCTGGTTTCAACGAAGTATACACACTCATCAGGAAATTCCAGATTTACCAGATCACCTCCATCTAATGGATTGTCAGCTAACCAATCTACAATGATTTGTCCCTTAACATATTTTTTATTTATGAATGTCAACTAAAATTCACCCATTAAGGTTATTAAACGCCCAGCCTTTTTAGATAAATACCCTTGCATGAGAAATGTTCATAAATGATCTGTCTTTACAATGATCCTTGTTTCTTGGTTTAACCTGTAGTGTCTTGAATGTTTTGTTACAAAGACTATGGCAAGGAATTCTCTCTCCACCTGTGTATAAAATGTTTCATAATTGAGCAATGTTCAGCTGATGAAATAGACTACACGTTCTCGTTTATCATTGTCTTCTTGAGCCAACATGCAGGCTAGCGAGACATGAGTGTCTCATGAGTATAGGATCAAAGGGAAATCTGGTTTGGGAGGCATTATCATGGGTGGAGACAATAATAAGTGCTTAACTGCTTTAAAGGCCTCGTTGTATTCTTCATTCCAATCAATGTTATAACCTTTCTTTAATAGATTGTTGACTGGATGAATGGCAAAACTTAAATCTGGGATGAACCTTTAGATTGCACCAAGTTTGAAATGACCTAATTCCAGACTCATCTTATGGTGGATCATTTTGAGAACAGCCCGTATTTTGGCTGGATCAACATCAATCCCTCGTGAAGATATAATATAGCCCAGAAGTTTTCCTCCTATCACACCAAACACACACTTCTCTGGGTTTAATGTGACGCCATATTCAATTAATCATGAGAGGATGATACGAAGTACTTCTGGATGATCACAGTGCTTCTTGGCCTTGGCCAATAAGTCATCCACATAGGATTCCACAATTTTATGGATAAGATCATTGAATATGTATGTCATTTCCCATTGATATGTAGCGTCGGTGTTCTTAAGACCAAATGGCATGACAGCGTAGCAATAAGTCCCCCAGGGAGTTATGAATGTAGTTTTGGATTGATCATATTCATATATTTTAATCTGATTATACCCTGAGAACCCATCCATGAGGGACAACAGCTCAAATCCAACTGTTGCATCAACGATAACGTTAATGGATGGTAATGGGAAGTCATCTTTGGGACAAGCTTTGTTAATATCTCAAAAAATCTATGCAAATGCGTATCTTCCCATTCTTTTTTAGAACAAGGACAATATTAGATACCCATTGTGAATAGTCAATGGGTTTGATGAATCCCACTTGGAGAAGTTTTATTACTTCCTCTTTTACCATGAGAGCCACTTTTGGCTTCATTGGTCTTGACTTCTGTTTAATTGGTTTCACATCTGGTTTAGTGACAAGGTTATGTACCGCGATGTGTGGTGCAATGCCCATCATTTCTTTATAGTTAAATGTTAAGTCCTTCTGATGTTCTTTGAGGATTTGGGTGTGTATTTCTATCTCTTCCAGAGTTAATGAGGATCCCAACTTCAAAAAAATTGGTTCTTCCTTCGTTCTAATGTTTATGTCAATGGTTTCGAGAGTGACTCATATAAATTTTGGTTCTTCCTTCGTTCTAATGTTTATGTCAATGGTTTCAATATCGATATATTCGAGAGTGACTCTATCATCGTCAAAGTGATCCGTGATATAAAAATCATCCTCAACTTCTCCATGAGTTAGGAGTAAGTTTGTTAGTATTTTATGCACTAATGGTTTGGTACGAAGTGATACTGTGAAATTTGTATCTTCCAACTCACTGTTTCGAGTGAAACGGGAAGCTGAGGTTGCTATTGAGTCTGCGAGAAGGTTCTGCTCTCATGGGATTGCTTCAATTGATATAAAGTTAAATCCCTTGCTTAGATCTAATACCGTTGTTTTATAGAGTTGTAAATGCTCAGCCCTAGTTTCATATACCTCAGAGACTTGGTTTACAACTAGTTACGAGTCTCCTAGCACTCTAATGTTATCGACGCCCATTCTTTTGGCTAGGATGAGGCCAAGGAGGAGATCTTCATACTCAGCCCCGTTGTTTGTACATTCAAAGTTTAATTTAAAGGTGAAAGGTAGGATCTTTCCCTTAGGTGAAGTAAAGATCACTCCTACCCCAGCTCCAGAGTGACATCTAGCTCCATCGAAGTGGATAGTCCAATACTTGCTTGGAAAAATGGATGTTGGGATATTCGTCGTATCTATTTCTTTTGCTTTGGTTAGTTATACAATAAAAAATTTGTCTAACGGAAGAGAAGCAATTCCCAGGGTGCGTCCCATACCCATAGAAGCAAATGGTAGGAGAATAGGTAAGTCTTTCTCTAGCAACTCAACAATTTTTGCGGTAGTCCCTAGTGACACTATTTCTATGACGTTGATCTCATTTTTTAGTGTTGGAATGTCCTCGGCTAGATTTGTAATTTCCAACTCTTCGGTGGGTATCAACTTCTCTTTTGGTTTTGAATTAATTGGTTTGATAAGTTCATTTTTTGGGAGTTCAAACTCAAAGTGAACACCTGGCCTTTTCTTCAAATCAGCTAGGTGTATATCGAAGGGTTTTGGGTCACCTTGTGCCACAAATATTTTCCCTAAGTGTAGAAATATTATTTCTTGGAATAATGTGGAAGGGATTGCCTTCATGTGGTGTATCCATGGCTGACCAAGGATCATATTAGAGTTGGTTTCCTGATCTATAATATAAAATTCGGTGAGGACCATCTTGGGTCCTAAAGTGACTGGTAAAACTATGGTTCTAATTGAGGTGACCTTGAGGCTATCATATCCTCTTAATGTATTTCGTGTTGTGGAACAGTTTGTCTCTCCATATCCTAACTTTTGAAGAAAAGCGAGGGGGACTATGTTAACTGCTGCCCATCATCAATCATTGTGTGTTTAACATAGTTATTGTAAACCCATACTTGTAAATGTAAAGTTGGGTCACCTCTTCACGCAATCTTGGCGTCTGTTGGCATTTTTCTTATATCGAATATAAACTTGATATCTCTATCTGGATGCCCTGTAGGATAGATTTCAAATTCTACATGGTTTACTTGCATTTTCAGAGGAGTGAAATTGATTAAATGACCAAGGCCTAATGCTTATAAGAGGGCAGCCCTTTGGGTGGGAGAGTTCTTTAGCAAATCCAAAAAGGAGATGTGAGAGAAGGTTTTAGTTAAGTCATTAATTAGATCATAGGTGCCTATGGGTTTTACCAACGTTTTTTGAATGTTGTCTAGTTCCAATGGATAACTTGGGGTTGGTTAAGAAGAATAATCCCATGTTCTTGTTATGTTTTATATGGGTAGCTCAGTGTTTAACTCCACCAGACCAACTATCATGATTTGGGGTTGAGTTCCTAGTTGGGGTGCGACTGGTGGTTTTAATGAAGTTGAAGCTTCATGATCATTATTTTCTGTTATAACACCCTTGTTTGTTTCATTAGGATCTAGCCTGTTATTGTTAGAATGGTTTGGGAGTGGATCATTAAAGATCTTGAGGGGTGCATTTTGAGGGGAAACTGCCCCTGTATAAGTGTTTGGTGTGGGTACTACAGAATTTAATAAAAACATATCTATAAAGAGTTGTTTTTTATCTTCTAGCAAGCGTTGCATGAATTTATTATAGTCACGACAAGTCCTAGTATCATGGTCTTGAATCTTGTGGAAGCCACAATACACATTGGGATTATAATTTCGAGGCTGTTGATTTAAAACCTGTTGTGGCCCAAAATTTTGATAAGGTTGCTAGTTTTTAGAGTTGGGTTTTGATTTGGACCTTGTGTTTGGATTTTTCGTTGTCATTGTTGTTGTTGTTTTCATGGTGGATGATTAAAATCCACCGCGTTGATTGTTGGAGTAAAATTGTTATTTCGCTGATTATTAACAGGTGGCGAAATGTTTATAATATTTGCCCTTTTAACTTGGTCAGTTACCCCATCTGTTGTAACTCTGTGGTTCTTGTTAGGGATCTTAGGTCCTTGATTAGCATTCCTGATATTAGGATAGGCCATGGTGTTTTGATTAGGAGTGGTTAATTTCCCATTTGACCCAATGATGATACAGGTATCCTCGCAAGGTGTTCGGGATCTGGAAAAGCCCTCAGAGTATGCGTTAACATCCCGCATGCCCCGCTTAGCCCCCGCACCCTTTGTTTTCCCCTTTTTCCCTCTTTCCTTGGCCTCTTGATCTTTAGTGACGAAACCGCCGCCCTGCTCAGAGCGGCGGTCCTGCACACGTTTTCCAGAACATTCTTTTGACGCGACTCGCATGAAATATCACGATTCACCAGCTTTCTTTGCCGACTTGAGCATGCATTTATGTTTTTGGTCCCCTGGAATAGTGTTTTTCCTTTATTTATTGTTTAGGAGTTCAGTTTGGTTTTGATTTTTGGGTGATTGAATTCCTATAAATCCATGGCTTGTGCTCAAACAAAGGGTCTGAAGTTTGTCTCTGAATCTCTCTTTGCATTAGATTTAGCTATAATTTTTCTTAGGGTACTTGTTTTAGTTCATTTGCATGCTTGGTTAGCCTTATTCAGCTGTTGGTAAGCCACATATCCAGCTTGTGCAAGCAGTGTTGTTATTTTATCCAACCAGGACTGATCTTTTGCTCTCATCTCCTCATTTTCAGTAGTTCAGCTTATTATCTTGTTTAGAAACCATAGTTTCAATTCACTTGCATGTTTAGATAGTATTGTTCAGCTGTTGGTAAGCCACATATCCAGCTTGTGTAAACAGTATTGTTATTTTATCCAATCCATTGGAACATAGTAGGTTAGGAAGCCATTAAAGTTGCAGGTTTTTCTCTTCGAACAGGATAGTTCCAGGATCTGGTCGCTTCATGTTGCATGACTCGCAGTAAAATCCTGCTAGGAATCGCATAAGCCAAGCTCTGTACTCTTGCGCTGTCCCTCTCCTACTCACATTTTTGGTCTGCATTCTGAGCTGTCCTTGTCCCAAAATCTACTCCTGTCGGTGCTAGCATTACACGCTTTTCTGGATCCACGTGAACACGAAAGAACGAGGAGATCATACTGAGGGGACAAGATCACACACACCATCGGATTCGCCACTATTCTGCGGAATCCAGGTTTTAACTTTCAAAGTTCTAGTTAGAATCATATCAAATAGAGTAGATAAATTGCTTCATTTCAGTAAATTCTATTCTCGATATTGCCAGGGAAGTTGTGAGGATTGATAGTTTCTGAGAAACTATGATTCACTCCTCACTTCTGAGGTAGGATCGAGAATCTTGCAGATAGATTAGACGAGCTATTTTATTTATTTAGAATAAATCTACAAATCGCACAGGCAAATAACTACACTCGGTTATCTTGTTTGTTTTAAGTTGTTATTTAATTATTATTTCTAGATACGCTTAAAATAGTTTACTTTCCTTAAAATTGTTAAAAGGTTTCTTAGAGAAATTGAGGTTATATATGTTTTAGATTTATTCCACGTAGTTAGAATTTGCTTCGTTACAGTTAGATTTACATTTCGTTTTGTATGACAATCACGGGACCTTAGGAGCCCAGAGAATATATATTTGAGCCAATCGTGCCTCAACCAAACCTCGTCACAGCAATAGTTGACATAGACCAAAATCTCATAATACAAGTATTCCGAACAACCACAGATTTACAACTGATCAGTGCTCAATTAAGAGGGTTAAACATAGAAGACGACTAAGCACACACGTTTTGGTCAAACAAACCAAACTACAGATTACCCTAGGAAAACATTCACATGACTGTAGAAGGGTTCGAAAGAGAACAAACCTTTGGTTGTGATCCTTTGGTCCCACAGCCGGGTGCAGGAGACACTCTCACAGACATAGACACCAGTTTAAGGATCCAAGTTTCACGAACACCTGTGGGATATTCTGAGAAAATCACACAGTTGTTGGTCCTAAACATAGAAGCTAAGAAAGCATATGATTACTGGATACTAGGGATTAGAACTTGATTTTGCGTATGACCATAACAGGACCGCAACAACCAAGAGTCTATGGTTGTGATCCACAGATCCCACAGCCCAACGAGTCCACAAGTCAATCAGATATAGACACTAGCCTACGCACCTTGGTATTCAGATCCACTCCACTTCCATCCATCATCATCGAACAATTGTCCTTACTAGATATAGCGGCTAACGAAGCTAAAGAATTCTAGACTAGGCCAGAGAATCGTCCGTAGAGTCAATTGTATTCACCATCCACTATATGACCTTATCAGGAGACATACACGAAACTATCCCAGGTCATTTTCCACGTATTCCGCAACCCATAGATCGAATCACGCCAGAGCTCGATATTGATTGGAGCCTTCGAGCAGTCATCCTTGCCGATCGATCTATCACACCAGTCCAAGTTAGAAGGGCCTTCTTTGCCTTAGATTCACAAATTCCACTAGTGCGTGTCGAAGACATTAGACTGCCTAACTAGTTTTTCTGACTCCCACGTATATTCTACCCTCACCGGTTGTCTCGGCACGACCTCGAGAGGTCGGGTACACGGAAGAGTCACTTGTAGATTCTCACGCTCGCCTGTCGCTTTTCCGGCGTACAAAATTGGTGAACCCGACGTGAAACAAACGAAATTAGTGAAGCTGACGTAAAACTTCCTACTTTCTCGTTTGGAGTCATAATATCACGTTTCCTTTCACAAATCACCTTCACTCCTTCCCATTATTCTGCGGGTATTCATATACCCCCCGAATATGTCGGGATTTGATGCATATGGCAAACCCCTCTTGGGTCTCGAGGCATACTATGCCCAACAGAACAGACAATCATCACCCTCGCTCTCAGTATGGGGCGACAACTATTCAACTAATCAGTTGTCAACACAAACCCCAAGAATCAGATATAATTCATCTTTTCAAATTGAGGAGTTAGATCAACCCCCTCGAACGCAACAAACAGAGTCTTCAGGTTCAAACAATATGACGTTTACCGGAGAATCTGGTTTGTCTCCTCAAATGCTACTCAGACCACAAATTAGTAGGCAATCAGATCCATACCTGGTCTTAGATGATGGACAGTCAATACGTTATCCTAGGAGTGAACAACATTCTCGGGGTATGTACCCACCTATAGGAGGTTTACAAATACAACCCGAGATCTCTTTTCAATAAAATACCTTTATGCCACTGCATATAGGAAATACTCTCGGAGAAACTTGGCAAGATAGCGATCAGTTTATGACAAGATATCACATACCTATACAACACCAGGGTATACAACAAACGCCGCTCAGGAAAAGCACCGTGACTTCACCAAATGAAGTCATTTCAACGTTAGTAGAAAAAGTGAGAGGGTTAGAACTGGCTCAAGCAAGTCAAAATTCTCCGTTCATACAAGCAGGAAGTTCCAATCCTCCATACCACCCTGGCCAAGTAGATCTCCTCACAGGAGTAGGCACGTTAGGCATGCCACCTCACTATCCACAACAAACACCAACAAGGCCCATCATCTCTAACACTATTCCTCCCGGTCTAGTATCAAACAATCCATTCCTTGACAATACCCCGTCATACTTAAACATGTACTCCAAATCACCACAAGGAGATATGTTCTCCTCTCCCGGCATGTTTTCTCAAACGCAGGGACTTCCCTATGCCCCTACCAACGCATACTCTGCACTGTATCAACAACCTATCCCACCACCACTCCCTCAGCAACCACCATCATTGGTCGAAAGTTATGCGATAGGGACTTATTCAGAATATCTAAAGGAACCCTTAGACTTCACCATACGAAGCATCATGCTTCCAAGACCTCTTCCTGATTTACCCAATTTCAAGGGTGAGGGAGATCCAAACGCACATATCAAAGCTTACGCTACAGCCATATGAGAATTACTCCCTTGGGATGGGTTTGTTGCTAAAATATTTCCCAAAACCTTGGAAGGCATTGCTCTCGACTGGTATTACCGGATACCTGAGGCCTCCATCCATTCATTTAAAGAACTCGTGTCAGAGTTCATCAAAGCCTTCGACATGAACAAACTGTTGAGAACAGGAATCAGGGAATTCTTGCACATCAAACAAGAACACAACGAATCTGTCGCCCATTTCATCTAGAGGTGGCGTACAGTTCTTTATTCTTCAGCAAGTGCTCCAAACATGGATCAGATGGAACTATGTGATTTATTCCTTCATTCTCTCAGCAAGGAGGTGAAGGAAGAAGTCTAGAAGTTCCCACTAAGAACTTACGATGAAGTACTTGAGAGCGCTCTTCGAATAGACCAAGCAACGATAGATAGTGGTCATAAGACATATGGAACAAACGGGAGGTTAATCACCTCCACTCAGAACACTACAACTATCACAAATGTCAATCAAGGACCCAAAATCCTTAACAAAAATCATGGAGTAACAACGGATGGAGTAACCGACCAGCCCAAGAGGGTAAATGTTGTTAATACTCCGTCACAAACAAACAACCAACGAAACAACAACTTTACCCCGACGATCAATACAGTGGATTTTAACCATCCACAACAACAACAACGGAAAAATCCCATACAAGGGCCAAGCAAAAACTCATTTGGTTATCAAAACCAAATTCAAAACCAGAAACAACAGATGTAAAACTTTAATCCTAATAGGCAACAATTTGATCAGAATTTTAGGCCACAATACACACCTAACCAACAAAATAGGAATTACAATCCCAATTCTTATTGTGGTTTCCACAAAATTCGGGGTCACGATACTAGAACATGTTGTGACTACAATAAATTTATGCAACGCTTGCCAGAAGAACAAAGAAAGTTCTTCACAGATTTGTTTTTGGCAGATCCCGTCTCATCATCACCAAATACGCTCGCAGGGGCAGTTTCCCCTCAGAATGCTCCCCTCAAGATATTTAACGATCTGCTCCCAAATCATGATAGCAATAGGCTGAATCCAACTGGAACAAACAAAGGTGCAATGACGGGAAATAATGATCATGAAGCCTCGACTTCATTAAATCCATCAGTTGCGCCACAGTTAGGAGCTCAACCGAGACCCAAGATAGTTAGTTTGGTAGAATTAGACGCTGAACTACCTATCGAAGCTATAACAAGAACACGAGAGTATTTCTCTCAACCGAGCCCAAGTCATCTGCCAGAAACAGATAAGAGTCAGCAAATAGTAGAAAAACCCATCGGTGCCTATGATTTAATTAGTGACCTAACAAAGACCTTCTCACACATTTCATTTTTGGACTTACTAAAGAAATCTCCCCCTCACAGAGCTGCTCTTTTAGAAGCATTAGGTCTAGGCCATCTAATTAACATCACTCCACCTCCTGAAACACAAGTAAATCACGTAGATTTTGATATCCACCCTCCGGGGCAGCCAGACAAGGATGTCGAATTCATATTCGAAATAAGTAAAATGCCCACAGATGCTGAGATCACACGTCGAGGTGACCCAGCCTTACACTTACAACTATGGGTTTATAATAACTACGTAAAACGGGCAATGATTGACGATGGGGCCGTAATTAACATAGTCCATTTCTCTTTCCTCTAAAAACTTGGATATGGGGAAACAAACTGTTCCACTACTCGAAATACATTGAGAGGCTATGATAGCCTTAAAGCCACTTCGATAGGAACTATAATACTGCCGGTCACCTTAGGACCCAAAACAATCCTGACTGAGTTTTATATTATAGATCGGGAAACTAATTATAATATGATACTCGGCCGACCATGAATACACCGAATGAAGGCAATCCCTTCTGCATTATTTCAAGAAGTAAGATTCTTGCATCTAGGAAAGGTATTTGTAGCCAAAGGCGATCCAAAACCTTTCGATTTGCACCTAGCAGATTTAAAGAAAAGACCAGGGGTGCACTCAGAATTCGAACTTCCAACAAACCAACTTAATAAACCTTCTACCCCAAAACCAGAGGAAAATTTGGTACCTACGACAGATCTTGAAACTATCAGCATAGCCAAAACAATTCCAACCCCTAAAGATAAAACTAAAGAAACAGTATCATTATGGACTACTGCGAAAATCGTTGAGTTGATAGAACAAGATTCACCAATGTTCTTACCATATGATTCAGTAGGTATAGGATTTTCCCTAGGTGTTGGTTCCCTTCCAGCAGAGGACCTCTGTATGGTAGAAGTAGAGTGCGCAAATGCAGCAAATGCCCCAACATCTATACTCCCAACTAAGTGTTGGACTCTCCATTTTGATGGAGCTAAATGCCGTTATGGAGCGGGGGCAGGTATAATTCTTACTTCACCCGAGGAGAAAGTCCTCCCATTCACTTTTAAGTTAAACTTTGAATGCACAAACAACGGCGCTGAGTATGAATCCCTCCTCCTTGGCCTCACCTTAGCCAAAAGAATTGGTATTGATAACATCAGAGTCTTGGGAGACTCGCAATTAGTGACAAATCAAGTTTCTGAAGTATATGAAACTAAAGCCGAACATTTGCAACTCTACAAAAATGCTATATTAGATTTAAGCAAGGCGTTCAACTTCATATCCATTGAAGCAATCCCGCGAGAGAAAAATCTTCTCGCCGATTCAATAGCAACTTCAGCATCACGTTTTACTCCAAGCAATGAGTTAGAAGATACCCAGTTCACGGTGTCCATTCGTGATGAACCATTGATAAAAATAATGACAAATCCTCTTTCAAGCGGAAGTGAATCTACCATCCTAGACCATGTTGATAGTGATGCGGCTACTTTGGATTACTTAAATGCCTATGCAGCACTACATCTCTCCTATCACATGCTAGATTTATCCTTGATTCCACATTCGTCTTCCTACTTCGGAAATCCCGTAACGGATCTTCCCTCACAAATGGAACCTAGCATATACGCAGTAGAAAATGGGGATGATTTAGATTTACCTCCAGCACCACCTGAGTTCGAAGAGGGTAACGCCTCTTTGATCGAAGAAACAATCGATGTCAACATCGGGACAGAAGATGAACCGAGAATATTGAAACTAGGTTCTTCCTTAACCCCAGAAGAAGTGGAAATACATACTTAGATTCTCAAAGAACATCAGAAGGCGTTTGCATTTAATTATAAGGAGATGACAGGAGTCGCACCCCACATTGCGGTGCACAACCTCGTCACTAAATCAAACGCAAAGCCAATTAAACAAAAATCAAGACCCATGAAGCCCAAAGTAGCTCTCATGGTAAAAGAGGAGGTAATAAAGCTCCTTCAGATAGGATTCATCAAGCCAGTTGACTACTCCCAATGGGTATCTAACATCGTTCCCGTTCTCAAGAAGAATGGAAAGATACGCATCTGCATAGATTTCCGAGATATCAACAAAGCATGTCCTAAGGACGACTTCCCATTACCATCCATAGATGTTATTGTTGATGCAACGGCTGGTTTTGAACTTTTGTCTCTCATGGATGGATTCTTGGGATACAATCAAATCAGAATATCTGAGCAAGATCAAGCTAAAACCACGTTTATAACTCCTTGGGGAACCTATTGCTACGCTGTTATGCCATTCGGTCTCAAGAATGCCGGTGCTACGTACCAGCGGGCCATGACATACATATTTCACGATCTAATTCATAAAATCGTGGAATCTTACGTAGATGACTTATTGGCTAAGGCCAAGAAGCGTTGTGACCATCCCGAAGTACTCCGCGTCATTCTTTCACGTCTAATAGAATACGGAGTCACATTAAACCTAGAGAAATGCGTCTTTGGTGTAACGGGAGGGAAGCTCCTAGGTTATATCATATCGTCATGAGGGATAGATGTTGACCCAACCAAGATTTGGGCTGTCCTCGAAATGGTTCCACCTTCAGATGAATCTGGAATCAGATCATTTCTCGGAAAGTTGGGTGCAATCCGGAGATTTATCCCGAACTTAAGCTTTTCCGTTCATCCAATCAACAATTTACTCAAGAAGGACTATAGCATTGATTGGACCGAATAATGTAATGAAGCCTTTGAAGCAGTTAAGTGTTTTCTATTATCACCACCTACGCTAATGCCACCTAAGCTAGATCGCCCGTTAATTCTATATTCACGAGCTACCAATGTCTCACTGGCCTGTATGTTGGCCCAAGAAGACGATAACAAGAGAGAACGTGTGATTTATTTCATCAGCCGAACACTGCTCGACTATGAAACACGCTATACACAGGCAGAACGAGAATGTCTCGCCATAGTCTTTGCAACTAAATGCCTAAGACATTATATGCTAAATCAGGAAACAAGGTCATGGTAAAAACGGACCAGTTACGAACTTTCCTCACACAAGGGTCCTTATCTAAAAAGGCTGGATGTTTTATAACCTTAATGGGAGAATTCAAATTAACGTTTATAAATCAGAAGTCGGTTAAAGGAAAAATCATTGCATACTGGTTATCCGATAACCCATTAGACGGAGGCGATTTAGTAGATTTAGAATTTCCAGATGAATGCGTATACTACATCGAAACCCAACCCGCTATCTCTGAGTGTCCTTGGTACACTGATATCATTAATTATATCATGGACCATACGTACCCAGAGGTAGTTACACCACAACAAAGAAGGCAATTACGCATAATCGTAGCTAAATACGTCATTATAGAGCAGGTGCTCTATCGAAAAGCATTCGATGGAATGCTCCTAAGGTGTGTCGACACAGAAGAGTCCAAGAGGATTCTCCATGAATCCCACAGCGGTATATGTGGAGGCCACTTCGGTGGCCACGCCACTGCTCAAAAAATACATCGAATGGGCTATTTCTGGCCCACTCTAGAACGTGACGCGATAGAGTTTGCACGCAGGTGTCATAAGTGCCAAGAATTCTCTCATGAGATCCACATGCCAGCACAAGCTCTACAACCAATCGCAACTCCATGGCCCTTTTCTACATGGGGTCTAGACTTAATAGGGAAATTCTCTCCCTCATCCACAGACGGCCATAATTTTATAATCACGGCCACTGAATATTTTACCAAATGGGTGGAGGCCATGCCTCTTACTACTGTACCTGGTTATGTGATCGCCAAGTTCATTTTGAACCAAATCATTTGCAGGTACGGTATCCCGCAAATCATTATCTCCGATAATGGAACTTCTTTTAAAAATGAAGAAGTTCGCGAACTATGCAGTAAATTTAAGATAAGCCATCATACGGCTTCCTTGTATTATCCCCAAGCCAACGGACAGGCTGAAGCGACAAACAAAACACTGAAAGCCATTCTCCTTAAAACGGTGAAAGAAAACAAGCGAGATTGGCATTTGAAGTTATATCCGGCCTTGTGGGCCCACCGAACCTCAATAAGAACACCAACGGGAGCAACTCCTTTCTCGCTAGTATTTGGGGCAGAAGCAGTTCTCCCGCTTGAGGTCGAAATACCCAGTCTCTGCATTTCATTACAAGGGATTCTAGATGAAGACGCTTACAGAGAAGCATGTCTTTCCCAACTAGAAATCCTAGATGAAACTAGGTTAGATGCTGAGCAGCGGCATAGAGCTTATGCTAACCGAATGTGCCGGCAGTATAACAAGAAGGTCTATGAACGCGATATATACGAAGGTGATCTAGTTCTAAGACTAGACAGCCGGATCGACAAGAAGACCGGTGAAGGAAGGAAATTCCGGCCCAAATGGTTGGGCCCATACCGAGTCATGAAGGACTACGGAAATGGTGCTTACCTCTTATGTACGCTAGAAGGTGAGGAATTTGGTGAAACAGTCAATTCCCTGCACCTCAAGCGATTCTACGCATAAGCAACTAGCACTGCTTGTATAATTATCTACATTGCATCTTCATATAGATTTAGATCATTTTGTCCACTTGTTTCTTACATAAATTGTGATCAAGGAATCTATTCTCAAAGCAATTCATTACAAACTCATGATGTTGTTGGCATAAAGCTCTTTAATCATACCTCTCCATCTTCATAAATCATCGAATCATTTCAAAATCTTTTATCAAATAAAATCAGACATGACAAAGTCTTAACGGTAACCATACCAAGATCTGCAAGTTTGTTCTCGCTTTGATTTCTTCTTAGGATAGGTGTCTTGCCTATGGTCTGTTCTAGAAGCTTCATGGTGTCACATCTATCCCATATATACATCTCTTTGGAAATAAGCATATACTGACATTTTACTCAAATAAGCAAGTCAAAAAGTGATTAAACAGAAAATTTTATTTTTACACATTTCCTTACCCCACCAACCTTCGGTGATGAGCTTGCGTCTCTTACTAGTGACGTAGGGTTGGGAAAGGATGGAAATGCCCTTACTCGCCTATGCCTTGCCCACGGTGATAAACCCACGCTTCTTACTAGTAGCATGGGGCAAAGTATAGGGGGTCCTCTTGACACAGCAAATGTTAGAAGGTCATAAACAAACAATTCAAACTTTGAGTCAAAAACGAATGAATCAGATGTTCAAAATTCCAAGAGAGTTAAAATCCTAAAAAACCAGATCTTGTCTACTATGTGGCCATCTACGGGTCTAAGTCTAGATAAACCGCAAAGCAAGTCGCATCCAAAACTATGAAGTCACTCGAGTGGAGTTGGCTTGTAGCTTCCAATTTGGTTCCGCCAAGGCTTTGTCTGTCTTTCATCACTATCATTTCACCACTTTTCACAACTTGTGCCCTTCTTAGCTCTTGGCGATGAGCCCTCGCATCTTACTAGTTTCGTGGAGTTAGGAGTGGGGCAAGTTAATCTGTTCATCATACTGGTTATTTTCATCACTTTGCCAAAACAAACATGAGGTATCCAAATTGCTCACAGAAGCTAAGATTCAAAATCACAATATATCTACATTATCATGTATCAGCACCATGAAAAATACAAAGAAAGCAAGCATTTACATAATTTGTTCCACCATTGCATATATTCTAGAAAGCATATAAACATACATCGTAGTATACACAAAGAAGCTGGAAACAGAAAGGGAAAACATGAGTGACAAGCTTTTGATCCAAAAACGAATGCATATATATAAATAATCAATGTTTATATACAATGCCATCATGCTCTAAGCATGGTCAAAACGCTCAAAGAGCCCGTGATATACAAAGAATATATAATACAAAGTACACAAGGGCCAAGAGGCCTCTCAATCCCTACGCGACCCCTCCGAAGGTGCACGCCCACACCTAGGACTCCGGCTGCGCCGGCGCTCTGAATATACGGAAGGCTCAGGGTCCCGAGGGGCAGCCACGGTCTCACCACGAGAATGGCTCCTCATGAGGTGCTCAGCCATCCTGTAGCCCACTAACTCTGTGTGGAGGGTCGACACCATCCTAGCCACGTGCCAAACAGGAGCGAAGACATCAGTATGCCTACCGGCTGCTGAGGGCTCCCCGACATCTACGGATAGCTCCGCGCGGGTCCTATCCATGGGGATCATCAGGGAATCGGTACATACCCTGCGGATCAAATCCCGCCACTTGTCAACAGTCTCTGCAAACAAAGGAGAAAAATGAATCAGAAACCAAGCAAGAAGCTAAAAGATACAACAATAGCAACTAAGGAGAGCATACATATAAACATTAAAAGGGAGAAGGGTAACTTACTCGGATCCCCAGGCATCCAAGATGGGTCGCTGGGGCCGGCACCTGCCGTGGATTCCGCTGCTGACTGAGGGGCTGCTCCCGTGGAAGGGGAAACATGTCGCCTTGCAACTGACTCATCCTCCCTGCCATGGCCCTGAGAGAGTGGCTCCTCTAAAACTAGAGTGTCCTTCTCTGCGCTCTGCTCAGCCCTCTCTACCTGCATAATATCCTGAGTGTCATGCCACTCAAGATCATTGTCCTTGGTCTCCTCCTCTGTCCCTCCCTCTGTGAGCTCCTCAGAGTCGGAATCAATATCTATAGGGTCATCACTGCTATGAGCAGGACCCGCAGCAATCTGAAGCAAAGGTGCCCGAGGCGCACCGGCTCTCCCTCTAGCGCGAACTATCCTCCTGGCTGCAATAGGAATGCCAGGAGTGATCACTGTCCAACCTCGGCCTCTAGGCCCCCCTCTGGCCTCGCGGACTGATCTGTAAACTGGCGCCACTGGGGGAAGCATGCCCAAATATGGAAGACCAAACTGCTGAGGAACCCGGCCGAAAGGATGTACCTCTACTCGCCCCACTCGATCAATGAGCTGCCATGTGGTGGAGCAGGAGATCAGGGTAAGAGTCTCCTCGCCCCATATGCCGGCCATAAGCCGGTACGGTGTCGCCTCCATGTCTGCAGTAGTAAGGGAGGCAACTGGCTGATGAGGTGCTCTGAGCACCGACATATCTGTCCATCTGGCTGCCCTCACAGCCCCAGGATCTGCCACCTCCACACCCCTGCCATAAGGGATAAAATGCTCATACACCCAACTCATGACTAGAGTTGGGTGGCTCAATGACTGTCCCTGTAAACGGACCACCCTATATAAATCATGGTAGGTGGTCCCCAGAATATCTGCACCCCAGGCGTATATCCGGCCATGCCCCTCTATCTGCGCAATGATGGGGGCCCAGCAGTATAACAATGTATCCCCTCCCTTGTCCCCGATCAGTCTCGAGGCAAGGATCCCCATGACGGCCTGTCGAAGTACGGGGATAGGCAAAGAAGGAATGGATCGAACTCTCACTCCCTTCTTCGACCCCGTGGAGATAACTGCATCTCCCATATATGCTGCCCACTATGCAATCTGTGCCCGTGAGCCTGCTGTCTCTAATGTAAGTCTCCTCCCAATGATCGGGACTCCCAGAATGTGGTAGACATCCTCGAGTGTAATGGTCCACTCACCACGGACCCCTGGCAGTCGGAAGGTGTTCCGATCTGCATCCCAATAAGAAAATAAGTCACAAAGGATGTGACTAGATGGTGCAACATGAGGCACACGCGATATACGTAGTATGCCAGCCCTCTGTAGTGTGTCCTCCTCGTCCTGTGAAAGGGCATCCAGTACCCCTGAGAGCCAATCACACTCTCTCTCCCTGCTCCATCTAATGTACTCCACTCTCGCCTGCATACACCCAAAAACACACAAAACAGAGCAAGTTAATATCCGAACAATACCGAGAGAGCCATAAAAACGCGTAGAAATGCAAAAAAAATACAAGTGTAATCTCAAATATAAGTTCTTTTGCATTCTGTGCAAAACCACCGCCCTGAGCAGGGAGGCGGTTTTGTAACCGCCGCCTTAAGGGCGGCAATCGTGTAACCACCGCCCTAGCCAGGGCGGCGGTCGTGGTCCGAAAACCCACGCGGGTTTTTAATCTAAAAAGCCTAAAAACAAGCAAAAAATGACCATTTGACCTAAAAATGGAGCCTACCCAGTAGGCGCCCCCCCTAGGTGGACCTTTTGAACCTAATATTTTCAAAAATAACCCCCCCATTACGACAAATTTAGCATTTCAAATTAAAGGGGGGAAAACACAAAATTGAAGAAAACCAACCTGTGATCTAGCAGGGCGGTGTTCCGCACGTGGAGGCATGATCACGATCTCGCTGCGGACATTTTGACTCTACTCACGCAAGAAACCGTCACCGCGGGCCCCAGAGCTCAAAAAAAATCAATTCAACTCGTGCAAATGAATAGGAAAATGGGCCCACTTTCATATATATAGCACCCTGATTCGTTTTAAAAGACTTTTTCACAGGTTTGGAGCGCTGATGGAGGTAAGTTCCTATCCCCGCACGAATGGTACATTCTCATTCCCTATTATTTTAGCATTTATTTTCCAAATTATTGTATCTATCTGCACTTGAGTTCTCTTTTCATTTTGCAGGTAGCGGGAATTTCGGATGGCGTCATTTCAACACACGGACAAGTAAGGTATAACTTCTAACTCCCCATTTCGGGACTGCCATACTCGGACCCACCGTTTTATGCCTCTTCATGGCTAAAACGCTTCTCCGAGGGGGCAATATGTACGTACCCAAAATTGTAAGGTACTGTACTACCGGAACAGTGTAACAAGTGCCCCAATGATGATACAGGTCTCCTCGCAAGGTGTTCGGGATCCGGAAAAGCCCTCGGAGTATGCGTTAACATCCCGCATGCCCCGCTTAGCCCCCGCACCCTTTGTTTTCCCCTTTTTCCCTCTTTCCTTGGCCTCTTGATCTTCAGTGATGAAACCGCCGAACTGTAGGGTGGCGGTCTCGTGACCGCCGCCCTGATCAGGGTGGCGGTCCTGTAACCGCCGCCCTGCTCAGAGCGGCGGTCCTGCACGCGTTTTCCAGAACGTTCTTTTGACGTGACTCGCGTGAAATATCACGTTTCACCAGCTTTCCTTGCCGACTTGAGCATGCATTTATGTTTTTGGTCCCCTGGAATAGTGTTTTTCCTTTGTTTATTGTTTAGGAGTTCAGTTTGGTTTTGATTTTTGGGTGATTGAATTCCTATAAATGCATGGCTTGTGCTCAAACAAAGGGTCTGAAGTTTGTCTCTGAATCTCTCTTTGCATTAGATTTAGCTATATTTTTCTTTGAGTACTTTTTTTAGTTCATTTGCATGCTTGGTTAGCCTTATTCAGCTATTGGTAAGCCACATATCCAGCTTGTGCAAGCAGTGTTGTTATTTTATCCAACCAGGACTGATCTTTTGCTCTCATCTTCATTTTCAGTAGTTCAGCTTATTATCTTGTTTAGAAGCCATAGTTTCAATTCACTTGCATGTTTAGTTAGTATTGTTCAGCTGTTGGTAAGCCACATATCCAGCTTGTGCAAACAGTGTTGTTATTTTATCCAATCCATTGGAATAGAATAGCTTAGGAAGCCATTAAAGTTGCAGGTTTTTCTCTTCAAACAGGATAGTTCCAGGTTCTGGTCGCTTCATGTTGCATGACTCACAGTAAAATCCCGCTAGGAATCGCATAAGCCAAGCTCTGTACTCTTGCGCTGTCCCTCTCCTACTCGCATTTTCGGTCTACATTCTGAGCTGTCCTTGTCCCAAAATCTACTCCTATCGGTGCTAGCATTACACGCTTTTCAGGATCCACGTGAACACGAAAGAACGAGGAGATCATACTGAGGGGACAAGATCACACACACCATCGGATTCGCCACTGTTCTGCGGAATCCAGGTTTTAACTTTCAAAGTTCTAGTTAGAATCATATCAAATAGAGTAGATAAATTGCTTCATTTCAGTGAATTCTATTCTCGATATTTCCAGGGAAGCTGTGAGGATTGATAGTTTCTGAGAAACTATGATTCACTCCTCACTTCTGAGGTAGGATCGAGAATCTTGCAGATAGATTAGACGAGCTATTTTATTTATTTAGAATAAATCTACAAATCACACAGGCAAATAACTACACTCGGTTATCTTGTCTGTTTTAAATTATTGTTTAGTTGTTATTTCTAGATACGCTTAAAATAGTTTGCTTTCCTTAAAATTGTTAAAAGGTTTCTTAGAGAAATTGAGGTTATATATGTTTTAGATTTATTCCACGTAGTTAGAATTTGCTTCGTTACAGTTAGATTTACATTTTATTTTGTATGACAATCACGGGACCTCAGGAGCCCAGGGAATATATATTTGAGCCAATCGTGCCTCAACCAAACCTCATCACAGCAATAGTTGACATAGACCAAAATCTCAGAATACAAGTATTCCGAACAACCACAGATTTACAACTGATCAGTTCTCAATTAAGAGGGTTAAACATAGAAGACGACCAAGCACACACGTTTTGGTCAAACCAACCAAACTACAGATTACCCTAGGCAAACATTCACATGACTGTAGAAGGGTTCGAAAGAGAACAAACCTTTGGTTGTGATCCTTTGGTCCCACAGCCGGGTGCAGGAGACACTCTCACAGATATAGACACCAGTTTAAGGATCCAAGTTGCACGAATGCCTGTGAGATATTCTGAGAAAATCACACAGTTGTTGGTCCTAAACATAGAAGCTGAGAAAGCATACGATTACTGGATACTAGGGATTAGAACTTGATTTCACGTATGACCATAACAGGACCGCAACAACCAAGAGTCTATGGTTGTGATCCACAGATCCCACAGCCCAACGAGTCCACAAGTCAATCAGATATAGACACTAGCCTACGCACCTTGGTATTCAGATCCACTCCACTTCCACCCATCATCATCGAACAATTGTCCTTACTAGATATAGCGGCTAACGAAGCTAGAGAATTCTGGACTAGGCCAGAGAATCATCCGTAGAGTCAATTGTATTCACCATCCACTATATGACCTTATCAGGAGACATACACGAAACTATCCCAGGTCATTTTCCACGTATTCCGCAACCCATAGATCGAATCACGCCAGAGCTCGATATTGATTGGAGCCTTCGAGCAGTCATCCTTGCCGATCGATCTATCACACCAGTCCAAGTTAGAAGGGCCTTCTTTGCCTTAGATTCACAAATTCCACTAGTGCGTGTCGAAGACATTAGACTGCCTAACTAGTTTGTCTGCATCCCACGCATATTCTACCCCCACCGGCTGTCTCGGCACGACCTCGAGAGGTCGGGTACGCGGAAGAGTCACTTGTAGATTCTCACGCTCGCCTATCACTTTTCCGGCGTACAGAAACATTGTTTAGTTTTAGCATAATGTGCTAAGTATTCCTCATCCAAAAATGGGAGTGGATCTTACTGTCTATTGATCTGTGGTCTGAACAAGACCTGAGGAGATGAAGTGGATTCTCCAGTAAACGTCATATTGTTAGACCTTGAGGGCTCTAGCTATTGTGTTTGTGCAAGCTGATCAAATTCCTCAATTCAGAATGAAGAGCTGGAGCTAGCTCTTTGAGGGGGATTTTGAGACGACAAGTAATCACTTGAATAGTTATCAGCACATGCGAAAAGTGAGGGTGATGGTTGTCGACTTGTTTGACTATAACTTGTTTCAATACCTGAGAGAGGTCTACCATATGCATCGTATCCCGACATATTCAGGGGGTATATGAATACCCACAGAATAATAGGAAAGAGTGAAGGTGGATGGAAGAAATGAAAATAAAAGGGGAATATGTGTTTGATTCACGTCGGGTTCACCAATTTTGTATGATGGAAAAGTGACATGCGAGCATGGGAATCTACAAGTACCTCTTCCTCATACCTGACCTCCAGAGGTCGTGCCGAGATGGCCAGTGAATGTGGAATATAAATGGATATAGACAAACTAATCGGGTAATATTCTATCCTCAATACGTAATAATGGAACCTATGAATCTAAGGCAAAGAAGGACCTCCTAACCTGAATTGATGTAATGGTTTGTTTGGATATAATAGTTGTTCAGAGGCTCTAATCAATGTCAAGATCTGTCGAGATCCTGTTTCTTGGTTGTTGGATACGTGGGAAGTGACCTGTGGGAGCTTCGTATATATCTCTAGACAAGGTCATGAAAATGGTGATAAGAGGTTTAGTGGATTTGTAGTAAACTATGGGTGGTTTTCTGGTCTATTCTAGAAAATACTATATTTAATACAGAGAACTGCGTTATGATATTGTTAGTGCAAAATCACAGCACCCCTGGATGTTGATCAGATTTCTAGGTTGATCACTAATATCCAGTGTGATTGCATAACATTGAATCCTTTCTCCAAGTGTGGGACTTGAAGAGTGAGAAAGGAATCTCCAGAGAAAGGCTGGTTCTTATTCCTCTGTTCAGGTGCACACGAAATATGCAGAGGTTTTCCTAAAAATATAATCTAATCTGCCAAGGAGACAAGGTAAGGAGATACATAAAATAAATCTAAGCTAATAGAGGTGATGCACCGAGGAATGAAGAACATATGCTTTGCCAAATTAAACACAGATCATGTAGATATAACACAACACCATGCACAGATAGCAAAAAATGCAATGAAAGATCAAGAATGACAGTAATAAATATGTAAGAGGGTTTAGAAGCAACCACAGACACATATATATTGCTCAAGGATCGATTCAATACATTGCAATGGCCAAAAGGCAAAACGGTGTTACAGTCTATATGGGAGGTTTGAAAACTCCATGAATTCTCTTGCTAGCAGGAGAGAAGGGAGGGGTTGCAAAACAGAAATGTCCAAAATTAGAAAGAAGCCCCTCCTTACAATTTATAGGAAGAATGGGAGAGCAAAGAGAGAGGAATTCGAAATCTGCCCCAACCACCTCTAGGTTACATTTAATTCGTCCATTATGGCAGAAGCGGCGGGTTCTGGTGAAGCGGCGGTTTGCCTAACAGAAGCGGCGGGTTGTCTGCTGCATTAAAGTGGTTGTTGAAGCATTTCCTCTGTTTGTTATTTCGCGCCAGAGGCGTTTCTCAATTTTCTCCCTTCAGACTACATCAAAATGCAAGATTGACCCTGGAAACGTGTAGAGAATTTCAGCAGCTTTCCGTTGATATCAAGAACGTGCAAATCCGAGCTCTGGATCGAAAGATATGTTGATCTGAAGATTTTAGGACACGGAACAGGCAAAAAACGGATTTTGAAATATTTTCCCGCGCACTGCCACTTGGACGCCACGTGGCATGCTTTGATTCGCTGAATAATTCTCTCTCCTCTGCTTTTCGGCGGGCTGTCTCTTTGAATTTTCCTCGTGGGCCCTTAAATGGGACATGTGGCACGATCCTATTTGTTCGGCTCGGAGCTCAAAAATTCGCCCTTTGACTTTTCTGACCTGTGTTCTATGAGGACACGTGGCAGATTTTGATTAGTCCGCGGGCCTGTCAGCTCTTTCGCGCCCTTCGCCTCTATTTGTCCCAGATGTCCCATTTGTTTTCTGGACTGCTTGTGCTCATTTCGGCCGGTTCAGACATTTCGGGCATTTTGGGCCCACTTGTCCCATTTGACTTCGGGCTGACTTGACTCTTTTCGGCCGGTTCGGGTATTTCTGTCCCGCGCGTCCCAATTGCTTTTGGGCTCCTTGTGCTGATTTCGCGCAAACCTGCCGGTTCGGGCATTTCGCATCCATTTGTCCCACTCGTCCCATTTGTTTTCTCTCAGCAGTTAGTTGATTTTCACTCTCGGTCGAACCGGCATTTCGCGCCCGCCGCGTACTTTCGTCCCACTTGTCCCAAATGCTTAGTGGGCCTCCTGGACTCATTTCGGCTGGTTCGGGCGGTTCGCGTACCTTTGTCCCAATTGTCCCAACTAGTGCTGGACCAGGACTTAGCCGATTTTCACAATTTTTTACTGGCCCAAACTACTTGCTTTCTGCAACCTTCTCCGCACTTTCTCAAAGCTTGCTCCTTCCTTCTTCGGCCTGGGGAGTTTAGAAAGATTCTTGAAGGGACCCTAGAAACCTGATTTTGCTCTGAATCAGTCATTTTTCTTGGAATTTGGACATCCTGATGCATGTTATCAAATTTACCCTGGGGGGTGAATTTTGGATAACAATTTGGCGACTCAACGGGATCATTCTGCCTGCTAGATGAAAAGGCCAGTTGCCTGAAGCCATCCATTGGGCATGGAGTCATCAAATATTCTGTTAGAATTCAAACTGACTCAGAATGTGCGAGGAGGAAGATGGAAAGAGACCTGATTTAGCAAAGACATGCATCATCTCCATAGACAGCAAGCTGTGCCAAGGCACTTAGGGAAAACAAAACTAATCTACAGCAAAACAATGTGCACAAGCACTTGGAGGAAAGAAAATCTAATCTAGTATTTACAGATGTAGGAACCTTCCTCTAGAAGCAACGCTTGAGATAGATTCTATTTACTGGAATCTGCAGTTCTTCACCATCCAATGAGGCCAATTGGAAAGCATTGTTGTTCTTGCACTTTGTGACCATGTATGGGCCACTCCAAATGGCATCAAATTTTGAATGCCTTCCTGGTTTTGCTCTGTCCACATCCCATTTCAATACTAGATCTCCTACTTGAAAAGATCTATCTTTGGCCTTCCTATCAAAGGTCTTCTTGATCAAAGCCTGATCCTTTTCCATTGCTTGGAATGCCTGATCTCTGATTTCTTGCAGCTCCATCAATTCTGCATACCTCACCTCCATGGGTCCAAACTCTAGCAATTCCAGCTGTTTCATGAGTTCCAACGTTGGCAACTCAAGTGACAGGGGCAAGATTGCCTCTCTTCCGTAGACAAGCCTAAATGGAGAGTTACCTGTGGATCTTTTGGGAGTTATCCTATCTGCCCATAAGGCTGATTTCAGTTTGGTATGCCAAGCCTTCTGATTCTCATCAAGAGTCCTCCTAATGATCCTCAGCAAGTTTTTGTTTGTAGACTCGGCCTGGCCATTACCTTGAGGGTAATAGTTTGATGAAGTGCTCAGGTAGACCCCGTTCTTGACAGCCCACTCAGTAACTTTAGATCCAATGAATGCCAATGCATTATCAGAGACTATTGTAGCAGGCACACCAAATCTGGTAGTTATCCCCTCGTAAAAGTCCAAGATGCTAGACTCATTCGCCTCTTTGAGTGCTACTGCTTCTGTCCATCTGGTGAAGTAGTCTGTGGCTGTCAAAATCCATTTGTGCCCTTGGCTCGAATTGGGATTGATGATTCCAATGAAGTCCAAACCCCATTGCATGAATGGCTGGTCAACTGAGATTGGATGTAATGGGAGGGCTGCAAGTCTCTCTTTTCCTGTGAAGAATGCACAATTCTTACATTTCTTGATCCATGCATAGCAATCACTAAAGATTTTAGGCCAATAATAACCAGCCTTCATGATTTTCAGAGCTGTCACTCTTGGTGCAAAATGGCCACCAGCTGGTCCATCATGAAACTCCTTTAATACCCTTTGAATCTGACCTGTGTTAATGCATCTCAGCAGCACTCCATTGACGTCCTTCTTGAACAAAACTCCATCAATGATGGTATATGGAATAGCCTGCAACCTGAAGTGTCTTCTTCTTGTTTTGCTCATTTCTAGAGGGCACATGCCCGTCTGTAGGAAATGTATTATATCCTGAGTCCAAAAGGGAGTGGACACATCATCATTTTCCTGTTTTTGATCATCTTGTAATAGCAGGACAGTGTCTTCTTTATCTTCTGGGTTGTTTAGCTGTTTGGAAGCGAGCTGCTCACACAAACCTTTGCCTCTTACCAGCTTGGTGATCTTGATCTCAATGTCATACTCCATGACACGGGTGATCCATCCTGCCCTTTTCTCATTCAAATCCTTGTTGAGGAGGAAGTCCTTGACCCCAGCATGTGAGATCAGCAACTGGACCTTGTTGTTTGAGACTAAATGCTTGAACTTCTTCAAGCTCCTGACTACTGCAAGCACATGTTTTTCAATAAAAGAGTACCTCAATTCACAGTCATTTAGGCTTTGGCTAAAGAAGGCAATTGGCTGTTCATCATTATCTTTATTCTGTTGCACCAAAATGGCAGAAATAGTGTCATCACCCCCAAATGCATAGAGGATGAAATCCTTGGAAAAGTCCGGGTTGATGAGAGTGGGTGCCTGGGAGATGGCTTCTTTGATTGCTTCAAAACTCTCCTTGCCTTCTGCCGTCCATTTGAAAGCCATGCTTTTTCTTAACATTTTGGTGATGGGCTTGACAAAGGCTGCAAAATTTGGGACAAACCTCCGAACAAAGTTTATCCTTCCCAGGAAACTTTGAAGAGCCTTTTTGTGACTTGGCAATGGCAGAGCTCTTATGGCTTCAACCCTTTCTAGATCAATTGCTAATCCTTCCTTGGAGACAATATGGCCAAGAAGTCTCCCTTCATGTGCAAGAAAGATACACTTCTTAGGATTTAAAGACACTCCAAACTTTCTACACCTCTGAAACACTTGCCTGAGGTGAAAGAGATGGTCTACAGCATTCTTTGAGAAGACAGTAATATCATCTAAGTATATTAGTACTATCTTGTTGATCAAGCCTTTGAATGCCATATCCATAGCTCGCTGGAATGTTGCTCCAGCATTTGACAGTCCAAATGGCATCTTCTTGTAGGCATATGTGCCCCATTTGGTTGTGAAGGCTGTCTTGAACTGGTCTTCCTCCTTCACCATAATTTGATTGAAGCCTGAGTATCCATCAAGTAGCGAAAACCTTTCTGACCCAGCTACGACCTGCAATATTTGCTCCATGGAGGGGAGTGGATAATGGTCCTTGAGAGAGGCTCTATTCAAATCTCTAAAGTCAACACATAGCCTGATCTCTCCACTTTTCTTTCTGACTGGGACTAAGTTGGCAACCCAACTAGAATGCTTGATTGGGAATATAATTGCTGACTCAATCAGCTTGTCCAATTCTTTCCTCATGAGAGGCTCCATGTGTGGATTGACTGGTCTCTGTTTCTGCCTGACAGGCTTAGTATTTGGATCCAACTCGATGGTATGCTGAGCTAAGTTGGGATTAAAGCCCTTCAAGTCTTCATAGCTCCAAGCAAACACGTCAGGGAATTCTTGACAAAGCTGTATGAACTCATATCTTTCTTGCTCAGTTGTCATTTTTCCAATTTGCAATGGCTTTTTCTCTTTTACCAAGATGGATACCGAATCTTCCCTCTTGACCTGAATATTTGCTTTCTCCTTTCTAAATTGATCATTGGGGTTAAAAATGGACTCCAAGGTGACAAGTCCCTTGGGCATCTTGTCAGTTCTCAGCTGTATCACCTGGTCACCATATTGCTGTTTCAACTTCTCTTGATTCTTAGCTGAGAACTCAGCTTCTTCTTGCAAGAAGTGGATGATTTGTTGGTCATTCTCAAATACTTGCCAATTGACATCGTTATCCGGCACTGAAGGCCTCACAATCACGTGGATGTTTGGTTGTACCTTGTCTTGTTGAATGTTTTCTACAATGTCAAAGGCTGCCCCTACTGCTGCAAGCCTGTCAGCAGCTTGATTCTCTTTTCTGGGAATGGCCTTGATGCCGAAACCCTCAAAATCTTCCATGAGGTCCCACACCCTGTTCTTGTAGCATCTAAGTAGATCATTTTTGGCAGCATGTTGTCCCTTGGTTTGATTTACAATCAGCTCACTGTCCCCAAACACTTGCAAGTTATTTATTTTTCTCTTTATTGCCCAATGCATCCCTTGCACCAAGGCTTCATATTCAGCAGTGTTATTGGAGCATGCAAATTGAAATCTAAAAGCTGAATAATACTTTACTCCTTGAGGTGAAATAAGCATGGCTCCACCTCCTGCGCCTTGTCTACTCCTTGATCCATCAAAAAACAGTTGCCATACCTCATTGTCATCCTTGTGGCTTGGCTTGGTGATGTTAGGAATAGGTTGACTTTCTTCATGTATACAATAGACCCCTAGCTCAGATTCTTCTACTTCTTGATAAGGATCAAAAGCATGCACCTTGCTTGCCCATTCATCAAGAGTCAAATATGGGATACTTCCAACCTTAGTATCGGCTTCATCTGTGCCAAGGTGATCTTCTTGATCAAATGCTGAGCAATTGGTATTAATATGACTTGGAGTATAGGGCTCAATGTGGAAATCTGCAATAGGTTCTGACCTAATTGTAGCTTTAGTTCCATACCTCGTTCTGAACAGCATGTGTGACCAATCAGCGGACAAATATCCCCCAATTTTGGCAGTAAAGTCCCTTGACAAACAGAGGGCAAAGAGTGGTGGAAGGTCTATGACTGATATATCTTGTAAGACAACAACATTTGGACATGCATGCAAGGTAAGACTCAAATTTCTAATCACTCCAAGTGTTGCTATATCTGTCCCATCCAGCTGCACTACTCCCCTAGATGTTATCTCATATTAGAGCCCTAACTGATCAGCTATCTGTTTAGGCATTACTGAGCTACTTGCCCCGGAATCTATCATGCAATTATGCACTAGCTGATTTCCAATGATTAACGAAACATAAAAAGGGGGGCGCTTCAACATTTTACCTTGTTGTGTTCCATGATTTCCTTCAGGCTGGGCAGCATTTGTAAGCACTTTGTCTTGCCTCTGAACCTGCTGATTCGAAAGTGGCCAATCCTTTATGGCAGCTTGCAGCAGATTCCTTTGGCCTGGGATGGATAGGGATTCCCACATAGATATATTGGCGTTTGTCTTCTTCATCTGATCAATGATACTGAATGGTGATGAAGGATTTCTCTGTTGTCCCTTGGTTTGCACATTCGCTCCTTGTATGTGGGAAGCAACAGCTGGCATTTGAGTTGGCCTAGGGGCTGTTCTTGACTGCCCTTGTGCATTTGAAACTGGGTTTTGCTTGCCAATCATTTGTGGAGCTGTGGAAGGTTGAGGATTGACTGGGACTAATGGTTGTTCTTCACCCAAATTTCTCCTTTTTGACCTTGTGTTGGCTGCAACGCCCTGAGAAACTACCTGATTCATGCCACAGAAATCCTCTGCTTGCCAATTTACCAACGTGGTATCATTTGGGGCTGATTGCTGTTGGAATGTTTCTTGTTGTTGGCTGTTTTCTTGACTATTCTCACCCTCCACACCGGCACTTGTTACCATTAAAGCTTGGGTTAAAGCACCATTATAGCACATGGATTGATTATGGGGTTCATTACATGGAAAACACCAATCATACTCTTGGGCAATGTTGTTTTGTGCTGGTACTAATGCCTTAGAGGCAGATATGGCATTTGGATTATAGGGCTGGAATGGTCTATTGGCAGGAGGCCTTGTTTGATTCATATTTGTGGCTGGATTAGGTGGTCTTTGAGGCTGATATGGTTGCCTATTCGGTTGAGCTTGGGGCTGATACGAAGGTCTAAAACTTTGAGCTTGCTGCCTCTTGAGTGTGACCAGCTCATTACCTAAATTTTGCAGTTGCTTCATGACTTCTTGAAGCTCATTTGGGGCACTTGGAGATGAAGTGGAAGCTTCATTTGAACTTTGATTCCTAGGAGTGGGAATAGGAGCTAAGACAGGCGCTTGACTAGTACTTGGGCTCCCTAAACTTGGATATAATGGCATTGGAGGCCTAGGAGATAGCTTGCCAGCTTGAATCAGACAATTTTCAGCTCTAATGGCAATATTATAAGCAGCAGGGATAGTTGTGCCTCCCATGGATTGAATCAACATAGAAATATCAGAATTTAAAGCTTTAAGGTAGTATAGAAAAGCACCTTCTGCTGTTGGTCTGATTGCTACTGGAATTCTATCCCAAGATCTTTGAAATCTGAAGTTGAAGTCAGTTAGCTGCTCATTGGAAGCTCTCTTGATGGTTGTCAGCTGCTCCAAAAGAGACAAGTTGTCTCCCTTCTCTCCAAATTGATTATGAAGTGCAATACACAGCTGATTCCAGTTCGTGATAGAAGCAGCTTCAAGGCTCCTAAACCATTGCAATGCTTTTCCCTTGAATGAAGACGCCAGCAATTTGACAGCTACTTGCATCTCATTAATCTCATGGATTGCACAAATGTTAGCAATGTCCTTGACATGATCACCAGGAGTGGTCTGGTTTTCTCCAGTAAAATATGGAATGTTCTTCAATGCTGCAACTGGGATTGGATTTTGTGCATTGAGAGCAAGTGGGTTGCTGCCTGTGAAGTTGACATAGGGGTTTACTGGTTGCGCCATTCTGAGTGGTCTTAAAACCCTTGTATATTGAAAGAAAGGCCTGTCAGGTGGAGGAGTTGAGAGAGTTCTGTTTGGTGGAGATGGAGACCTTTGAATCCTTCTTCCTCTTTATCTTCTTCTTGGAGATAGTTGCAGGTATTCAAACGGTCCTTCCTCTTCTCCAGCTCTTGACCTTGTGATTCTTCTCATAAGCTTTTAGGCCTGACTGTTGAAACTTAGTTGATTCTTCCCTCTGGAGTCGCCAGATATGCAAATAATAGCTCTTTTTAAGCAAGAAAATTGCAACAGATGCACATCAACCTTGCTGCAATAAAAAATGAGACCTCTGGTCCCACCGGGCTTGCCAAAACTGTTAGTGGTCACACGGTGGCTTAAGATTTTCTATTTGATAATGAGACACCTCTAAAAGATGAAACTCTAACTTATGTGACGTCCCACCGGGTGTGCCAAAACTGTTAGTGCAAAATCACAGCACCCCTGGATGTTGATCAGATTTCTAGGTTGATCACTAATATCCAGTGTGATTGCATAACATTGAATCCTTTCTCCAAGTGTGGGACTTGAAGAGTGAGAAAGGAATCTCCAGAGAAAGGCTGGTTTCTATTCCTCTGTTCAGGTGCACACAAAATATGCAGAGGGTTTTCTCAAAATCTAATCTAATCTGCCAAGGAGACAAGGTAAGAAGATGCATAAAATAAATCTAAGCTAATAGAGGTGATGCACCGAGGAATGAAGAACATATGCTTTGCCACATTAAACACAGACCATGTAGATATAACACAACACCATGCACAGATAGCAAAAATGCAATGAAAGATCGAGAATGACAGTAATAAATATGTAAGAGGGTTTAGAAGCAACCACAGACACATATATATTGCTCAAGGATCGATTCAATACATTGCAATGGCCAAAAGCAAGAAATGGTGTTACAGTCTATATGGGAGGTTTGAAAACTCCACAAATTCTTCTTGCTGAACAGGAGAGAAGGGAGGGGTTGCAAAGCAGAAATGTCCAACACCAGAAAGAAACCCCTCCTTACAATATATAGGAAGAATGGGAGAGAAAAGAGAGAGGAATTCGAAATCTGCCCCAACCACCTCTAGGTTGCATTTAATTGGTCCATCATGGCAGAAGCGGCGGGTTCTGGCAAAGCGGCGGTTTGCCTAACAGAAGCGGCAGGTTGTCTACTGCATTAAAGTTGTTAGTTGAAGCATTTCACTTCTGCTTATTATTTTGCATGACAGAGGCGTGTTCTGAATTTTCTTTCTTCAAACTGACACCAAAATTCAAGATTGACCCTGGAAACGTGTAGAGAATCTCAGCAAGCTTTCCGTTGATATCAAGAACGTGTAAATCCGAGCTCTGGATCGAAAGATATGTCAATCTGAAGATTTTAGGACACGGAACAGGTGAAAAACAGATTTTTGAAATATTCTTCCCGCGCTCTGCCACTTGGATGACACGTGGCGCGCTCTGATTCACTGAATAATTCTCTCTCCTCTACTTTTCGGCGGGCTTTCTCTTTGAATTTTCCTCGTGGGTTCTTAAATGGGACACGTGGCACAATCCTATTTGTTCGGCTCGGTGCTCGAAAATTCACCCTTTGACTTTTCTGACCTGTGTACTCCTATGAGGACACGTGGCAGATTTCTCAATGGTTCTCGGGCCTACCGGGTCTTCCGCGTACTTCGCGTCCATCCGTCCCGGATGTCCCTTTTGATTTCTGGACCTGCTTGGGCTCAATTTCGGCCGGTTCGGACATTTCGGGTATTTCTGGCCCTGCTTGTTCCACTTTGACTTCCGGACTGACTTGACTCCTTTCGGCCGGTTCGGCCGTATTCGGGTCCTTTTGTCCCGCGCGTCCCAATTGCTTTTGGGCTCCTTGTGCTGATTTCGCGCGAACCGGCCGGTTCAGACATTTCGCATCCATTTTTGTCCTGCTTGTCCCGAGGGCGATTTCTCTTCAGCAGTTAGCCAATTTTCACTCCTTGGTCTGTATCAGCTTTTCACGCCCGTCGCATACTTTCTGTCCCACTTGTCCCAAATGCTTATTTTGGACTGCTTGTGACTCATTTCGGCCGAACCGGCCGGTTCGGGCATTTTTGTCCCGCTTGTCCCGAGCAACTACTGCTAGGACTAGGACTTAGCCGATTTTCACGATTTTTTACTGGATTGACCTATTTGCCTTTCTGCAACCTTCTGATGCACTGTTATCGAAAGCTTGCTCCTACCTTCTTCGGCCTGGGTGAAATTTTGACAACAAGGTCTTATAAAGGACCCTATCACCCTGACTTTTCAAAAGGCTCAGCACTAGGTCATAGGGTGCAAAGGCATTTGGATATCCTCCTCCCTAGTTATGCCAATGCACCCTGACAATGGTCACATGCTTTGGACAATAGATCTCTGACAGGATCTTTGTACAAGGATCTAAATCCCATCGTTCACAAACCTGCCATATCAATATTTTTATGTGTGGTGGCAGGCACCGTTGCATAATGTCCTACCCGGGGACTTCCTAACCGTGTGCTTCCTCCATGATGTGCACCTGTTATGCTCATGCTCTAAGAATACATCCCTGCTTCAAAACTATCTAGTCATCATCCGCAATTAATAAAAGTCTCTACTGATTAGACATGTAGGATGTGGTGCATATGGCCAACTGCTTCTTTTCCAATGTCTTACAGGTGTCCATCTAGCACCACACCTTCTTTTAAATGCGTATTGCTAGTATCTCTGTCCAAATCTGAGGAGGTCGCGCTGCATCAGGTTGTGGAACCTAAAGGAGTTACATGTCAAATAGCATTGCTTCTCTTTCAATACCTTGTACAGTCATCCTCCCCTGGAGTCAATTCTTGATCAGATGCAATCTATAGCCCACAATTGCTTTTTCCAAAATGTGTATTCACTTGTAATGGTCGATATTCAAACCTCTCAGTTGAAACAACTAATACCCATCGTACATATTTCGCCCTTGCTAGAACAGGCTTGTATAAATAAGGTACTAGTCTATATCACCTAATGTGGTCGGTGTAGAACACAAAGGGTGTTGCCAACAGATACTGGTTCTAAACTATGAAGATTCGCGTAGGCTCATCTGACAATTCCTTGCACTTGGTTGTGGTATAACGATTCTGCTCTTAATAAAAATGTCAGGTAAACTAGATTGCGAAAGATAGTAGAGGATAGTATGCAACAATCCCTTCACCTGGATGTATTTTAATGCACTGCTCCAATGAACGGTCCTTGAGGCTAATCTACATAGAACATGAACAGGTAATCTAGTCCCATAGAGGGAAAACAAACGTAAAATAGCCTGGTGCGGCTAATAAGCCTATCCAATTGTGAAGGTATCTCAAATGCCATCTGATGCACCTCATTATTTTAAATGGAAGGCACTTTTGATCCTACCTAAGAATCTCTTCTAATGAATCACGGTGATCTTGGAAACTATCAATCCCTTAATGGAATTTTCTATAATAGCCTGCATCGTACCAAGCCAAGAATCACAGATGCTACTCAAACGCCACGATGGCTAAGATGAGGCTCCCTTAACCCCACAATAACTTTACATAAAACCTTAGCGGGAAAATACTAGCAATCCCTCCTTACATATGATTATGCCCCAACTAAAGTCTCAATAGGGTGTAGGAAACACACACTTGCTTAAATAGTTGCAGGGAATATCAATCTAATTGAACCATACACCTCTCAAACATTAAGCCTTAAATTGTCACAATGGTCTTTAACTAGACATCATATAACTAGTCCAATCATCCAAATAGACTTATGAGAGAAACTTATGACATGAAGGATCCTGGAATGCAATGCACCACTATGCGCAAGGAAAGAACTATACCTGGCGCATTCTAGATCATATCTCCTAATAGGGCATGACCATAATATGTAATAACTATCCACACACATCGGTGGGTGAAAGTTGTCTTTTCCTAGTCTTCCTTTGCAATCCGGTACTTAGTGGTACCTTGGAGAATCCATCCGCTAAAGGAATAGATTTCGTGCCCAGTGACAATCCTTCCAAAATTTCTTTAGTGATATCGACAGTCGGGAATTTGATCAATGACACAAAATGCGTTCAATTCCCTATTTGATCCGTTGTAACATAGAAATCCTAATCCGCCCATCCCTGGAATTGATAGAATAGATGGTACCATCGGACTTATCCAATTTGACTTCTTCCACTACCTCAATGATCCAAGAAGCTCCTCATTTTTTCGTATCTCCTCCTTGACCTTTATGCACAAGTGTGTATATGATAGCATCAACAGTAGAAGGCCTTTTCCTAACCATGCGTGCATCGTCCTTTAGTTTTAGACTTCAAATCTCCCCCAAGTAGGAGATGGATAGCACAAGTGAACAGAACTTTGAGCTCATGCAATACCTAGCATGGAAATAAATCCTGGGAATTCAACGCAAATACGATCAATGAGCTCTTCGATACTATCCTTCTCTGTCAAGAATAGATCCTGCAACTCTAATAGCTTCCTTAGGTTATTCTACTTGAACCGATGTTAAATTTCTTTGTCTTTAAACTGACTTGCATGGTAGGACAATAAAGCATGAGCATCTGCAACAAGAAGATCCACTGACCTCTAAACAGCAAATAAAAACCATAGAATAGATACAAAACATCCAAGCTTTCTAGATTCCTCTCCATTGAGATCACTACACCAAATACTCCCTTCTCTTTTTCCAGAAGGACGCGTGCTCAAGCTATAACTCTTCTGAAAACAAGCTTTTCTATCTTCAAAGACCACCCCCAATCCTAGTTCCCATAGGGTAATTCCAACAGCCTGATCTTCCGTCTTGGCACTATCCCCCATGGTAAGGTGCTTGATACCCTGCATGGTCTTATCAATTGATGGCTTGGTAAATCCTATATTCAGAATGCGTTTTAGATAATCAGCCGCGATTTCTGTTCCAATTCTTTTTCATGGCGGAACTGTCTCTAGAAAACGCGAACAGTACCATGTGCCCTGTGTAACCCTGTAGTGTAGAATACAACTTGTGCACTTAAGCAGGGATGGTGACAAAGCTTCTGCACCTTCTCTCCAGACCCGTTTGTACTCCTAGATATAGAAAGAGTGGCAGAGGGCAAAACTTCCCATGCGTACTCCTTGATGATGCGTGGCATACGATTGCTCCTAGACGAATTCTGACAGAGCAGAGCAATTCTTGGATTCTTGAACGCCATTGCTAGGAGACATGTATCATCATTGGGGTATGTGTGGCCCACCATTTCGAGCTGCTGTGCCAAGAAAGACTATAATTTTGGGTACGTACAGTTCCCCTATCACTTTTCAAACTCAGTGGACATCCATACCTACTGATTATATTCTCCCATAAGAACCTTGTTGTCATAACTACCATGCAATCCTTTATAGGCGCTACTTCTGTCCATCTTCTAAGATCATCTATACCATGTGCACCTAATGTGGCATGACCTAGTCACTGACACTCAAGTGGGAAAATAGCCGTCCCATTAATTCGTAAGTTGCATGCACCCAATTTTCACAAGGTTCAAGACTGGTGGTAGTCACTCACTAAGTGAGCATCTTCATCTCTATATTCAACCCCGTTTCAGTAGGCGCTGTATCAATCTTCACAAGTCTTTGATTGAGCGCACATACAATCTTGTCTAGAATCTTCTTCTCACCAAACGGCCTACCAATAAAATCTTGCATGTGGTAGTCAAATTCCTTGCGTCAATGTCCAGGGGTAATCCCACCATGACCCGTTCCTCCATGATGGTAGTATCTTCAAACTCTGATGTACACTTTTGTTGAACCAAAGGTCATCACGACCTATTCTTGTATACATCTACACTGGGCACCCAAGTAAGGTGTTGGGATGTATAGTCCGCCTCGGCAATTTTCCAAGATCTTTCGAAGTCCCCAGTACGAACTTGTCTCCCATAGTATAGTAATAATACTACAATATCCTCTCAAGACACTGATGGGTGCATCCTTAGTCTTGTTTGCAATCTATAACACAATTTGAAGATACATGTAATGCATTATCTTCCCATCTGATGTTTTGTACATCCAAATTCAGAACATTAATCCTCCACACCTGATGTCAATGAGGTCCTAAGTTGCTGAGGAGCCTGGTTCCATCTACAACTGCATTCAATGTAATCTCCTTGTCATAGTCGAGGATATGACGGGGATAGGTTTGCATGCAAGAAATAGTCTTTTTCACCAAGTACTTAAGTTCTCATGGTGATGTGGTACCTTTTCTCTCAACCAGGAGTTCCTAGAAAGGGAATGATATTCTCCTGCCTTAGCATTTTACAGCACCTCCTTGACCTCATCTAGGGATCATCGCTTCGCGTGCCATCGACTCTGTATAATCCTTGTCTATCTGGGGTCCTAGATTTCTCTACTTAGACACTAGATCTCACCTTGTAAGCTTCGAATATACATTTTCTATGGTTGTGCTAATACTATCTCCTTTTGCCATGCGCGAAGGTCATGGATATTTTCCATGAACGACCTCCTCTCTTACATAACTAGGGTTTTCTGTCTTGGTACCTCTCGCGTACACTCAGCTTCTACCCTTGTCCTTACCAAGACAGGCTCCAAACCTTCATCGCAGTTGCACTTCACCCTAATGGCATCCATTGTATGTCTTCCTCTTTAATAATAACTCAAATGGTGCAGAAATGCCCTATCATAACCTTCCAGTAAATTCCTGTATTCAACTTGTGTGCTCAAATAATCTGTAGGCACTCGCTCATAGTTAGTAGCTTCTTTCTAATCACCATGAGCACTATAGCAATCTTAACGGGATCTACCATCATGCTTGTATTGTTCTGATAGATCCATAGTTGAAACAGAGTTCCAAAAGTGTGTAGCAAAAATGCACATCCTTCCTCCTTGAGTGAGTTACTCATGTAATGAAATTACTTGTATAATTTAGATTAAGAGTAATAATAAAACATGAAATAACACAATATTTTAGAATAATGATCTCAATATGCAATTACAATAACTTTCGCCACTTCGAGGGGGCAACCTCCAAACCATATAATAAGAATCAAATTCTCAAATGATAATGAAATACTACCTATAATCCCCTATATATATTATTCATATGCTATGGCCATCACTAAAGCTGACCTATTAAGCATGAGAAAGTATAAATGATATAATAAAATGATATGGTAAGCCACAAGTTGGCTACTCATATCCTAATACAAGCAATAGGTTAAGGGCGTAGCATGCCCTTCCCCTTCAAACCAACATTGTCCTCAACGTTGAATAATCCTGGATGTTGCTGCAGAAAACCTTCATCCTCCCAGGTGGTGTCTTCTATGCTCAGATTCTTCCACTTGATCAGATATTCCTTAATGTCTCTAGTTCTCAGCCTCTTAGTACATGTTTGCAGAATCTTCTCTGGCTCCAAAATGATTCTTCCTTCCTCATCAAGTTCTGGTAACTCTGTCTGGGCTTCAAATTTCTGTCCAATAACCTTCTTCAGGCATGAAACATGGAATAATGGGTGTATGTGTGAAGATGGAGGCAACTCTAGTTTATAAGCAACACTACCAATTTTCTGTAGAACCTGATAAGGGCCATAATATTTAGGAGCAAGTTTGTTTTCCTTTTTCTATTGCTTTAGGGACATCTGTTTATAAGGCTGGAGACGTACAAAAACCCAATCACCAATTCCAAAATGTCTTTCACTACGGTGTTGATCTGCTTGTTGTTTCATCCTGTTTTGTGCTAATGATAAATTCTCCTTCAAACTAGCCAAAACCTGTTGTTGATGTTGAATGTGTTCCTCAACATCTCTGACCTTAGTTTGCACCCTCAAGGAGGAAGTGATAGAAGGTGGATGGTAACCATATAATGCTAAAAATGGGGTCATTTGAGAAGAGGTATGAAAAGATGTGTTATACCACCATTCTGCCAGTGGTAGGCATTTAATCCACCTTTCCTACTTATCTGATACAAAACAACGTAGATACCCCTCTAAGCATTTGTTGACCACTTCTGTTTGCCCATCAATTTGAGGATGATAAGATGAACTGTGAGCTAGCTGAGTACCCAAACATGAAAATAATTCCGTCCAAAAATTACTTGTGAAAATAGGATCACGATCACTTACAATTATCTTTGGGGTTCCATGTAGCCTTTGAATTGTCTCCAAAAAAATAGGTGCGACTATACTGGCTGCAAATGGATGTGATAGGGCACAAAAATGGGCATATTTTTTGAGCCTATCCACAATCACTGAAAATAACATTCTTACCCTGTGAACAAGGCAATCTGGTGATGAAATCCATGGAGACCTCCTCCCATCTCTAGCTAGGAATTGGTAAGGGTTGCAACAAACCTGGTGTCTTAATTGTTTCCCCTTTGTTCTGTTGGCACACTAAACACTCTGATACAAAATTTTGTACATCCCCTTTGAGTCCTTCCCAAAATAATTCTCTTTTTATTCTATGATATGTCGTCAAAAACCCAGAGTGTCCTCCAATAGGTGAGGCATGTAGCTCCGCAAGAATCTTATGCTTCAACTCAGAATATTTACTCAAGTACAACCTATCCTTGTACCATAGGGCATTACCTTTCCACTCAAATTTGTTAGATGTCATAGATCCTTGATTGATATTCTGTATTAGAGATTGTGTATCCTTATCTTGATTCCATTCCAATCTTGCTTCATCCACCCAATCAGCCATCAACATGGACATTCCACATAGTAAGGCATCTGCGGATGTATCCCTTCTGGACAACGCATTAGCTACTACATTTTCTTTACCCTTTTTGTATATGATTTCAAAATCATAACCCAAAATTTTTTGTTACCCACTTTTGTTTTTCCTCAGATGATAACCTTTGCTCCAAAAAGTATTTAAGACTATCATGATCAGTTTTTACCTTGAAGTGTCTACCCATGAGATAGGGCCTCCATTGCTTGAACGCATGAAGAATAGCCATCATTTCTTTCTCATAGATAGGTTTGAGCATATATTTTCCTTTGAATTGGTGGCTCTCAAATGCAATTGGTCTTCCTTCCTATATTAGAACTGCTCCCAACCCTGATCCTGAAGCATCACATTCAACAATGAAGGTTTTTGAGAAGTTGGGAGTAGCCAAAACTGGGGTGTTGCACATGGCTTCCTTCAGCTGCTCAAAGGATTTAGTGGCTACGTTTGTCTAATGGAAGGCATCCTTCTTTAGCAATGTATTGAGTGGGGTTGCTATTCTACCATATCCCCACACAAATCTTCTATAGTACCCTGTTAGTCCTAGGAACCCACAAAGATTTTTGAGATTTTTGGGCCTTGGCCATTCCACCATAGCTTTGATCTTCTAAGGATCAACTTTGACGCCTTCATGGGATACAATATGACCCAAGTACTCTACCTTTTGTACACCAAAAGAACATTTGGATGGCTTTGCATACAGAGTATGTCTCTCCAAAACTTCCAACATGTTATTTACATGTTGTAAGTGTTCTTCCCATGTCTTACCGTAAATCAATATGTCATCAAAGAAAACTAATACAAATTTCCTTAAAAACGGCCTAAAAATAGTGTTCATCAAGCTTTGAAAGGTTGAGTGCGCATTTGTAAGACCAAAAGGCATTACCAAAAACTCATAATGGCCCTCATGAGTCCTGAAAGCCGTTTTATGAACATCTTCCTCTTTTATCCTAATTTGATGGTACCTCGAATGAAGATCTAATTTTGTGAAATAAACAACACCATGCAATTCATCAAGTAAATCATCAATTACTGGAATAGGAAAGTTATCTTTGATGGTGTACTTGTTGAGTTCTTGGTAATTTGGACACATCTTCCATGTTTCATCCTTCTTACGTACCATGACCACTGGTGAAGAATATGCACTCTGGCTATGCCTGATGATACCTGCCTTCAACATTTCCTTCACCATTTTTCAATCTCACTTTTCTGGGAATATGGGTATTTGTATGGTCTGATGTTAGGTTTTTGGCTCCCTAGAATCAACTGAATGGCATGATCATGATCCCTAACTGGTGGTAGTCCCTTTGGAATTACATCAAAAATAGATGAGTGAGCATCCACAATCTTCTAAAGGTCGGGTGGCATTGAAGACTTTGTATTTTGTACTTCTATGGAAAATAGCTTTGTTATAAAGCCATCCACTCCTTTTCTGAGAACCTTCTGCATATGATGAGAGCTAATAATCTGTGGAGACTTAGCTATCATCCCTTTCCATTGTATTGTCCTTCCATCTAAATGAAATCGCATGAACATATTCTTGGAAATTCATCTCTATAGTACCTAAGGTTGTGAGCCATTGGACCCCCAAAACAATATCTACCCCTCCCATAGAAATAGCAAACATAGGCGAGTCTAACATGTAGTCTCCCATGGAAAGCTTGATACTATGGCACTTTCTTGTGCACTTGACTGTCCCATGATCCGCAATCATAACTTGCATTTCTGGAGCTAGGTAAATAAAACAATTGAGGCGGGCAGCTAACTTACTATTTATGAAGTTATGAGTACTTCCCGAGTCAATCAACACCATCACCTTCTACTTTTTGAGATAGCCAATAACCTTGAGTGTTTGAGGAGTACTAATACCTGACAATGCATGGCAAGAAATTATAGGTTGGTGATCCTCTACTTCATCTTCTACTGGTTCCTCAGCCTCTCCTATAATTTCAGCTTCCTCATCATCCTCATTACCTCCGTCAATATAGAAAAACTTCTTCTCAGCACATTTCTGTCCCGGTCCATATTTACTATCACAGTTAAAACATAATCCTTTTGCTCTCTTTTCTTCAATTTGTTGAGGAGTCAGTCTAATTGGTCTAGCAAATGAAGGGGAAGAGATACTACGGTCTCTAGTGCTAATGAAAGGTGGCCTCATACTACAAAGAAATTTTTCCTCTACACGACGTGCCATGATAATAGAATCAAAAAGCTTGATTGGATTAAACATACATACCTCATGCTCGATGTGGTCCTTAAGACCCCCAAGAAACATGTCATTTAGATTCTCTTCTGGAATATTCTCCACCCTTAAGGATAGGTTTTGGAATTGATGCACATAATCTTTGACTGATCCTGTTTGCCGTAACTTTGCTAGTTGACTAAAGTAGTTCTCTGAAACACTGGAAATATAGTGCAATTGCAACTCCTCGGTAAAAACTATCCAAGTGACACCTAGACCATTCTTCTGCCTCTGAGCACATAACCAACGATACCAAACAAATTGTTCAGGTTCAAGATATAGGGATGCCAATGTCACCTTTTGTCCTGATGGTGTTTGATGTAACTCAAAGAAGTTCTCCATTTGATTTATCTAATTTAGGGGATCTTTACCATCAAATTTGCGCATATCCACTTTCGAAATCATGTTCTGTGGTTGCGAATAAGTTTGATTCTGATTGGGACTGGAAAAGTGATCCAATATGGTTATTTTGTCCATGATTTTGAACTGAAGGTCCTCCTTGGTTGATATAGGGCCAGATTTGGGCCATATTATTTACCCTTTACATGTTGCATGATATCATCCAACCGGTGATTGATTTGGGCTATGTCTCCTTTAGAGGCCATCTCAGATTGTACATTTCGTAACTCATACTCAAGTTGGCTCACCTTATGATCAACTGAAGGTAAACCCTAGTGCTGAGGAATTTGTATTTACCCCTTTTAACTCCATCTCTTCAATCACTACCCCATCTTTATCTGTGGTTTTACCCGGAGTAACTAGATTCTTTTTTGCTCTTGTGGAAGGCCCCGCCATGATGTCAAACCTTAGGGTTTCGGGTTTCGATACAATTTCGGCTGAACAGGAAAAAACACAAAGAAGATACTACTACTATTTTTTTGAGAGATTTCTGAAAATGTAAAGAACTTGAAAAATTTCCACAATTTGCACCCTAGGGAGTGATTTTATGAAAAACCCTAAATTTGTAATAAATTTTGCAAAATAAATAAAAAAAGTCTAAAATTTTCAGGGAACCTTACTTGAAATTCTTCTCAACTCTGGTAAAAATATCTCCCACCAATTCACTCTAGTTCACAATATGTGGTGGAAACAAAAAATTAGGGGGTTTGCCCTAATTTCGGCCTAGATCGTAGCCCTGATACCACTTGTAATGAAATTACTTGTATAATTCAGATTTAGAGCAACAATAGAACACCGAATAACACAATATTTCAGAATAATGATCTCAATATGCAATTAGAATAGCTTCACCACTTCGATGGGGCAACCTCCAAACCATATAATAAGACTCAAATGCTCAAATGATAATGAAATACTACCTATAATCACCTCTATATACTATTCATATGCTATGGCCATCACCAAGGCCGACCTATTAAGCATGAGAAAGTATAAATGATATAATAAAATGATATGGTAAGCCACAAGTCAGCTACTTGTATCCTAATACAAGCAATAGGTTAAGGGCGTAGCAAATATTCCACCTTGGTTGTTATAAATGAGTAGTTCTAGTGTTACAGAGCATTCAACACTATATTTATTGGTGAGACCATCTTATCTAGTAGTTGTATGTGGAGGAGAAACTCTTATACTCAATGACATTCACAAAGAATCATGTGTTTATTTTTAGTCTATCCCAATTTAAATTTGTTTTGTGTTACTCTATTGGATTACTTTATGTTAAGATGAATGAGAGTATTTTGTGAGAACAAGGGTGGGTTTGGAGATATATAAAACATATTATTTATTTTATCTCAAATTTTCTATTTTTATTGTTCTTGGTTGGGATCTCATTCATGTTCATGATTGTTTTAACTTTAAATGTTGCACAAAAATGATATTTCGTATAATCCATTCATGTTCATGACTGTTTTAACTTTTAATTATATGCAGGAAATGATAATTCCTAAAACCACAATTATGTTGACAGAGTGGGTCTTGGGGGAAATGGATTTCAATCTCGAAGCTCAAAGAAGCTACATGACAAGATGACGGGTGTTGGGCAAGTATATAAGTGCCAATGACTCAGACATATGTAAGTTTCCTTATATGTAGGTTGTGGAGAAGGAGCCATACAAATGTAACCTCTTAGTCTTACCTATTCACCCAATACATCAACATAGTTTATAGAATGTTTTGTGATTAGGAAATCATCACCACAATCAACACATGGTCAATTGATCACAATGTACAAATATGGCATTCACCTAAGCAATTTTGAGAAGATAGGTTACTTGCTTTAGAGGGTGAGGAAAATGAGGACAGTCGAGGAAAGGAATTTAGATTTATCGCATGTAATCCCTTTGGGTGATCGAAACTAGTGCATCATTCACCTTTGGGTGGCCACTCATTCCTAGCTTCCCCACCCATGGCATGTCTTCCATCTGTTTAAGGCACTCCAAATATCTTGTGAGATGACATTCTTGATTTATGTTGTTTGCCTAATAAGGGTGTCACTCAACACTATCATCTATTTTGCATTTTTGTTGATCTTTGTAATGATTGTCTAAAACAATATTTATTTAAGTTATTGAGGCGGTGAATATGTGTACAAGAAATGATGAAGATTCAATTTTTTCATTGTACTTGCATTTTAGCGTTTGCAATAACCAAAGCAATTTTTGGAGCAAGAGTGTTTTTCATATGAATGAGCCTTAGGTCATCAGATCCTACAACGATGCAAGGAATCCATGTCGTTCACAATTTTTAGATGGTTTATTTCGGTTAAAATGTGAATGATGTCCATGCCTTGTTCAAAAAAAATTCTCATTCATGTTGATGCATGTAGTATGTTTTAGAAGAAAATTTCAGAATGGACCACAAAAAGGTGGGAAGATCTATCGTGGCAACATATATACATTTTCCATAAATATTCACCAGTCCTAGATTTTTGTAAACCTTACACATATCCACATGCATTAATTACAAATACATTAACAAGGCTTTCCTTTGCATGTAAACCCTTAATACGAAGCCTTGAAGCATTTGTTATATCTTTGAGATACATTCATGGTTAGTATAAATTTGTGTAATAAATACATCATTGCCATCATTTTGGGTTTCAATTATATATGAAGTAATGAAGAACCCGTTTTCAATTAGTGGGAGGCAAAGACTTTCTTTTATAGTGGTTAAGATGTGCAAGACTTTGCATATAAGATTTTATTTGTTTTTATTAATAACTTCACATAGGTCTAGTTGGTCTATTTTTTATTTTAAGAGTATATTTGAGTTTTTTAAACTTTGTCAATAGAATTCTAACCCATAGTTAGACATTTTGCAGGGCCTTTAACCTAGTTGGGATTTTTATTTTCCGACTTGATCAGATCATGTCTAGTCCATGCTTTCTCATATAATAGTGTCTGTAATTCAAAACTACTTATATGCCACTTCACAATTTTATTATAACCTTAATCTGGTTGTCACGTCAGAGCTTTTGACAATCCTTCAAAACATAGTAACCTCTTTCAAATACTTTGACCAAATGCCTTAATAAATATAGAGTGCTTGTTTTTTGGGGTATGCATTCAATGTGTGATGAATGATAAGAGAGGTTGTTGAATGGATTTTGTTCCATGTGGCACCTTAGATGTTAAGCACATTCTGGGAAATTCTTATTTTTTGTGAAAAATTGATTAATATGAACAAGTTGGTTCAAAATCCTAGTTTATATTGAGAGGCCTTATTAGAAATATAACTAATACTATTAGATGAAGGGTGGCCAACTATGACACGTGACAAGAGTGATTCCTACAATAATTTTTTTTCATTGATGTGTTGGTGGCATGACATTTGTTGATTTGCTAACACATTTCTAACGAATCTTATAGACCTAGATGTATTGTCCTTACAATGATTAGCATATGTGCAAGTTAGGCAGACATGTTGTTATACTTGGATGTAGTAGTCTTTGAGGAGCATCATTGTGGTTCACCTAGTGGGTAGTGTGGTAGGGCATTCACAACATCTCATGGATTTATCTAAGGGGCATGAAGGTGGAAATAAAGTGATGAAGTTTATGGTGAAGTCATGGTCGATTACCGTGAACTGTGCAAATTCAATGAAGGGAATGTGATGCCATGTTCCAAATGAGGGGGGAAAAGCTATGTAGGTTTGTGGTTTTTGTCTTTTTTATCTATTTTTCTTTAGTGGAAAGTAGTCTGCGTAGTAGTGTGTAGTTAGTAATGTAGTAATTGATATGTGGTGGATCTTGTTGACAAACACATAGAAACATGGTAATAGTTATGCAATTATAATGATAACATCCTCGTCTCTGTATGGGCCTAATGTGGTGTATAAAGATTCACGCCTCACTTTTCTATTGAAACAGAATAAAATAAGAGCTTTTAAAAGACATTGCAAGAAAACATATGCATATACAATTTGAATAAAAGACATTGCAAGATTATACATATGCATATTTACAATTTGAATATCCTATCAAACAATTATTGACATTATTAAAAAAAAATTTAATTTTTTGATACTAAATTTATTGAATATGGATCGCTAATTTGATATTTGATATATTCTAGAATTTTATGATTAGAGGGTACGACAGGGCTAGGGAGTATCAAATGCAAGTATGAATAGATACAAATATGTTTACTTTTTATTTCATACTCCAAGCCTATACATGAATATCATGCAAAAGGGAAAGGGAGTTTATCAACGCATTATTCCAAGAGTAATCAAAATAGACGTGGTTATGGGTGTTGTATTTAGATATATGTATGAAAATGTTGGGAGCCATAAAGAAGCAAGACAATTGTTTGACAAAATGCCTATTAAAGATTTGGTCTACTTGGATTGAAAGATTGTTGGGTATAGGCAGAAAGGGGATTCCAATGAGTCATTGTTGGGTTACTCAATCTAATCATGATTAATATCTATTTCGCCATATTAAAACCATACCAAAGTCAAACTATTTACAAAAAATATAACTCTATTAATCTTTCGTAAATAAAGTTTTATTTCTATAAACGATATTATTTATAAATAATTAAATTTCTTTAAAGGTAGCTAATTACACTAACAAAAATTCCTTTGAGTGGAGCAAGGATCCCCACACTAACAAATTAGAGCAAATCAATAGCTCACAGTGGACTCATACTTTTCATTGACATCTGACCATACAACTACTACTGATTTATTTTATTGCCTATAATAAACAGTAGTTCCCAAACAAGTAGTACTTACTAGATGAAATGAAGTGGGCATGCCATGTTGGCGTGGAGTGCAACAAAAGATTGTCGTGCGTTGAAACACTTTGCATGAAATCTTGTTATACCTGAATTTAAAGTATGCACAAAGATGGAGTGTTTCCAACAATAAAACTTGAATGAAACTTGATCTTAATTACAAGACACGAAACGAAAAGTGTGAATAACACCATGTTTTGAGCCAAATTGGTGTCAAATGTTAACCCTTTTTTGGGTTTTTTCAGTTGTGTCTATATGTAGAATTACCATTGTGAAATGTGGTGAAAATGTGACTCAACCTCAACATGACTAGACAATTTTTTATTGTGTTGCATTTGCTCCACTTTTGCCACAATTTTGTGCGGGATATGATTCATAACGCCAACCTGACCATTATCACAATGCTAAGTGGCACAAATGTGATACAAAGTTTATTTGATTTTTTTAAAATTGTAATATAATTATTTGAAATATTAAATAATTATAATACATATTTAATTATATTGTGTGTGTATTATATATAGAGAGAGGGAGAGAGAGTTTGTAAATGTAAAACAAAGTTGTAATATTTTAAATTAGTAGTACACATACTAAAAACAATATTGAATACCATTTGTACAAACACAATTAATATAATCATAGTAACATTTACACAAATAAACAGATGTAATGTAATTACTTGTATAAATCTAATTATTAACAGCAATATAACACCAATGATTCAAATAAATGATCTCAATGTGCAAGTAGAATAGCTTAGCCACTTTGAGGGGGCAACCTCTAAACCAGAAAATAAGACTCAAGTGCTGAATATCATGATCAAGTACTACCTACTAACCCCCATATAAACTATTCCTATGCTATGGACAACACCAAGGCCGACCCACTAATGAAAATATAAACATATATGAAAGAGATACATAATGATACAAAGTTATGATAGCCACAAGTTAGTTATATACATCTAATATAAGATATATGATTAAGGGCGTAACATGCCCCTCCCCTTCGAAGCAACATTGTCCCCAATGTTGAGAAGATCTGGATGTTGTTGCAGGAAATTTACATCCTCCAAGTTGTGTCTTCATTGTCTAGATTTTTCCACTTGATCAAATACTCAGTGATGACCCTTGTTCTCAATCGCTTAGTGCGTGTCTGAAGGATGCATTCTGGTTCCAAGATTATTCTTCCCTCTTCATCAAGCTTGGGTAACATTGTCTGGATTGATACTGTTTATCCAATTACCTTCTTTAGGCAAGATACATGGAAGACTAGATGAATTTGAGTAACCAGAGGAAGTTCCAGTTTGTATACTACATTGCCAATCTTCTGTAACATGTGATAAGGACCATAATACTTAGGTGAAACCTTGTTATCCTTTTTCTATTGTTTTAAGGACATTTGCTTATATGGTTGTAAATGCATAAAAACCCAATCATCGACTTCAAAATGTCTTTCACTGCAATGGTAGTCTACCTACTGCTTCATGCGGTTTTGTGACATGGCCAAATTCTCCCTGAGACTAGAAAGCACCTCTTGTTGGTGTTGAATGTGTTCTTCAACTGCTCGAACCTTTGGCTGTAATCTCAAAGATGAAGTGATAGATGGTGGATGGTACCCATATAATTCCAAGAAAGGATACATTTTAGATGAAGTATGAAAGGAAGTGTTATACCAGCATCCATCTCAATTCCTTATCTGATGTAAAACAACGTATATATCCCTCCAAGAACTTGTTTAACACCTTTGTTTGCCCATCAAACTGGGGATGATAAGAGGAACTACGAGCTAGTTGTGTGCCCAAGCCTGAGAAAAATTCAGTCCAAAAATTACTAGTAAAGATAAGGTCTCTATAATCTTTGGTGTCCCATGTAGCTTTTGAATTGTATCCCTGAAGGCCGTTGCTACTGTACTCGCAACAAATGCATGTGATAAAGCAAAAAAATGGGCATATTTTGTGAGTCTATCCACAGCCAACATCATTACATTTTTACCTTCTAATTTAGGCAATCCTATCATGAAGTCCATGGACACCTCTTCCCACCTCTGGCTAGGAATAGATAGAGGTTGTAAAAGACATGGGGACTTAAATGTTTCGTGCTTATTTTGCTGAAAAAACATGCATTCTGCCACAAACTTATGGACATCTCCTTTTAGCCCTTCCTAGAAAAAATCATGCTTGATTTAATGATAAGTCTTTAAGAAGCCAGAATGATCCCCTACTGGAGAAGCATGGAGCTCATATAGAACCCTATTTTTAAGGATTGAATTCTTACATAGATATAATCTATCTTTATACCTGTTGTCCACTCAAAATTCCCCTGCTTTTAAGAAGTTGAAAATTAAAATTTTGAGGTTAAGTGTCTTTTATGTTATCCTGGTAGTGTGATAAGTCAAGAAATTGGGAAAATCTACATTTTTTTGGGTCATTTTGTGAGTTTTTCGGGCATGTCAAACATTTTTGTCCCACGCGTCACAGGTTCATTCATGCTCTCTGTTCCCCGATCGGCCGGTTTACCAGAAGTCCATTCTTTTCGGGCCCGTCGGAACTTTTTGTCCCAAATGTCCCAAGTTCTCCCAGACCCGTTGTTCCCTTTTCGTCTGATTCGGTCGAATCATGTATTCCATGTACTTTCGTCCCTCATGTCCCAAGAACATTTGTGCGTCTTTTCCCTGCGTCGCCCGAATCGGTCGAACCGCGTACTTCGCGCTTTCGCGTCCCTCGTGTCCCAAATGAACCAAGTGCCATTCGTGCTAATTTTTCCCGCTCTACCCGAATATCTTGCTTTTCAATTTGGTAGATGTGTATGTAATGTGCATTTATTGCCTTTCTCTCTCCTAAACGGCTATATAATGAACTGCCCCATATGCATTTTTGCACACTGCTTTCATGCTATCTTTTGATCGAACCCTTGCAACCAAAATTTTTGCGCGCGTATTCATTTCCCTTGCGATTCCATCCCAAGTCTAGCTTGCAGCTTTGTTCTCCGAGTTACTATCAACATGAAGATCAAATTCCAAGGGCAAGAACAAGTTTCACCACTCGATTCTGCCGTTCTCGATATTGGGGACAGTGAAGTTCACCACCTTGATTTTGGGGATTTTTGGGCAAGGATGACAGATGCAAACCCTTTAGCTATGGCACAGATGATTCAAGACAGTGGCTTGGCATTCGCCGATGGCTTCCCAATTTCAGTACAATGTGCAGACATTGTACTCGCTTGCGGAGCTCATTTCAATCCCGACTCAAGCGAACTAACGAACGTGCATGGAGAACTCATTGCCAAGTTAGATGCCACCGCCATTAGCACTGCCCTAAGGATTCCAGAAATGGAAAATGCTATAGTTATCTCCCAGAATCAAGCACAGGCCCTTTTCGATCAAGATAGTGATAACTATAAGGCGCGGGAGGCGAAACCCTGGCTAAAAAACCCTAAGAAGGGGGCATCTTGTCTATCCAAGGTTCTGTTCCGTGCCGATTTCAACGAAGAACTATCAGATTTCATAATCCTACTGGCTCGGGTTATGGGCTTACCCTCTACTAATGAGTTCCATTTTTGGATGTGCCCACTTATCAACATGGTGTGCGAAGGTACTCAGAGTATCAACTGGGCAGAGATCATCAGTATGAACCTAGCGGAGTAGCTGTCTAATGTACAACAAACAAATAAATTCTATATGACTTCATACCTGATGTATACTCTAGCAGCATCGAGGCAATGGTTTGGTTTTTCATACATCGATGCTCACAAGGATGACCTCGTGTATGCCTACTGCCCGCAGTTCACCCTAGAAACCAGCAATCGCAATTTCTGAAGGTTGAATGATGCTTTCACATGTACATTGTCTGGCTTCTTGAGAGTGACACCGCAAGGAGATTTTTTGATGAAGCTATGAATCTGATATCGCACTACGGTGCCTACTTTATTCAATTCAGAAAATTTTCCTATATCAGGCTTGCCGGCTATGAAAGCACTCCCCTCAAGCTTCCTATGTTCTGCAATGACAAAATGGCCTTGATAGAAGTATGCAGGCAATTAGACAAATTGCATAGAACCTACAGGGATAAGAAAATTACTGGATTGCATTTCCCCATCTCTTTGGGAAACTACACCTACAAAACAACCATGGATGCACAAAATATAGAAAGAGCCCTAGCTCCCATTAGTGGTCCACTTGTTCAAGACAAGAACTTGTTTTGACTAGAAGAAGTTTATTGAGCAGAACATCAAGATCACCTATTATCATAGGGCAGACACAAAGGACTATTGGGCTTACTGCGTTGATGATTTTGAAGCCAAGAAGGAGACATTATGGTAGGTTTTCTCTATAATTGATTCAGGAACTCAATTTGTACCATGTTCCTGAAGGGCTTCAAGATGATAATTCTGACATGTACTCATATGAGTATGACAATGTGGTTAAACACATTCCCTTGGAGGACTTGGATTGGTTCAAGAAGGAGAAGGATGATTTGGCTGAAATCTTGGCTCCAGTCTTAGTCAGGACCAAGATCTGGTTTGATAGAAAAGTCCATGAGCTTAGAAGGAACTCAGGGGAATCCTCCTCCAAGGATGCTTCAACACCAAGGAGGGAAGCATCGAAACCCAGATCAGAAGCACATGTGAAAACTCCTCCTGCCTTGTCAACTCAAGGACCTGTAGTCTCTACTCCTTCCTCATCCACCCAGATGTATCAGAAGAAATTCACAGAAGTTAAGAAGGAGCCTGTGCAAAAAGACCCCCTGAGGAAGCATGCAAAATTACCTTCGGGACCAGAGAACATTATTGTTCTCAGTGAAAGTGAAGAGAGTGAAGTGCCAGCTCCTGCAAGTGCCCCTGAAAGTTCCAATGGATAAGGATAAAGAAGTCCAGAGCACTAAACTTCCAAGCACTATTGACTCCTCTACACCAGGAGCCCCAAGTGCTCCACTCATATCTTAACTCGAAGGCAACAAAAGTACAAACCTTGGGTTGCCATGAGCTCTTTTTCGCTTGGTCCTCTTGCCCCACCTGCTTCTTCCTCCTCCTCTTTCGCATAGGTACAACCTCTAATCAACAGTAGAAAGAGAAAGTCTTCCTCCCGGATCTCAAGACCAAATTTTGATGCTATGGTGGCCTTGTTAGGGACTACTCCTCCTTCTCGTGCGAAAAAAGCCAGAACTACCTCCAAGGATAGTGTCTGACGCTCAGGGCCAGCAATTCCTGGAGATAGCCAAGCCTAAGGTAGACAATCTAGAATAAGATTTGCAAGCGTCTGATCTTGAGCTCTCAAGAATTCCCATGGGAGAATCTACCCCTAAAGGCGAGATCCACAATCTTCAAGAAACAGTCACCAGAGTCATTAGGAGGGTAGAGAAAGGGCAGCAAACCATAGAACAGTTGGAAGAACAAGCCCAGATTCTTACAAGTTTCATCAAATTTCGTTTGTCCAAGGACAAAGTTTTGGACCCTACCCCATTGACTACTCTTCCACCACCTGTAATTTTGAACCAAGATGAAGTACAAAGTATCAAAGATATGCACAAGTATTCCATATATGGCAGAGCTATGGAGGCCATGGTGGATGATATGTTTGTTGCAAGATTGAACTTCATTGATGAAGCTTTCAAACTCCATGAGAAGGTGAACAAATTGCAACAGAAGCTATCCTCCACTATTGGGAGCATTGATAAAGAACTTAAACTTTGGATCAGTTGCATAGTAGACCTCTGCCTCATGGGACAAACAAATGAAAACATTTTATCGGCAAGCAAGGTCTTTTAAGATACAAAGGATAATTTGTCAAAGTCTTGGGTCTACAGCGTGGAATGGAAGATCAAGGTCCTGGAGGAGGCTTTGGGAGAATCAAGAAATAGCTGGCAGAAGGGCGAGGCCTTCAAAACACTAGTTATATTTTCCTTTAAAGATATACATTGCCATCTTCATGATGAGACTTTTGGTGTGCCTCTCACTTTACAATAAATCAAAGCTCAATTCAGAGCTTTTGTCAAAGGGGATCTATTCAAGGAAAGCTCCATTTCCAAAGAAAAAATGAAGGAGATTTGTTCTCTTCAATCTACCATAGAAGAAGGCAATAAATATTAACATACTCATGTCGAGTTCGATAAGGAAATGGAGAAGTGCCATCGGATTTTGGACTCAGTCTACCTCCAACACATCAGTCCCACATGGAAAAGACATAGCTGAGGCGTTGAAGAGATTCAGACAATGGATCCTTAAATCAGTGGGTCCCTTCCAATATTGAATTCTTGTCTTCCTCTCCTGATTCTTCTCTTTCTTCTCTTCTTCATCATGAATTTATTTTATTTAGTTGGGGTATTGCGATTTGCAACCCTTTAACTAATCATTAGTTAAAAGAAGTAGTTACCGAGAGTAACTAATTTGTAAACTATATAATGGCCTCTCCTCGCCATTTTGAAGAGGAGGAAGAACTTGGCTTATTTCTTAAAGTGTAAATAAATCTTAAAGAAATCAATACGGAAGGATTTTTCATTCTTTGTCTATCTGGTTTCCTTTATTCATAAGCTATTCATTTAATCTTGTTAGATCATTTTTCTGTATTATGCTGAGAAGCTTTGTATTCTTGCAGATGTTATTTACAGAACTTTGTGTCTTTTCAAATTTCATCTTATTAATATGATACAAATGATCTTATTCCAATTCGTTGTACCCTCGCATGCATAAAGAATTACTCTGTCATCTATAATTCTGAATGGTGCCTTTCTGCTCGTTCTCCGCATTTTCATTCCTCAGTCCTTTTGTGATTGATGATCCTTATATAAAACACTTTCATAATATCCAAGTTCCACAAGAAAATCATGCTTTGTATATGTGTAAATAGGTTCATTTCTGAATAAGGGAACCTCTCCCATTAAAGAGGAGGGACTTCTTGTCCCCTGACTGTTGCTCTTCTTGAAGTCCTTTTTGATGACCAACAGTTTTTGGCGACTCCACTGGGGAATCATATTCTAATTCTATAAACATTTATCGATCATCTTTTGATCTGGCGACTCCACGTTTTACTCGAGGGAGAAGGGCCCTTGGTATTGAAGATTCTCAGTTTCAACTTTTGGAACAGCAGGGTTTTCCTCTCCCTTCAACAAGGAGAAATAGAAAGGCTCGTTCAACAAGCACTCCTCCTGTCAAAGATAGAATCCCTACGGGTGGTATTCCTTCAGAACAAATCAGTCCTAATCTTCGAGCTCTGATTCTTGCTAGTGTTTCAGTTCCTCTTCAAGCCATTTTTCCAAGAATGGTGGTACCATTGCCTTGGGGCCATCGTGTTGGGCCTCTTGCCCTTCCTCAGCCTTTGCATGAGTTACCCAGAGGTAACCAGAAGAACTTTCCTAAATTCAAGGGCGATGGTAAAGTACATCCTGATGAACACATCGCAGCCTTCATAGTTGCATGCGGAGTTCTGGGAGTTGAACATGAAGACGTCTCCGTAAGACTTTTTGTTGAGACTTTACAAGATAATGTTGCTGATTGGTTCTATCACCTTGTGGCTGGATCTATCACTAGCTGGAACACAATGAGAACTAGGTTTGAAAACCATTTCAAACCGGCGGAAGACGTGCATGCTTTGCTAGCCCAAATTTCTCAAATAAAGAAGGAATCACAAGAGCCCATGAGAGAATTTGTGGCTCGATTCAACAGTTTGATTAACAAAATTCCACCAAATACTCAACCTGTAGATCAAATTCAAAAATGCTTCTTCCTAAACGCCCAATTGCCTGAAGTTAGTTATGCACTGAGAAGGGCTAATCTCGCAACATTGGCCGAGGATCAAACTCTTGCTGTTAGTGTTGAAGATGATTTAATCATGTCAGGGAAGTTGAGGAGAGACCCTTCTAAATCTAAGTCTGATTCTTCCTCCTCTTCCACTCCTGGACCTAATACTGATCCATTGGTACAAAAACTTGCAAATGATCTCATCGCCATTAAGAAACAATTGGCTCAGCATACTCCCTATGCAAACGTTCCAAGGAGGAATTTTCAGCCCAGAAATCATTTGCCTGCTTCTCAAACAAGGCTAGCGCTTGAAGGACCTCCTATTAAAGTTCCTGTCAATGCAACCTGTGAAGTTGAGGAACCAGAGGATGAGGAGGTTAATGAAGATTGCGAGGAATTTGTTGAAGAGGTTGATGATGAAACAGATGAACTTGAGGGATCTCGAGTTAATTTCTTCACCACTGAAGGCATTGATGAAGGGGATGATTATGACGAAGTAGTAGTAGACATGAATAGCGAATCATACGTTGTCATGACTCGAGAGCAGACAAATCAGAGGGAGAAAGTGATGCAGCCCACCAAGAAATCTAAGGAGCAGCCGACAACTATCCCTGTAATTGCAAAAAGAGGATCTCCGATCCCCATTTCATCTACACCAAAGGTGAGTCCTGTCAATTCTACTACTAAAGTTACTTCTTTTTCCCCTAAAATTGATAAAACTAGGATCTCAAGTGATGATAACCCATCCACTTCTGGGTCTTTCGATATTATTGATCACTTAAAAAAGACTAAGGTTCAAATCTCAGAGGCTGAATATTATCAAACTCATCCCAAGGCTTTTGCTAAAATGATTCACTTTGTCAATTCCCATTCTAAAACTACCTCTAAAGGCCTTTTACCCACTCCTTCTTCTGCACCACAGCCTAATCTGGTAGCCGCTGTCACCTCACCCAATGACAAAATCAAACCATTCTATGTAACACTCCTTATAGCTGGCCATAGGCTCAGTAATTACGTCATAGACTCAGGATCATCAGACAATGTAATGCCTACAAAATTAGCTCATGCTTTAGGCTTGACTCTCACACGCACTTACGGATCTTGTTATTCCATGGAGAGTAAGGAAGTGCCCATGGTCGGAAGAATTAAGGACGCACAAGTGGCTTTTGCTACTTTTCCTGAGAAGAAAGTTTTGGCTACTATCTTAGTAGCAGATATTCCTCCTTCATACGGGATGTTGCTAAGCAGGAACTTCTGTAAGGATGTGGGTGGAGAAATTCAAATGGATTGGTCACATGCCCTCATACCTGTTAATGGGCAAATGAAGAAGCTGCTTCCTGAGAAGCAGTTTGAGTATATTGTACAAAAAACTGATGATCCCAAAGCACAAATACTCTATGAGGATATGGGGCATGGCAACTACATGATTATGTCTCCTGAAGAAATCCAACTCCCCAAAATGTCACCTAAAGATCCTAATGGTGTTTGGATATTATATTTTGATGGAAGTTGTTCTTCAGTTGGTTCTGGAGCTGGTGTCATATTGGTGTCACCTGAAGGAAGCATTCATCCTTTCTCATTCAAGTTACAATTTGAAAATACCAATAATACAGCAGAGTATGAAGCTCTCATTCTTGGACTCCAGGTGGCAAAAGAACAAGGTGTGAAGAATCTTCTAGCTCGTGGGGATGCGGAATTGATTGTCAAGCAAGTTAGGAACCTCTTCCAGGTAAAGAATGGAAGGTTGAAACATTACAGGAATTAGGTTTGGGATTCCATTGAATTTCTCGATGCTTTCTCCATCGAAGCAATACCTAGGGAAGAAGAATACCAGGGCTGATTCACTAGCAGTCTCAGGGTCATTGCTCATACCTCATCCTGACTTTCCTCAAGATAAGTTCACCATTGAGATGATCCATAGACCCAGTGTACCTGATAATACAAGTAATTGGTAGGTTTTCAATGACGATCAACACTTGCTTTCTTTCTTATAACTCAAGGATAATTTTGAATAGTTGTACTTTGAAGGAAGTGATAATTTTCCTCATCAAAGTGTGCCCTTTAACAAAGAAGCCAGCTAAATATGAAGAAGCGGATCAGGATGGATGTATCAAACTCAAAGGAAACAAGATTCCAAAAGGATTGGTGAGTTTAGAGGAACTGTTTGATAAACACGACAGGTATGTAAAGTTTAGAGCTTCTACTGGACCTCAACAATCAGCTGAATATGACAAAATTAATATTGGGAGTTCTACTGATCCTAAACTCGTGAACATTGGAAAATGTTGCACACCAGAAGAAAAGAAGAAGGTAATTAGTCTTTTGAAAAAGTATAAGGATGTTCTTGCTTATTCCTATGAAGATTTAAAAGCTTTCCAACCAAAGGAGATGCAGCATTTTATCCCTCTCAAACCTGGGATTAAGCCTTTTAAACAGAAGCAGAGGCAATACAATCCTAAGATAGCTGACACCATTTTTCAAGAAATACAGAAGTTATTGAAATCCAAAATCATTTTTCCTATCCATCATTCAACATGGATTGCCAATATTGTACCCGTTAGAAAGAAAAATGGTGAGATTCGTATCTGTGTTGACTTCAGGAATCTAAATCAAGCTTCCTTGAAAGATAATTATCCCTTACCTATGATGGATCAGGTCTTGCAAGCAGTAACGGGATCAGAAATGTTGTCTATGCTTGATGGATTCTCAGGATATAACCAGGTAGAAGTTAATACCACAGACCAACACAAAACATCTTTCACTACCCCTTGGGGTACCTTTGCTTACAAAAGGATGCCTTTTGGGCTCATCAATGCTGGTGCCACTTTTCAGAGGGCTATGGATTTGGCCTTTGGAAGTTTGAAAGGAAAGTGTATCGTCGTATACCTTGATGACTTGACTGTATTTTCTAAAACAAGGACCGATCATTTCCAGCATCTAGAGACAGTTCTGCTAAGATGTAGAGAACATGGGATCTCTTTAAATCCTAAGAAATCTATTTTTTGTGTCACGGAGGGGAAATTATTGGGGCACGTTGTCTCCAAAGATGGTATAAAAATCGATCCTGAGTGAGTTCAAGCTATTCAGCAAATTCCTCTTCCAACCAGCAAAAAGGGAGTGCACTCTTTCTTTGGTAAGATCAACTTTCTAAGAAGGTTCATCCCTGATTTTGCAGAGCTAACTTTGAATATCTCCCAAATGATGAAAGGAAAACAAACGTTTGGTTGGTCTCCTGAAGGGAAAGAAGCCTTTGAAGGTATTAAAAGGGCCATTGCTAAAACTCCTGTTTTAGCATGTCCAAATTTCAGCAAAGATTTCATTATCTATTATTACGCCACGAATAACACCTTGGCTGCTGTTTTGACTCAGGAAGATTCTAATGAGCACGAACTCCCAATTACATTTATGAGCTATATTCTAAAAAATCATGAGTTAAAATACACCATAATGGAAAAACATGCTTTTGCAGTGGTTAAAGCTGTCAAGCAGTTTCGTTTTTACATTCTTAACTCTCACTCCATGGTGTTGGTACCAGATACAACTATCAAGTCAATTCTCACATAGCAAGAATTTGGATCCAAGAGAGGGAACTGGGTGGCCAAGGTTCAAGAATATGATATTGACATCAAACTAACCAAGCTCGTCCGTGGAAAAGGCCTGTGTGAACTCATCGCTGAAGGAGCTAGACATGAGTTACTGGAGGATAAAGTTGGTCTTCCTACCATTTTGTTTCTTAGCTCAGTTGATGAATGGTATGCTGATATCACTCATTTTCTCACCTATGGGGAATGCCCCTCTCATTTGTCTACCAAAGAAAAGAGGGCTGTTAAACTAAGGTCAGTTCAATATGTGTTGTGGGAAAATGCCTTGTTTAAACGTGGGTTAGATGGAAGGTTTTTGAAATGTGTGGACAAGGAACAACAGAAGAAGCTACTCTCAGCTTTTCATGATCAGGCATGTGGAGGGCATTACTCATCAACTGTCACTGCTCATAAAATACTTCGTGGAGGATATTACTGGCCTACCTTGTTCAAGGATGCATCAAAATGGGTTGATAAATGTGAGGCTTGTCAGACTTTCGTGGGTAGACCCAAGTTGGCCTCCTTGCCCCTTAAACCAGTTGTGATCGAAGAACCTTTTCAGCAATGGGGTTTAGATTTCATTGGAACACTTAATCCCTCTTCTAGTGCTGGTCATACCCACGTATTAACTGCCACAGATTATTTCACCAAATGGGTAGAAGCCATTCCAGTAAAGAGTACTACTTCAGAAGTAGTATGCAATTTTATCAAAGAAAACATCTTGATAAGGTATGGTGTGCCAAACAAGATTGTGACAGATAATGCTTCAAACTTTTATTCAACTGAGATGATGGATTTTTGCTATGGATATGGCATCTCCCTGGCTCACTCCTTAGATTACTATCCTCAGGGAAATGGACAAGCAGAATCAACAAATAAAAATCTGGTGGCCATAATAAGGAAATTAGTCAATGAATCCCAACGGAACTGGCACAAGAAACTCTATGATTCTCTTTGGGCAGATAGGATCACACCTAAGAGAGCCATTGGGATGTCTCATTTTTAGGTAGTATATGGAGTGGAGGCCCAATTGCCAGTCACAGTGGAGCTACCAGCTCTGCATTTAATGAAGGCCATTGAAGATACCAGTTTCAATGATTCTTTGGATAAGAGAATCATGTATCTTCACAAATTGAATGAGGACAGATTGGAAGTTGCTTGATAGGATATTTTCTCACCAACAGAAAGTAAAAGTCTTATTTGATAAGAAAGCCAGGTTCAGGGATTTCAAAATTGGAGACACTATTTTGTTGTGGGATAAAAGGCATGAACCTCGTGGCAGCCATGGCAAGTTTGATTCCCTTTGGCTCGGACCTTTCAAGATCAGGCACTTCGCTGGTAAGAATTATTTTTACCTTGATTATATGGATGGTTCTTCTCTCCCACTTCCTTATAGTGGGCAGTACCTAAACTTGTTTAAGTCATAGGTGATTAGGGAGTCCTGTGTATATTCTGTATAGTGTGTGTCCTCCTTTCCTTCCCTTGTTTTGTGTGTTGTTTGCGGTGTTGTCTTCTGTATTGGTTTGCTTTTTGACTCTGTGGCCCAATGGATAAGGTACTGGTCTACTTCCCCGAGTTTGTCTAAATTCTTGCCTTGTCTCATTCTTTGAATCTATGCCAAGTCATCCCCAGAAGGAGCCAGATGTTGTCCACTCAAAATTCCCCTACTTTTAAGAAGTTGAAAATTAAAATTTTGAGGTTAAGTGTCTTTTTTGTCATCGTGATAATGTGAAAAGTCAAGAAATTGGGAAAATCTACGTTGTTTTGGGTCATTTTGTGTGTTTTTTCGGGCCTGTCAGATATTTTTGTCCGCGTGTCCCAGGTTCATTTGGGCTCTCTGTTCCCCAATCGGCCGGTTTACCCGAAGTCCGTTCTTTTCGGGCCCGTCGGAACTTTTTGTCCCAAATGTCCCAAGTTCACCCAGACCCGTTGTTCCCTTTTCGTCCGATTTGGCCGAATCACGTATTCCACGTACTTTCGTCCCGCATGTCCCAAGAACATTTGTGCGTCTTTTCCCTGCACACCCGAATCGGCCGAACCGCGTACTTCGTGCTTTCATGTCCCTCGTGTCCCAAATGAACCAAGTGCCATTCGTGCTAATTTTTCCTGCTCTACCTGAATATCTTGCTTTTCAATTTGGTAGATGTGTATTTAATGCACATTTATTACCTTTCTCTCTCCTAAACGACTATATAATGAACTGCCCCCTATGCATTTTTGCACACTGCTTTCATGCTATCTATTTCTTGAATCCTTGCAACAAAAATTTCTGCGCATGTATCCATTTCCCTTGATTCCATCCCAAGTCTAGCTTGTAGCTTTGCTCTCTGAGTTACTATCAACATGAAGATCAAATTCCAGGGGCAGGAACAAGTTTCACCTCTCGAGTCTGCCATTCCTGATATCGGGGACAGTGAAGTCCGCCACCTTGATTTTGGGGATTTTTGGGCAAGGATGACAGATGCAAACCCTTCAGCTATGGCACAGATGATTCATGACAGTGGCTTGGCGTTTGCCGGTGGCTTCCCAATTTCAGTACAATGTGCAGACACTGTACTCTCTTGCGGAGCTCATTTCAGTCCCGACTCAAGTGAACTAACAAACGTGCATGGAGAACTCATTGCCAAGTTAGATGCCACCACCATTAGCACTGCCCTAAGGATTCCAGAAATGGACAATGCTATAGTTATCTCCCAGAATCAAGCACAGGCCCTTTTCGATCAAGATAGTGATAACTATAAGGCGCGGGTGGTGAAGTCCTGGCTGAAAAACCCTAAGAAGGGGGCATCTCGTCTGTCTAAGACTCTTTTCCGTGTGGATTTCAACGAAGAACTATCAGATTTCCTAATCCTACTGGCTCGAGTTATGGGCTTACCCTCTACCAATGAGTTCCATTTTTGGATGTGCCCACTTATCAACATGGTATGCGAAGGAACTCAGAATATCAACTGGGCAGAGATCATCAGTATGAACCTAGCAGAGCAGCTTGTCCAATGTACATCAAACAAAGAAATTTTATATGACTTCATACCTGATGTATACTCTTGGCAGCATCGAGGCAATGGTTTGGTTTCTCATACATCAATGCTCACAAGGATGACCCCGTGTATGCCTACTGCCCGCAGTTCACCCTGGAAACAAGCAATCACAGTTTCCGAAGGGTGAATGATGCTTTCACCATGTACATTGTCAGGCTCCTGGAGAGTGACACAGCGAGGAGATTTTCTGATGAAGCCATGAGTCTGATATCGCACTACGGTGCTTATTTTATCCAATTCCAGAAAATTTTCCTATATCAGGCTTGCTGGCTATGAGAGCACTCCTCTCAAGCTCCCTATGTTCTGCAATGACAAAATGGCCTTGATAGAAGTGTGTAGGAAATTGGAAAATTGCATAGAACCTGCAGGGATAAGAAAATTACTGGTTTGCATTTCCCCATCTCTTTGGGAAACTACACCTGCAAAACAGCCCTGGATGCACAAAATATAGAAAGAGCCCTAGCTCCCATCACTGTCCATTTCTTCAAGCCAAGAAATTGTTTTGACTTGAAGAAGTTTATTGAGCAGAACATCAAGATCACCTATCATCATATGGTAGACACAGAGGACTATTGGGCTAACTGTGCTGATGATTTTGAAGCAAGAAGGAGGCATTATGGCAGGTTTTCTCTACAATTGATTCAGGAACTCAATTTGTACCAAGTTCCTGAAGGGCTTCAAGATGATAATTCTAACCTGTACTCATATGAGTATGACAATGTGGTCAAACACACTCCCTTGGAGGACTTGGATTGGTTCAAGAAGGAGAAGGATGATTTGGCTGAAATCCTGGCTCCAGTCTTAGTCAGGACCAAGATCTGGTTTGATAGGAAGGTTTGTGAGCTTAGGAGGCACTCAGGGGAATCCTCCTCCAAGGATGCTTCAACACCAAGGAGGGAAGCATCGACACCCAGATCAGAAGCACCTGTGCAAACCCCTCCTACCTCATCAACTCAAGGACCTGCAGTCTCTACTCCTTCCTCATCCACCCAGGTGTATCAGAAGAAAGTCAAAGAAGTTAAAAAGGAGCCTGTGGAAGAAGACCCCCTGAGGAAGCATGCAGAATTGCCTTCGGGACCAGAGAACATTATTGTTCTCAGTGAAAGTGAAGACAGTGAGGTGCCAGCTCCTGAAAATGCCCCAGAAGCTCCAATGGATAAGGATAAAGAAGTCCAGAGCACTGAACTTCCAAGCACTGTTGAATCCTCTGTCACCAGGAGCCCCAAGCACTCCACTCATATCTCAACTCGAGGAAACAGCAGTGCAAACCTTGGGTGCCATGAGTTCTCTGTCTCTTGGCCCTCTTGCCCCACCTTCTTCCTCCTCTTCCTCTTTTTCCTGGGTACAACCTCTCGTTGACAGTAGGAAGAGAAAGTCTTCCTCCCGGATCTCAGGACCAAATTTTGATGTTGTGGCGGCCTTGTTAGGCACTACTCCTCCTTCTCACGCCAAAAAAGCTAGAACTACCTCCAGGATAGTGTCTGATGCTCAGGGCCAACAATTCCTGGAGATAGCCAAGCCTAAGGTAGACAAACCTGAGCAAGATTTGCAGGCATCCGACCTTGAACTCTCAAGAATTCCCATGGGAGAGTCTACCCCTGAAGGTGAGATCCACAATCTTCAGGAAACAATCACCAGAGTCATTGGGAGGGTAGAGAAAGGGCAGCAAACCATAGAACAGTTGGAAGAACAAGCCCAGATTCTTACAAGTTTCATCAAATCCCTTTTGTCCAAAAGATAAAGTTTTGGACCCTACCCCATTGACTACTCTTCCACCACCTGTAATTCTGAGCCAAGATGAAGTACAGAGTATCAAAGATATGCACAAGTATTCTGTCTATGGCAGGGCTATAGAGGCCATGGTGGATGATATGCTTGTTGCAGGATTGAACTTCATTGATGAAGCTTTCAAACTCCATGGGAAGGTGAACAACTTGCAACAGAAGCTCTCCTCCACTATTGGGAGCATTGATAAAGAACTTAAACTTTGGGGCAGTTGCATAGTAGACCTCCGTCTGATGGGACAAACAGATGAAAATATTTTATATGGACAAGCAAGGTCTTCGAGGATGGCAAAGGATAATTTTTCAAATTCCTTGGTCTACAGCATGGAATGGAAAATCAAGGTCCTAGAAGGAGGCTTTCGGAGAATTAAGAAATAGCTGGCAGAAGGGTGAGGCCTTCAAAACACTAGTTATATCTGCCTTCAAAGATATACATTGTTATCTTCATGATGAGAATTTTGGTGTGCCTCTTACTTTACAAGAAATCAAAGCTCAATTCAGATCGTTTTGTCAAAGGTGATCTATTCAAAGAAAGCTCCATTTCCAAGGAAAAAATGAAGGAGATTTGCTCTCTTCAATCTACCATAGAAGAAGCCAATAAATATTACCATACTCATGTCGAGTTTCGATAAGGAAATGGATAAGTGCCTCAGTATTTATGGACTCAGTCTATCGCCAACACATCAGTCCCACGTGGTAGAGACATAGCCGAGGCGTTGAAGAGATTCAGACAGCAGATCCTTAAAGTCAGTGGGTCCCTCCGAGTCATGAAGCACCTGTCTTCTTCTCCTAATTCTTCTCTTCTCTTCCCCTTCTTTCATCATCGGATTTTTTGTAATTAGTTCGGGTATTGCGATTTGCAACCCTTTAACTAATAATTAGTTAAAAGAAGTAGTTACCGATGAATAACTAACTTGTAAACTATATAATGGCCTCTCCTCGCCATTTAGAGAAGGAGGAACTTGGCTTATTTCTGAAAGTTTAAATGAATCATAAAGAAATCAACACAAAAGGATTTTTCATTCTTTTTCCATCTGGTTTCCTTTATTCTCGAGTTTTTCATTTAATCTTGTTACATCATTTGTCTGTATTATGCTAAGAAGCTTTGTATTCTTGCAGATGTTATTTACAGAACTTTGTGTCTTTTCAAATTTCATCTTATTAATGTGATACAAATGATCTCATTCCAATTCGTTGTACCCTCGCATGCATAAAGAATTAATCTGTCACCTATAATTCTGAATGATGCCTTTCTACTCATTCCCGCATTTTCATTCCTCAGTCCTTTTGTGATCGATAATCCTTTTATAAAACAATTTCATAATATCCAGGTTCCATAATAAAACCATGCTTTGTATATGTGTAAATAGGTTCATTTCTGAATAAGGGAACCTCTCCCATTAAAGAGGAGGGACTTCTTGTCCCCTGACTATTGCTCTTCTTGAAGTCCTATTTGACGACCAACAGTTTTTGGCGAGTCCGCTGGGGAATCATATTCCAGTTCTATAATCATTTATTCATCATCTTTTGATCTGGTGACTCCACGTTTTACTCGAGGGAGAAGGGCCCTTGGTATTGAAGATTCTCAGTTTCAACTTTTGGAACAGCAGGGTTTTCCTCTCCCTTCAACAAGGAGAAATATAAAGTGTCGTTCAACAAGCACTCCACCTATCCAAGATAGAATCCCTACGGGTGGTATTCCTTCAGAGCAAATCAGTCCTAATCTTCGAGCTTTGATTCTTGTTGGTGTTTCAGTTCCTCTTCAAGCCTTTTTTCCAATAATGGTAGTACCATTGCCTTGGGGCCATTGTGTTGGGCCTCTTGCCCTTCCTCAGCCTTTGCATGAGTTACCCAGAGGTAACCGGAAGAACTTTCCTAACTTCAAAGGCGATGGTAGAGTACATCCTGATGAACACATCGCAACCTTCATAGTTGCATGCAGAGTTCTGGGAGTTGAACATGAAGACGTCTCCGTAAGACTTTTTGTTGAGACTTTACAAGATAATGTTGCTGATTGGTTCTATCACCTTCCAACCGGAGCTATGACTAGCTGGAACACAATGAGAACTAGGTTTTAAAATCGTTTCAAACCGGCGGAAGACGTGCATGCTTTGCTAGCCCAAATTTCTCAAATAAAGAAGGAATCACAAGAGCCCATGAGAGAATTTGTGGCTCGATTCAACAGGTTGATTAACAAAATTCCACCAAATACTCAACCTATAGATCAAATTCAAAAATGCTTCTTCCTAAATGCCCAATTTCCTGAAGTTAGTTATGCACTGAGAAGGGCTAATCTCGCAACATTGGCCGAGGATCAAACTCTTGTTGTTAGTGTTGAAGATGATTTAATCATGTCAGGGAAGTTGAGGAGAGACCCTTCTAAATCTAAGTCTGCTTCTTCCTCCTCTTCTACTCCTGGACCTAATACTGATCCATTGGTACAAAAACTTGCAAATGATCTCATACGATAAGGGGATCCCATTTCCCCTTTGTTGTTCATCATAATGGCTAACAGTCTCTGTCGTTCTATTATAAAATCTATATACAATGGTATGATAAAAGGCTTTCAACCTACTTCAGACAATTATATTTCTTCCCATCAGCAGTTTGCTGATGAAAATATTATGCTCCTTATTGTCTCCATCATTGAAGCTAAGGCTATCAAAACCATTCTCTGATTCTATGAGGAAGCCTCAGGACAGAAAGTAAACTTTGATAAAATCTCGGTATACTTCTTCAATACTCCTATTGAAAGACAAAAAAATATTGCTCTCATTCTTGGTTGCAAAATCAACTCCCTCCCAGCTACTTATCTAGGACTCCCTATGAGTACTAGTAAGGTTTCTAATGAGGTTTGGAATGATTTGCTTAAGATATTTTAGAAAAAATTAGCTGGGTGGAAAGGGGCTATCCTCTCCAGTGCTGGTAAATGTTTATTGATTAAAAGCACTCTTCAGAATTTACCCATCTATATCATGTCAATGTTCAGCATTCCAGCAGTAATGGTGAATAGCATTGAAAAAATTCAAAAACACTTCTTATGGCATGGGACAGAAGAAAGGTTTAGATATCATTTAGTAACATGGGATCAGGTTTGTAAGCCAAAGAGGATCGGGGTTTAGGAATCAAAGATATCATAAATATGAATGTTGCTTTAATTGCAAAGTTGGGTTGGAGGCTAATCAAAGAGGAGAAACCACATGGACTGAGATGATCAAAGTCAAATACCTTTCTAATCAGAACATGAATTCCTTTCTCTTTGACCAATTGCTTCCAAATGGATCACTTTTATGGAACAATCTTCTTCACATCAGGCATATTCTCTCTCGGGGTTGTAGATAGAAACTTAGAAATGGACAAGACATTGATTTCTGGCATGACATCTGGTCTGACATAAGTTGGGATACCAATTTTAGCTCCATCAAAGATAACCTAATTAAAAATTATGGAAAGAAAGTCAAAGACTATATTGAGATGTCTGGCAACAGAAGGAACTGGAAGCAACTCAAAGTTGACAAGGAAAATATGCATCCCAATGTCTCCTCCATGCAGACTCATCTCTCCCTAATACATATCAGTCAACATGATAATAAGGATGAGATTATTTGGATAGACTCCTTTGATGGAGAATATTCAGTTAAATCTGGTTACAATTAGTTTTTTTCTTCTATTGAAAGTGAAATTGATTGGCACAAGCTCTGGATGCCTGAGCTAACTCCTAAAGTAAATTTATTCTAGTGGTTTATCATCAAGGGTAAGATTCTCACTAATGACAATCTCATTAGGAAGGGTTTTATCATGCCTAACAGATGTTGCATGTGCCAAGAAGAAGCTGAAGACATTAAACACCTCTTTCTGCATTGTAAGTATACTTCCAAAGTCTGGCATCTTATTTTTGAGAATTTCAATCAGAAATGGGTTTTCCCCCATACTTGTCTATAGGCATGGGAAAAATAGAACTCCCCATATAAGCATTGTGTGATCAAGAGGCTATGGCAACTGGTTCTCCCTCACACCATGTGGAGAGTCTGGAAAGCTAGAAATGATGTTATTTTTAGAAATACCAGAAAGATATGTACAAAAGTCTTTAAAGAAATTATCATTGTAGTGAAAGACAACATTGAAAGATTTAAGCCTCCCAAAAATAAAATTTATCCCGAGGAAGAGGAGCACATTCTTGCTGCTTGGAACATTGGCACTGATAGCATTAAGCATAAGGATAACAACAGCATTGATAGATCTTCTGTATGTTGGATTCAGCCACCCACTGCATGGTACAAACTAAACTTTGATGGAGCTTCAAAAGGTAATCCTGGGGATTTGGGAGATGGTGGGGTGATTAAGATCACAGAGGTTTCTTTGTTGCCACTTTTTCTGGCAAGATGGGTAAGAAAACAAATCATTACTCGGGAGCTTTAGCAGCGCTATGGGGAATAAGGTTGGCTAGAGATTGTAATATTTCTAATATTATAATTGAGGGGAATTCATTGAACATTATTAATTTATTAAATCAAAAGTAACCCCCAAGCTGGTCTATTAGGTATTTCATTAATGAAGCTATTGAAATTTGTAATTGTTTTGATAATTGTAAGATTATCCACACCTATCGTGAAGGCAATAGAGTGGCCAATAGTTTAGCAAATATTGGTGTCAACAACACAATGCAAACATGGTTAAGTGGCGACCCTCTTCCAGCCAAATTACTTGATGACATCACTAAAGATATACATGATTTTGAACACAATCATTAATAGATATAGAGCAGGTGCCAAGGATGTGATTATTAATTTCAATGAGCAGGAAAAATACCGCTTCAGGGGTCCCTAAAATGAAGAGGGGGTGGGGGGGATTCAAATTTTTACTCCATGCAAGACCGAACCCATTCACGATCTAGCTTAGAAAAATGACACAATTCTTTGGCATTATCTACAAATGGGGGGTATTTCAAATCTCATTGAAAAGATGCAGGGTTTTGACTAGGACATCTCAGTGAAATTCACAAATGGTTGGAGAAAACGTACTGTTGAGTATGGAGAAGTCAGGGTCGAGATCTCTGAGGAACTCATTGCCCAGGTCACGGGGCTAAACCTGGATGGAGCCAAGTTCTTCAACAAAAGAGTCCACCATGAGGTTGAGGCTAAAAAATTTCTCGAGGAAGGGGAGCACCTTGAGTTTTTCACAGCTAGAATAAAAGTGGCCTCTATCCCTGAGCCCTTTGCTGAGATAGCATGGATGATGGTTAGGTACGTCACACTTGAGGGAAGATATGTCACCATTCCCCTGAAGCATTTAATATTTCTCAATCATTTTCATAGGAATCTAACCATCAATTTCCCACATTATCTATTAAATTCCTTGGAGAGGTCTGTTTTCAAAGTCCAAAATCATACCCGGGCTGTACCCCTACACCAAGGTCTGATTCTGCTCATCCACCACCACTGCATCTCTTGCTCTCGCCCTCTGCCTACTCCCCCTATTATTCTCCCTATCCCTATCGACAAAGGTCTAGACTCTGCTACCTCTAGCAGAAAGATGAAAGGAAAAAAGGCTAAGGTTTCCCTACCTTCTTCACAAAGGATTCTGCGTAGCCACAGGGATATTGAACTTGCCGAGAACTTATTACATATCACTAAACCTATTGAATAATGTGGATATTTGGATCTTCTTACCAAGGTTGGAAACCTTGAAGAGGAGATTAAAGAAATCAAAAATGCTCCTAGAAATTTGGAAAAAACAAAAGGAAAGAGGAAGTTACAAAATTCTGAGGACAATGATACTACTACAGAGATTTTTAAGAAGCTCCTTTCACTTGATGCCAGGCTAGGCAATGTCAAGGGACATCACGACTACATCATCTCTTCACTGAAAGGTGTTTATAATTTTATGGAGCAGCACGTGAGAAGTGTTTGCAGCCTTAGTGGCATTCCTAATGACATCTGAGATTCTAATGAGACTCGTGACCTTGCCCTTGCTCATGCAGACATGACTGATCATTCACATGCCACGACCATTGCGTTATTCACCTCTCTTTAGAAAATTAAGGTCGAGATTGACAGGGTAGTCAAATAGTGTAGTGCCCAAGTGTTGTTTAGTTGCTGCGAAGTTGTTTTTTTCGGTGGTTTTACTGCTATTTTCTTGCTGGGATGCCCTGTTTTGGATCCCTCTTTGAAGTATTTTGGTCCTTTTGTTCTTCTTCAGATCTTAGTTTGGATAGATATTTTTTTACTCACTTTACTATATATATCTGGCTTTTGAGCCTACATGTTTAAGGCATTTAGCCTTTCTTAGTTGGGTTTTCTCCTTCTGGTATCTAGCTACTTGAGCCTTTTTGTACTCAGGGTATAGTCCCTTCAAAACTATTTATCCTTTATAAAAAAAACACAATATTTCAGATAAATGATCTCAATGTGCAAGTAGAATAGCTTAGCCACCTCGAGGGGGCAACCTCCAAACCAGACAATAAGACTCAAATGCTGAATATGATCATCATCTACTACCTAATAACCCCTATATATACTATTCCTATGATATAGCCAACACCAAGGCCTACCCAATAATGAAAATATAACATATATGAAAGAGATACATAATGATAAGAAGTTATGATAGCCATAAGTCGGCTATATACATCCAATATAAGATATATGATTAATGTCCTTCAGCACACTAATGTTATTTTGTTCAAACTCGTGTATATGAAACTCTGTTAAGAAAGCATCATGCAGTGGGGTATAGTCTTCATAATTCTGGTTTAGATCATACTTCATGTACCAACTATGTGTGCACCCTTGCAAAGTAGTAGCAAACTGACTTGTCTTACACTCGGGAATTGTGATCCCCTTAGCATGCCATAGTATCTCACACATATATACATGCTCAACTGCATCTTAAATTCCCTATTATTCTGGTAGGTGAAGAGACATCTCATAATAAACTTGTTAGGGTTGGTACGGGTCATGCACACCTGATCTAGAACCTGTACTACCTCTTGTATTCCCTCCACCTCAAAAACCACCGGATCCACTAGATCCTGAACCACCTAATCCTCATAACCCTCCTGTAACAGGAACAAGACCAAAGTATGTGTTGCCTTGTGTTCTAATAGTTGTACTAAATTGAATTCCCATTGTTTGTGAAGTTGTGTTACTCCCAGATGTGTTACCAACATTTTGTTTGCCCATGTTCTGTGTCGATGACGTGCCAAAAAATATACCTCCAACTAGTCCCCCAAATAACAAATATGATGTCTGTACCACCATAGATGAATGTGATATTTGATTAACTCTTGAATTTAATGGAAAAGGAAATCTATTTGTCATTACTCTACCACCCACACTAGCTTTCTTATCAATGATTGTCTTAGAAACTGGAAAACCAAATGCAAGGGCTAGGTCACCAGGAGGGACCAGATGTGCACCCGCAGTCCTTGTAGTTTCAGTCAGTGCACTCTCATATGAAGCTGAAGAGGGTTCTCTGCCATGCTTACCCAAAGGGGGGAGTATCAGATGCTCCATCTCCACGTCTTCTACGTGAGCTCCAAACCCTTTATGAATCATCTCTCTCTACAACATCAGACTACTTCACCAAATCCCTTTCGCATGCCTCATTAAACTTAAGAAACCTATGGACAGGAATAAGTAGAAACAACATACTCCAAGTTGTAACTCTATAAAACACCACTCCACCAATTATCCACAACATGTGTCCAATTCATATCGACATCATGTAAATTTAGGTAATCTTCCTGCATCCAAACAAGTGCTCTATACCTCCAATTCCTCTTTGATGCACATGCTACTAGCCACTCATATAGCTCTATAGGGAAATAAGAAAAGAATGTCTCATAGAGTTCATGATACAAATTCTGTTCAACCCATGCACATGCATCAAATTCAAGTCTAGTGTTAAATCTATGAGCAAACTCTTCCTTTAAATTCTCTACCCAATCCTCAATACTAGTCAAATTCAACCAATACGTCTTCATCATAAAACATCCTTGCAAATTTCTTGAAAATAGGTCCTAGAAACAGAACCAAAATGTAGTCTTTTATTTTACCAAACAACCCAAGGCATGATGGCACATCACTTAGGCATTCCTGAGCACTCACCTAAAGCACGCAAGGGTACCAGGTCCCTCTTTTATGGCAGCTTTGTCAAGGATTTTGCATGATAAACACACATGTAAACCAAATCCATAAAAACCATTAAAAGTAAAGCATAAAAAGATCTAGATCAAAACCATATGCAATAATGAACTAAATAAGTATCAAGATCAGATCCACCATGCAAGATCCAGAAACAGATATGTTGGTAACCAATATCCAACCACATAGATCCATCATATTAATTCACTGTAAATCAAATAAGTTGAATACATACATAAAAGTTTCACCATAAGTCATGTGCACTCATAACCAGAAGCATAACACTAACAAAACTTTGATCCCTCAACTGTGCAAATCAATACATATATATATATATATATATATATATATATATATATCCATCATATTAATTCACTGTAAATCAAAGAAGTTGAATACATACATAAAAGTGTCACCATAAGTCATGTGCACTCATAACAAGAAGCATAACACTAACAAAAATAAATCAATATATATATATATATGGGTGGGGACTTGCCCTTCACCACCTAAGCATCCTCAAAATAGGTTGCATGCTAAGAATATTCTTGCAGCGTTACAAGATAAATAAAAAAGCATGCAAGCTTGCTAATAAGAGAATATCTAATAATAAATACAAATCTAATCCTATTATTATCCCAAAATTGTGCATGTCGCTCGATCTCCCACTTGTCCAAAATAGCCTTTTCTTAGTCTCCAAGTCTTGATACCTTTGTGTGCTCAGCACTCAAACCTTATTTAGCCTGTCTATGCAAAACAGCTAAGTACTTGAACTCTGGATTTCAAGGGCATGCCCTTTTCCACTACATTTCCACGTGTACCTACATGTCCCATGTCCATGCACCCTAACCTTATGCACCTTCAGTACTTATGTTGTAATTCATCTATCTAGCAACACTAAACCTTTCAATTCAGATGTCTCATTCTTAGCTAAGCCTCACTTTTCCTAAACCTACCTCTACCATTATGCATGGAAGGGTGTTGGTCTAGGTAGAAACGATAAAGGTCCGCATAAATTACCCTTATAAGATTTAAGGAAACCTCATTAAAAATAGGGAATCAACTTCAAACAAAATCTAAATCCACCATCCCCAATCTTGGAATCTAATCCATCCTCTTCAATGTTATCAAAATATTCTTCTAACATAAATAACACCATATCTATCCCACCCAAAAAACATTAATCAATGCGATCACACTTGGACCACTAACCTACCAAGCTAATGAAAGAATCATGGTCCTTCCACTAACATTACTAAAAATGATAGATGAGGATTCTTCTACCATCGGAATCCTCTAATGTGATGATGATAACGCCATCCTAACATATATGGGAGTTAAAGATCATTATTTCCATAAATCCCTACCACTTGACACATCCACACTTCTTAACAAATACACTATTGATGTCAACATAGGAACACCACATGAGCCATGTATAGTCAAGGTTGGGAAAACTTTAGGCTCTCGGAAACTCTAGTAATTCATTATCTTCTTATCTAATCACATTCAAGATTTTACATGGTCCTATAGTGACATGTTGGGTATCAACCCTAACATCATTATTGACAATATTGTCACCATCCCTGATGTTAAACATGTGAAGAAAAAGATTCGTAAAATACATCCTCACGTAGCATTACTATTCAAATAAGAATTATAGCATCGTCTTTCAACCAACTTCACTCTACCTATTGATTATCCAGAATGTGTTTATAACATCAAACCTATAACAAAAACCTCTGAGAAATTACGTATATGCACCAACTTTTGAGACCTTAATTTTTCTTGTCCAAAATATGACTTCCCCCTACCCAACATTGACCAACTTATTGACCTAACAACATGCCACAAAATGTTGTCTCTTATGGATGGATTCTCATGTTATAATCAAATCCTCATTGTAGCTGAGGATCAACATAAGACATCCTTTATCACCCCATGGGGAACCTTCTGCTATAGATTAATGACTTTTGGCCTGAAAAATACATAATCCACTTATCAGTGTGCTATGACATATATATTTCATGGCCTTATCCATAAAACTGTAGAATACTACATGGATGATCTTTTAGGAAAGTCGAAACATCGTAAATACCATCTTTTCATCCTTAACATAATAATCACCCGTATTATAATGTTTTTCATTTGACTCGATCTTTTTAAGTACATGTTCATGGTATTAATAGGTAAAATCTTAGGATTTATCATCTCCATCAGGGGGATTGAAGTCAATCCATCCAAATTCAAATCCATAATTGAAATGCCTTCTCCATTCAACCTTAAAAAAATTGTAGTTTACAAGGAAAACTCCATTCCATTTGTCATTTCATCTCTCTGCTTTCATATCAATGTCATCCCTTTCATCACCTCCTTAGAAATTACATCCATTTCAGATGGGATCATGACTGCTAAAAATCCTTTGACACTCTCAATAATTATCTCCTATCATTTCCCATCATTATACCTTGATGTGAAGGGAAGTCTTTCTATCTATACATCTCTGATACCAACCTTGCCTTGGGGATATGTTGGCATATCACAATGAAATAGGTTAGGAATAATCCATAAGTGGAAAACTTGTGTTGTGTGATAAGCCCATTAAATGGATATTGGATAAATGGTAAAATTATTTATATTCCCCCTTGTTTGAATTTGAATGTTTTTTGTAACTTTTTCCTAATCCAATTAGAGAATAAATGCATTTTACTATATTAGTGTGTGAATCTGTTCCACCATTGTGTTTTAACCAAAAATCATGAAAAGCATTCAGTTTTGTGTTTTCAGTTCAATAAAATAATTTATTGTCCAAGATGTAGATTTTTGGGCCTAAGAGTTCAAGACTGTTAAGCTTCGGAGTATTCCAAACTCACTTCAAAGTCTTTCTAGATTACTTTAGAGTCTTCCCACGAAGTCTTTACTTATGGATTTGAGGTGTGGCCTTTAAATTCGGAGTGTATTTGGTAACTATGGGATCCTATAATATGATATCAACAAGCCATGAAATAAGGAATTTTTCTAGCCTAGACCCTGCATCTATTCAATAACATCACACATCAAAATTAGGAAATGTCAATGTTAGCATGGATCATGTAATCTATCTCTTTTGTAACTAAACTTTAGAATCGACTAGTTCCCCTAGTTCTCTCCATTATTTCATGATGCAGGAGCATCAAGATGATCTAGTTGCTATAGAGGTCTAGTGGTCATTTAATTTTATCTATGTCATATGTAATTTGTTAAGTATAGTTGGAAAGGGAAATATGTGAGTAAATGTGAAAAGTAAGTGTGTAAGGGTAAATTAGTTGTCATTATAAGCCTAATAAGGCACTTTATGAAAAAATTGGAAGTGATTTGGTTTTTTGTACGTGTTTTGAATTGTTACAACCTCCTAATATTTTTAAGAAAGTCTATTTTAGTTGTAACTTAAAATTATTAGTTAGTTGCATGGATTAAGGAAGCAGTCCAAGTTTAATCGTACCAAAAAAATTGCCTATTTGTGGCTTGGTCCGAATAGAGGCATATTTTTAGGAGGTGATTTGCATGTAATAAGAAAGTTTTGGTATGTAATGTAGTGGGGATGCATGTAATTCGATAGAGGGGGAGTGAATATCAGTGGAGAAACTGCATGTAGCAGCCTTAGTTACAAGAATAATAAAGAACTAGTACTTTGATGTTACATAATTGATGGTTTATGTATTTTTTCATTGGTGATCTCTATTCTCAGTGTAGGTGCCAGATACTTTGATGTTGAACAATGATGAAAATATCTTCCATGCAAAGCATGCAAGTGATTCAGATGGATTCGAACTAATGTAATCTACAGAAAAGTGAAAAGTTAATATAGAAATAAAAAGTTGCCTTAATACAGTCATTTAGAATGATATAACTTGATGTGGAATGGAGGAATAAATAAGCAATAATAAAAATATATCATATCCATGCATCATTTAATGGTATCAGAGCAAGTTATTCCTTTCGGGCAGTCAATATTGGATCTCAGCTTAAAATCCATCGCCATTATTAGTAGTAAAAGCATATCATTGTCTGTTTCTTTGGGTTGAATTGGTAATGGCCATAAATACAAGAGGTGTCTGACATTTACAATCAAACTATGCATTATTATTTTTAGGCTGATATGTCGATATAACTTCACTCCATGATTTTCGACACCTGTCTTGCAGCTCTTTTCCATAGAACTATTAACAAATGTTGTATTCAATAATTGACAGCTAAATTATAAAAAATAAATTGTTAATCCATGAATAATACTAGCAATATCACCTTTGGTGATATTAACAGGTCGATAGGCCTGTTCATAATTAAAATTCAGTTATATTTAAAAATTGATGAAAATTAATAAATATGAAATTAAAAAATATAAATAACAAATAATTAAAATTAAAAATCGACAAAAAATAAATAAAATTTTAAATTAACAAAAATTAAAATCAATACAAAAATAATTAAAAACTATAAAATCAATCAAAGTTATAAAAATTAAATTTACATATTAATATTAATTAAAAAACAATGTATTAAATTTACAAATTAAAGTTAATAGAACTTAAAAATTAAATATAAAAATTCTCTAAAATAATAAAATAAAAATTAAGAATTAATTAAAATTTAAAAAATTGATTTAAAAAATAAAAAATAATAGAAGTAAAATAATTAAAAATTATACATATAAAATTAAAAATTGAGAAATTTTTAAAAAATTAATATAAAAACAAATAATAAATTAAAATATAAAATTAGAAATTATAATTAATAAAAATTCAAAATTAAGTAACAGTAAAATTCAATCAATTATTGATTTTATAGTTTTTAATTATTTTTGTATTGATTTTGTTTTTGTTAATTTAAAATTTTATTTATTTTTTGACGATTTTTAATTTTAATTATTTTTTATTAATATTTTTTAATTTAATATTTATTAATTTTCATCAATTTTTAAATATAACTGAATTTTAATTATGAACAGGCCTATCGACCTGTTAATATCACCAAAGGTGATATTGCTAGTGATTAGATCGATTGTGCATGATCTCAATGTGAAGGCATTCAAACTATGGTGTGCATCGGATTTGATTTCATTGAAGCTTGAGCTTGATATTAGCAACACGCATTAGACTTGCATTGGAATGTGAAGGAATCTTGATTATCAGTCTGTACGTTCTTCTCCACGTCTGATTACTCTTATATGATTATAAAATTTATTATTATTATTATTTCTATTTGATTCCATTATTGGATCGCACCTGTAAGAATTGTTGACATGAGTATCGGTTGAAACCGTTTGGAGATCCTGAAACTATATGTGTGTTTTCACTCCTTTGGAGTTGCTATTTGAAGATCTACAGAGATTGATGTCTACAAACAAGCTTCTACAACTCCAGGTGAATATGGCATCTGTGTTTTTTTAGCGAGAAGGCACATTGAAGGCTTCATCGACTAACATGTTCCTTTTTCCATGTATCTCCCATATAGCAAGGATCGAGTTCTTCATGCAACGGTTAGATCAACAAGAAGTTAAGTGACCTCATTGTGCAGTGGAGTAAATTCATGGTGAACAGGAATGGATAAGTCAAATATATGTTATTAACGTGAATGTATGTTACAGAAGACTCGGAACTCGTGGTCGAAGACAGTTAAGTGGGTGTAAATTTATTCAAATTTTGCATTGATTTATGTTTAATCGATTAAATCCATAAGAGAGAAAAAATCAAAAATATGGGAAGTAATTATTGTGAACGTATAATTTGTGAGACTAACTTGATGGAAGTAAGACAGAGCCTAGTTTGTTCTGATTGAATAGGATATGTACTGCAGAAGACTATAGTATTTGAAATTGTTTAAAAGTATGAATTTGATTGAGGAGTGTCTGCAGGTTGACTGTATGCAAATGGATACAAAGAGGAAAGAGAAAAATGAAATTGAGAAGAGAAGGCAGTTCCAGCTCCAACAAGAGGTACAGTCCATAAAACATGACCTTGAAAGGATAATGAAACATATGCATGAAGGAATAAGAAGCCTTATCTACAAGGCACAAGGGTGGAACCTTCACCTTAACAAAGTTGTTAAATGGATAGTAAGAGAACTTATAGATAGAAGAAGAAAAAGGAGAGCACTTGAGTGGAATAAGAAAAATAAGAGAGAAGAAATGTTTCCAGGGAGAGAGCAACATGACAAGTTGCAAGAAATGCAACCAGGAAGAGAAGAGATGCCAAAGGAGGATGCATCCATAGAGACCAAGGAGTATCAAGTAATTCTTTCTAACTGTTTCTCTGAGTGGGTGTTTTCAGGTACAAAGGCCGTAGAGAATGCATACCAATTTGAGGCATTAAACTTAGAGGATGAAGAAGCAACAAGATGTGACTTTGTATACATCAGCATGGAGCAGTTACAAGAAGAAATGGCAGCCCTGAAGAATAGCATATATGAAGACAATACAAGTGAAGAGAAAATGATAGAGGCATCCGTAGCCTCTCTTGATGATGAACATAACTAGCCAAAAGAGGCATGTAGACTCTCAAAACATACAAAGGATTTCAATTTCAGTGTTGAAGACTTTCTCTTCATCTATAAAGTGAAACAAACATACCAAGAGGCCAAATGTGAAATTAATAAGAAGATGGTCCTCTTACAGGTTGAGAGGGTCATCAGGTATTCTATTTTTGTATCTAATAATACTTGTGATAATGTGACAGTGAGCAAGAAGGAAGAATGCAGTATAGAAGTTAAGTTCATGATGAAGACCACAGAGAATATACAAGAACCAAGCATGAAGACCACATTTAGGAGGAAACCATGCAAGTAAATGTGCAAAGAGAAGCATGGAAGACAAAATTCACATGTAAGTCAAGCAAAGGCAACAAGAATGAACTGGAAGGTAAGAAGAAGGAAGAGACCAAGCATGCATTTCAGCAGGAGCTCAAAATTTTTCCCACTGGGGGAGTCTGATGCAGGAGCATCAAGATGATCTAGTTGCTACAGAGTTCTAGTGGTCATTTAATTTTATCTATGTCATATGTAATTTGTTAACTATAGTTGGAAAGGGAAATATGTGAGTAAATGTGAAAAGTAAGTGTGTAAGGGTAAATCAGTTGTCATTATAATCCTAATAAGGCACTTTATGAATAAAATGGAAGTGAGTTGGGTTGTTGTATGTGTTTTGAATTTTTACAACCTCCTAATATTTTTAATAAATTCTATTTTAGTTGTAACTTAAAAGTAGTAGTTAGTTGCATGGATTAAGGAAGCAGTCCAAGTTTAATCTTAGCAAAAAAATTGCCTATTTGTGGCTTGGTTGGAATATAGGCAGATTTTTTAGGAGATTATTTGCATGTAATAAGAAAAATTTGGTATGTAATGTTGTGGGGATGTATGTAATTCAATAGGGGGGAGTGAATATCAGTGGAGAAAGTGCATGTAGAAGCCTTAATTACAAGAATAATATATAACTAGTACTTTGATGTTACATTATTGATGGTTTATATATTTTTACACTAGTGATCTCTATTCTCAACGTAGGTGTCAGATACTTTGATGTTGAAAAACGATGAAAATATCTTCCATGCAAAGCATGCAAGTGATTGAGATTGATTCAAACTAATGCAATCTACAGAAAATTGAAAAGTGAATACATAAATAAAAATTTTCCTTAATACAATCATTTGGAATGAAATTGCTTGATGTCGAACGGAGGGATAAATAAGCATAAATAAAAATATATCATATCTATGCATCATTTGATCATGAAATATGGAGATATTATGGAACCTCTACATCTATAATCTAAATAAGGTATATTATAAGGATTTCTTCTAGTTTTTTTGTAGGCGTCAATTGAGGGAGTTGGATGCTATAATTTGCACTCACTGACTATAGTAGGGATATCAAAAATTAGTACTTTTTAATTTTCTCAATCAGTTGTATGATATGGACTTCTTAAAGTAAATAAAATTACTTCTTTAGTGAATTATATTACAATAGTTGTTCTAATCAAAGGGCGAACAAGGGCCCACTCACCATGAGACTCAGAGCTTTTGGTATTTTCCTTATAAATTAGTTGTTGTTAATTCCTACATATGCATCTGTGCATTTGTTTACTTGTTTACTATATAATTTTATGCATATGTATTCCTCCTCTAATGTTTATTTAATCCTTATTAATTTAATCCATATAGTAATTTATAATTAATAATTCCCTCTTCTTTAATAGTTCTGATTATTTTCAGCTCTTTGAAATTTCTTTTCAGAAGCTTTTAAATTATGATTCTTTGAATTTCAACCCTAAAATTTTAATTTAGTAAGTGTGTTTCTATTTTAATCACTATGAGTTTTGAATTCTATCATTGTGAGTTCTAAATTCCAAACCATTTCAATTTATATTAAAGCATTGTGTGATCACTTATGCAATTTAATTACTTTCATTTCATTTTAAATGGTTTGTGTAATTTTTTTACAGTTTAGCCTAGATTTCAATTTCAGCATTTAGGATTAGAAGACCCCCTAGAACAAATAAGATCCACCAAGAAATTTTTAATTTCAAAATTAAATCTTATTGCATGCTACCTTTGGACATTTCTATGGTTCTAATGACATCAACAAGGGTGATTAAATGAAGATTTAACAATGAGACTCATCATTTTTGGCATCGTTGTTGGGGATAATAGTTTCAGTAAGAACATTCAATTGACAATTGCTCATAAGAATATAACTGAAAAGAGAAATATATGAGTAGACCCAAATACTCCAAGGGTAGATTCATTCCAAAAGGTCCTCAACCACAAGTCTTCCACTCACCTAAAAAATATTTGGATCAATTTGCATGATAGGAAGAAGCATTACTCTCACCAATTAAAGAAGCCATAACCCTTACTTTACCACATCCTTCAAAATATCCTCCTGAATTAGAGCCATCATATCTAATAAAATATAGATCAGAAGATCTAGTTAATCGAGTTATCAAACTCAAGTTAGTAGCATTCTACCCATACCATATTTTTCACCTAAAAGGAAAAATGTGTATAAAATTAATTGGGAAATAATGGAGGAAGAACAACTAAGAGTCCAGAATAACCCTCACAATGTAAAATTTATTGTGCCTCAAAGGATATTAACTTATCCCATTGTGATTGACGAGGAAGATGATACTCCCATGAAAATCATATCCCCATCTATGTTACCTACATTTTAGGGCATGACATCTAGATATCTAGACTAATTTGTATTTGAGTTCAAGGTAATATGTCAAACTTATGACTGTAGGACTGATAACCAAAAGTTGAAACTTTTTCCTTCTACACTTAAGGATTCAGGTATGAGATGGTTTATGATTTTATCACTAAACTCTATCCACTCTTGGATAGAAATGGAAGGACAATTTTTAGACAAATATCAGGAATATTGTAGGGGAAGAGACAAGAAAGAAAAGTTTTTCCGAGTTAAGCAAAATGAAGATGAAAATATGGAAGATTACATGGATAGATTCATATTTCTTAACAAAAATGTGGGAATCCTTTGAGTGAATACTTAATTAAAACCATTTTCTTAAAATAATTGGATGAATATTCAAGTGAATCTCTAAATTTGATGGGAGGAGGAGAAGTGAATCATATAACCTTCCATCCAATTGACCAATTCTATAGAATTTGTTCTATAACTAGGGGTCTAGGAAGAGGAGAACCAAAAATACCAATCCTAATGTGAAACAATTAATGGAAGAACTCTCCAACTTCAATACAGATATTCTAGTACACTTTAACACTACTCTAGATGTTATTCAAGAAAAAGAAAAATCCAATATTGAACCACTAACAATGTATTGTCCAAGATGTATACAAAAACATGCTCTTATAGATTTCCCTTGTACAAAAATGAAATATATGGGATATTTGATAAGGCTCGTGCTACTATGTGTCATTTCTCGCCAGTCCTCAAAAACCATCTCAAACAAACATCATTAGAATATCTTAATTTTGTACAGAAAAAGGGTAATCAGCCTTCACAAACGTAATCCCAATTCATGCCAAGAAACAACCATAATATATGGATGATTCCATGGGCTGCAAATATGTATCCTCCAACTGGAGCACCAATTCCTTAGGCTCCATCGTAATGGACATCCCAACCATGGATTCCTAATCAATATCAATACAACACACCTTAACCATGGATGTCACAGCCCTATCATAAGCCATGGACCAATCCACAATGGCCACAGATTGAATGTCTACCATAAGCCATTGGATAAACAAGATTTTTTATAGTAAATCCAATCAGGAGGAGATCTTAATCATGAGGAAGAACCTAGTTCTTCCCTCATGGAAAATATTTGAAAAAAATGAAGGACAATAAAAAGAGAAGAATTGAAAACCAACCATGGTGGTTCTTCTCTTCAAAAATAAAATAATAATAAGGAAAGTTGAAAACTATAAATAGTGGCTTTCCCACCTGTTGGTCTGAAAATCTGTCGCTTGGGAAGATCTATGGATAAACGAACCAACAGTGTGCAGGGCATATCCCCTCTTTGAGTCAGCAAAGCAAAACTGGTTTATTGCTATTCTACCAGCAGGAATCTGTGCAAATCTCACAATATTCTGCCTTCGGGGGTTTGGGATCTCATCCCAGTAGGGGTGTTTCCGACTGCGGAAAGAAAGGAATGAAAGAGAGGATGAAGAAAGATCAGATCCGAAGAAAGAAAAGAAATGAATTCCAAAGCAGAAAGGTCAGAGGGTTTATGTTTTGGGATTGGTAGTAAACAGAGCCAAACCTACTTGCATAAACGAGCAAAGCAATACTGATGAATAAATGACAATAAAACAAAAGTAGATCCAACAGAACAAACACACAGATCTAACGTAAGAAAGATCCAATGCAAATAACACATGTATTCAGCACAAAGTCTAAATATTGTATTAATAATTCTTTCTGTTACAAAAAGCTCAAAGTCTTTTCTCCTCACTTCTATTTTTCATCTGAAAGATATCCACTACTCCAAATACAACAAGTATTGGAGTATTTATAGAAGAAGGAGAAGAAGGAAGGCAAAAAGGAACCAACCACCTATTTACAAAAATATCTACAAAATATCTACAAAGTCATGTTGACTTTTGACAACTTGATGGATGACATCATCCCATGGTGCAACATGGATGATGTCATCATTTGTGCCAACATACTCTAGATATTTACAAAAAAGAACGTCGAAGGAGAGAGAGAAGAAGAAAGAGAAACTATTCATCATCGTCGTCCTGCGGCCGAAAGGGGGGTAGCCTGCTTCTGCTGCTGCTCAGGTGACGAGATGTGGAATTGGGCGCGGTATTCCATGAACTTGCTGATCATGGGCTCTAGTTGATCCTGGGAAGGATCCTTGTGTCGCTCGCTGATCACCTCGCAAGTCTCCCGCTCGTCTATGAGCTTCTCTGGGAGTTTGGAATATTCTTTCTCTGCTTCTATTAGGAACCCGATGAAGTCCCGATAGGCCAGCAGGTTATTGATGGACTCTGCATCAAAAGTGACCTCTGGCCCCAGCCCTTGCGAAACGATCTCCTTGAAGATCTGGATGGTTTCATCAACTTTCCTTAAGGCGAAGGAAGGAGTAAGCAACCCTGGAGACATGTTGAGAACGATTTGTTCCATTTGGTGCATCACGTCCAGGGCTTCTTCCTTTACCTTATCGATCTTTTCAAGGACGAATTCTAGTTGATCCATCCAGTAATCCAGAGTGGAAATGAATTTATTGAGGGCCCTGGGATGACCGAAAACACCGAACTTGACTAGATCTTTGACTGAACAGTCGAACATTTGTTGAAAGGTCTCATGCTGTAGCCTAGCATGGTCCAGCTCTTCTGATATGGGTCCCGCTAACGCTTGGAGCTCTTTATTCACCTTGTTGATGTTCAGATACAAATCAGAGAACTTGGCGATTACTCATTCACTATCCTTGAGGATCTGGCTCCTCCAAGCAGAAACTACCATGCCCTGCTCGCTGATCTTTGCATATTCATTAATTTTATCCTGGCTCAGAGGCACAGGAGTCTCGGCAGCAGTTGTGGGAGGTGCACTGCCCATCTTCTGTAAGGCTTGGAGCAGATGTTTATTTTGCTCTTTCAATAGCCTTTTCTCTTCTTTTGCTTCTTGAAGCTTCTTGCAGAGGGCGTCAACTGCAGATAGGGCCTCTCCCTGAAGGATTTCAGAAGACGTACCCATTGTGACTTGAGTCACTGTATAATCTGTCGGAGACAGATCCTTTTTATCCTTCAGAGGATTGGGGTATGCGATCTCCATAACCCTCTCTCCCGAAGCACTCTGAGAGAAGTGTGTGACGGGCTTCTTCTTCTTTGCCCCTTTGGACGGGATCACGGAGAAGTCCATCGGAGCGATGGGAAATTTCATTTTCTGTTGACTTAGATGCTGGGAGATCTAGGCTGGACTTATGGGAGAAGGGCCAGAAACAGAGAAGGGGGCAGCTGCAGTAGTAGAAGGGAAAAACGTGGAGACACTTGGAGGCGGCATCGAGAGGGAGGCCGAGGAAGTGCTCACGGGAGGAAGAGATACTGCAGGAGAGGAAGACATAGGAAGGGAAGGGAGCTCAGAGATGAGGGAAGAAATGGAGGGGGATAGATCCGCGAGAGAAGAGAAGATGGACGAAGAAGCGGGAGGAACAGTAGAAGAAGGGGGAGAGGACACGACCAAAGGAATGGTCGCTTGAGTCACTCGAGGAGGGGAAGGAGGAGAAGAAGAAGGGACAGAAGGGACCTCGGTTGTTGCAGCAGTGGCGACATCCTGAGTGGATGGGCCTATTAGAACATCTTCTTCCGCTTCTTTCTCTGGAGAAGCCAGAGTTACAACTTGTTCGGGTGCAGTGGAAGGAGGACTTTCAGGAGCTTCCTCTTGAGTGGTGCTGGATTCACCCTCTTTACCTTTACCCTTGCCTTTAGGCTGCTGTTTTGATCGAGGAGGTGCGTTACCCAATGGAGAGGTTGTGAAATCGACTCCGAGGTAGATGAGTCCGTTCATTCGGCACCAATGCTCTGTTCTACGCAGAGTTTCCTTGACTCTTTCCTCAATTGTCTGAGGGGCTTTAGTTCTATCAATTATCGCGAAAGGCCAATCGTCCCCACCTATGTCAAGATATACTTGATCCACTTCCTCCTCAGTAGTTTGGTAGCCTTTGGGGATGATGGCTACCCCGTACTGGATGATTTCTGCTAATGCCAAGCGAGAATGATCCTTCCTCCTGAGCTCAACCTCGTGATATAGGTCAATGTAGATATCCTCGATCTGAGGGATGTGGATCGGATCAAGCTTAGCCCTAGGCAGACAATTTCTTGGGTCGAAGGTGGGCCTTGTTGGGAAGTCATGTTTCAGATTCAGCAGCTCCAGCTCTGTAAACATGTCTTTCACCTTGTGGTGAGTCAGACATGTATATCTACCCACTGTGAGGGGGAAAGGAGTTCCACCCTTCTTTCTCTTGAGGCATTTCTCATGGTAGGTGACTAGCTGTCTTGACAGCTCTAGCAGAATCAACTTGGGCCCAGCATACCTCGGCAGTCTAGTTGGCTCTCCCAAGAAGTTAGCCACCCTCAGATAAGTGAATGTGGGGAATTGGGTGAACAGGGCCCCCCATTTCTCAGTGGCTGCTACTATGCTCTTGGTCGTGCGACCGTAAGTCATATTCGGCCTCAACAGGTAGATGATGAAATAGAAAAATGCATCATTGATCTTTGTAAATTGAGGGATGCTATTTTCCAGCTTCAGTTCTGGATAATATTCATAGATTTTAACCTGGGGCCAAACCCCACTCCGCATCAGAGCTGGGTAGTCCCTTTCTGAAGCTGCAGCGTAAACAACATAGGAATTCATGTAGAACCTCCCAGTTGTGGTAAATTGTTGTAGCTGCTCAGAGATTGTGCTGCTTATAATTTCTGCCCATTCAAAGCGTTGATCGGGCACATTTTTGTTCATTGTTTCTAAATACCGCAGCATCCATTTGTGGAAATAGTGGGCGTCAGGAAGCCCAAACACCCTGCTCAGGAACGTGATGGTGTCACTGAGCTCCTCTGAAAAATCACTGCGGTGAATGATTTGTGGCCAACGGGTCACCACCTTTTTGTTCTTTAGATAAACCTCATTCATCAGCTGCATGCACTGATCTTCATTGTCGTCCCAGGCCTTGATACAATCTTCTTGGCTGACGGCCACAAAGTGCCGATGATGAGGAATGCCGAGTATTATCTCAAAGTGGCGGGCAGTGAGGTTAATTATGACCTCGCCCTTCTCATTTACGACACATCTTGTGTCTTTATTGTAGCACCGGGCAACCACCATCATAAATTCATTGTTAACGGCGCTGACTGGGATTCCTCCAGCAAAGTGCAGGGCACTGCCTATCAGCTTGTCCATCCATGGACTTCTTGTGACCTTCTGATTCCTGACCCAGAACTCCTCCATATCAATATGACCCAACTCTGAGTCTCTGATGTCCAGGTCACACTCAGCTTGGGAGTCGGGCATTCTGACCCTCTGATATTTATACTTCATTTCTTCTTCTGTAAGCTTGGCCTTGCCTTTGGATTTGGTAGGTCTCTTACTTGATGTTGACATATGTTCTTCTGAACTTAATTGCTGATCTGCAAGAATAAGAAGTGAAACCCAATTGAAGAAATCCATGTCAGCTGTTTGATTTTCCATTGAAATGCTGACAGAAGAAAGAGTTAGCAATTTTGAGGCCTCAGGGCGCATGGCGCATGGATACTGCAGAATGCAGGGCTAAATAGGTAAGGCGCATAGGAAAAGGGTGTTGCAAGGGTTAAATCAGCGCCAAAGGGCGCACGGCGCATAGACACTGTAGGGTGCATTCTTTGTTGCTATAAGCACAAGTGCGCCTGCGCCATGTGTTTATTTTATAAAGGGCGCAGATTATTTTCATGTTACATGGGCACAGGATGCGCCAAATGGCACACGATTGATGCGTGTAACATCATACGTTCATGCTTTTTGCGTGCTGAAGGGGAACTTGGTGCGGCACATGGAAGGTCTGCACAACATGATGTTGTTGCGATGAGGGACGCACCTGCGCCTTTTATAGCTTTGCACTTGGCGCAGGGGAAAAGATTGTTACATGGATGCTGGGTGCGCCAAAGGGCGCAGAAATTTGTAATGTTGCACCCAAGTTTGATGCGCCAAGAGGGTGCATGGAAAGCGTTTGCAGCAAGCGAGGGAAGTGCGCCATGAGGGCGCAACTTTTTATGATGTAGCAGGCAGGGAATGCGCGCCATTGGCGCGGCTGCTCTTTGTGTAACAGGGGTGACAGATGCGCCAAGGGCGCAACTGTTCTTGATGTTGCATGGTACTTTGGTGCACCAAAGGAGAAGGAAAATGTAGTTTCCTTTAAAGCTTTGATTCTTCTCAGAGGGGTTTCACATATGGATTAGCTCCTTCTGCAAGGTTCATTTGGGTGATGAAGAGGCTTAAACAAAAGGGTCCAAGCTTATTCTTATTTTAGGACAGAGCTTCCTCTACCAGCAGATCTGGAAAGAGGGGGAGGAGAACATGTGGAAAGACAGCAAAGAGGGGGGGGGTAAGCAAATTCATGATTTCATTCTTTTTCCAATCTGATTCATACCCACAAGACAGCCAAAAACCACAAACATGAAGCACAAAAGAAAGAGGACCTCTTACCCGGATATTTATAACAAATAAATGCATGAAAGGGTCCACAAAACAATTCGAAAGTGACAGGGCAGGTGCGCTGACAGGCTCAGAGAAAAATCACGTGATTTGCATTGGTGACAATGACAGTGCAGACGCGCCTATTTATAGGCGAGGTAGCAATAAATGCGCCACCAACCTTTTCAAGTGGCGCACCAAAAGAGCTGTCGACATGAGAAAACATGCGCCCTTTGGCGCACCAAAATGCTTGTCAACACGAAGATATGTGCGCCTATGGCGCACCGAAAAGTGGTGTTGACAGAGGAATATGTGTGCCTTTGGCGCACCAAAAAGTGGCGCAACAAAAGTTATGCTAACAGGAAGGCGCACTCGCCTTAGTGCACGCAGGAAAGAATCAACATAGAGAGGCGTACCAAAATCCCTGCTGACACAAGAAAGCATGCGCCAAAGGATTTAAAGGGGGCGCATCAAAAGTTGATGTTGCATAGTCATTATATGCGCCGGCCAAAAAGACCAAAAAAAACGATAAGTTTGGAAAACTAAAATTTCCCAGGAAGGGATTTTGCAACGTTCCGAACGCAAGGGATCCCTAACGAGGGATCGGAAAAAAATTTCGGTATGGTTATCTGTAAAATTTCCCTTGCCAATTTTACGGGATAACACCACCAAGCATGCAATCAAAAATAATAAAGTGTGAATTCTTAACTTGTAAACACTAAATGAATTTGATTATTTTGTAGGACACGTGGAGTGACCAATTCAAGCTATATCACTATTAAATGTGAAGTGCTCTACTCTCAATGTATATGATTATTAAAAATTTGGAGATGCCATGATTATTTAAATAAGTGCAGAATATTTTTAAAAATCAAGTTTCATAAATGTTTTTAAACATCCCTCACTTGAAATTATTGCATCCAATGAGGAAAAGAGTCTTCACATGTACAAAAATGTTGATGAAATGAAAAGTATCACATTCACTATCACATCGGCCTTATAATTAATCAAGACTTGAATGCTTTGAATCAATCCTTCTCTCTCCATCTCAACATATAATTCCAAAGCAGTAGGAAGGCAACTCAAAAACCCTCCTTTGGATTGTTCTCAAAAACCCCTACTTTGGACTATCCAAAAAAACCATGCTTCGGATTGTTCTCATTAAAATTTGTTTTGAATTGGTTCTCTTTTGAGGTTTTGGCCACTAAAGATGAGACATAAGAGGTATTTTGAGGCAGAGTCCCCTACAATCATGTTCTAGGATACACATGTGGTAACAGTGTTTGATAAATCAAGATGGTTGGAGTTCATAAAGTTCCAATTATACAAAGAGTAAATCATTACATAATTCCTTACCAATCTTAAAAAATTCTCCTCAAAGGTAAGGGGCAACCAAATTCCTGTTAGTGGTCAAATTATCAGTCAAATATATAGAATTCCTTGTGAAGGAATGCAAATTACAGGAAGATCCACTTTTAGGGACTTAATTCATATTTTTCATGAGGAAAGAGAGGTCGACCCTGAAATATCCTTCAATGAGTCAAAAATTGCAAAATGTATCAAGAGAGAAACACTTCCACATCCCTATAGGACTTTCACATTCTAGGTATTTAATTAATTCACTTGTGATGCTGAATACAACAGTCTGGTTTGTGATATAATGAGGATTGTAATTCATCTCTGTCAAGGTTTACAAAAAATAGGGAATCAAATGAACTTTCCTAAATTTTTACATGAAAGTATCCAAAATAAGGCCAAGAGATACAAAGAAAAAGGATGTCCAATCCAGCATCAAGGACTTATTCAATTAATATGTCAACGTTCTATTATAGAGAAAATGGTAAAAAAAATTATGGGATACCTTATTGCAAAATTTTGATACAATACCAGAAAAGAATAGATACTCTCTTTCTTCCATTATCACACCAAATTCGGGACCTACATCCCTAACCCATCATACAGACAAGCCTAAAGTTTCAATATTTGAAGCTTTCAACTAGACAGTATGACCCAATAGTTAAGAGGACAAGATGACTAAAAAGGAAGGGAGAAATATCCTATGTTGTTGCACTAAGAAGAAGAAGGAGACTTATCCTTCAGGAAGATTAAGACCTTGAGGAAGCTGTGGAGATTTTAGGTAACATAAATTTAGTAACAGAATAAGCTGTAGAAAAGGAGAAAACAACACCTAAGGAAATCCAAAAGTTAATTGAACAAGAAGAAGTTGAATTAAGGGCACAACCTTCTATGTCCCAAAAATAAAAAGGTAAATCCCTAATACTAAAAGAAGAGAAACCCTGGTCCTCTACTTCAATAGGGAAGAATCTTGAGGAAGAGAAAATACAACAAGCACACCTCTTTTCCATACAAGAGGAAATTATTAAGCAACATTAAGAATAATTTGACTTCCTTAAAGAAAATGTACAAACCAAATAAACTCTCATTTATTTGTTACAAATAGAAATAGAGGAACTTAAATTTTAATGTAAAGAAAAAGAAGAAATAGTTCTTTCTAGCACTAAAGTACAAGTTAATCACGAAGTGTAAACTTCATTAGGTTATGATGAAGTCAAAAATGTTTGGGAAAAAATATACAATAATTTAGAAAAACTAAATCTTCAAAATGAAAATTTGAAAAATCAAATAGAAGAAGAAAGGAAACAAAAAAAAAGAAAAATAAAATCCATAGATATCTTACAAATTACTTGTGGTATAGGAGAAAAACTTCTTGCTTGCAAACAACCTTCCTTATCATATAATATCTTTCTACAAGAACAATTTTTCAGATGGCAGCTATCCAGAATTGCATGTGATTTTCCTTTTGAGTTAAAAAATGAAATAGACTTCTTGGAGGATTTTACTAAAATTTCCCTTGACCTTAAAAACTTAATGTATAAATTTCACGTATACAATCTTCTGTTAAGCCATGTTCCTGATTTTCTAATCAATTTGTATGTGGGAGAATCCCAACTGAGAGATTTATTATCCACTGTACAAAATCAAATAGTGTGAGATCAAAGGACCAATGAATACTTCAAAAAGGTGAAAATAGAAAGCCTATGTATGAGACCTCATTACTCAAAACCTATTGAACAGATAAAAACATTTAGGGCTCTGGCTTATCAGCCTAAAATTCAAGAACATCATATGCATGAATTATAGAAGAGCATTGCAAGTGTCCAACAATTTTCTCCACAATCAAAATTTGCAAAGGAAATGACATCCTATGAAAATACATGGGATACTTTCAACAATCCTTTAAAAAGGAGAGAAGTACTCTCTCCCATAAATCTCGAGTGGTCTATGAGAAGGGTTATGGCAATATTATACATGATTCCAGGAATTTCTCAAACTCATGGACATAAATGGATTCGAATGAGGTTCAGGCCACCACTTGTTCTTTTTCCTAAGCCCTCATTGTAAGAATCATTTGTATAAGACACCAAGGAGTTTGAAAAATAGTAACAAAATTTTGCAGAGAATGAGGGATTTTGTGTCTCAAAGAAAAAAACTTGGGAACATCATAATAGTGTTTTTTATTTAAATAAATTCATGGAAGACAAGATCCTTGATCCAAACTATGGGAAATGATTTGGAAGAGGACTTGAAAACAAGTTTGGGGGAGAATGATGAGCCCATTAAATAGATAAATGATGACATTATTTATATTCCCCCTTATTTGAATTTGAATGCATTTTTATAACTTTTTCCTAATCCAAAGTAGAGAATAAATTAATTTTACTATATTAGTGTGTGAATATGTTCCACCATTTTGGTCTAACTAAAAAATCATGAAAAACATTCAGTTTTTTGTTTTCAGATCAAGAAAAGAATGTTTTATCATAGATGTAAAGTTTTGGGCCTAAGAGTTCAAGACTGTTAAGCTTCGGAGCCTTCCCAGCTCGCTTCAGAGTCTTCCCAACTCACTTCAAAGTCTTCCAAGCTCTCTTCGGAGACTTCTTAGCTTGCTTTGAATTCTTCCCAGCTTGCTTTGGACTCTTCCCAACTCATTTGGAGTCTTCCTAGCTCTCTTCGGAGTCTTTATTTATGGCTTAGAGGAGTGAACTTTAGCTTCAAAATATATTTGGAAACTATGGGACCCTACCAGCTAATATCAACAAACCATGAAATGTAGAATTTCACTAGCCTATAATGTGAAACTATTCAAGAACAACATGCATCAAAATTAGGAAATGTCAATTTTATCATGGATCATGTAATCTATCTTTGTTGTAACTAAATCTTAGAATTGACCGGTTCCCCTAATTCTCTCCATTATTTCATCTTGAAATATTGAGATATTGTGGAACCTCTCCACCCATAATCTAAATAAGGTATATTCTAAGGATTTCTTCTAGTTGTTTTGTAGACATCAATTGCGCGAGTTGGATGATATAATCTGCACTCAATGAATATATTAGGGATGTTAGAAATTAGTACTTTTTAATTTTCTCAATCATTTATATGTTTTGGACTTCTTAAAGTAAATAAATTTACTTCTTTTCTAAATTAGAGAACAACACTTGTTCTGATCAAAAGGAAACCAACTTCCCACTCACCCTGAGTTTCAAAGCTTTCGGTATTTTTTGTATTAGTTAGTTCGTATTAATTCCTACATATTCATATCTGCATTTGTTTACTTCTTTACTATATAATTTTATCCATATGTACTCCTCCTCTAATGTTTAGTTAATCCTTAGTAATTTAATCCATATAGTAATTTCTAATTAATAATTCCCTCTCCTTTAATAATTCTGATTGTTTTCAATTGTGTGAAATTTCATTTCAAAGCTTTTAAATTATGATTTTTTGACTTTCAACGTTGCAATTTTAATTTAGTGAGTGTTTTTCTATTTTAAGCACTGTGATTTTTGAAATTGTTAGTGTAGGATTTATTTTCCTCACTTTAATTGTATTATCCTAATCGGGATATTCCACCTCACTTGGAGTTTCCCTACGCTTATGGGATATGCTTTATTAGGTGTACACTTGACTAATTTATTCTACATGTTGGCTACCACTTGACTACACTATTCCAGGTGTTTGTTACCACTTGACTACACCATTCTAGGTGTTGGTTACCACTATTCTAGGTGGAGATTACCATGATTCTAGGAGGAGGTTACACATTCACCTCCTATATGTACATCGCTTGTATTATTCTATTTGATTGTATTAAGTTGGAGCTATTTCTGTGTTGTTACAATTATATCTCTAGTATTTTTGTAATTTATAGTATTTGATGGTTGTTTTTTGTCCTGGAAAAATTCACGTCTCACGTCATTCACTTGTGCATTATTCAAACTAGTAGATACATGGTGCTTCTCTGATATGGTATTAAAGCCGAGATGGTATTGAGCTTGTCTGGTTATTATTCTGCAAGTTTATTTTCATTTAAGGTTATTATTTGTAAAGTATTTCGGTGTTTTTTGGTGCTGGTGTTGCCTAGTTTATGGGTATATACATATTTCCAGGATTATGAGGTTTACAAGCCCACATAGTGCATAAACAGTTCTGGAGATTGTTTTTTAGGCTTATGAGGTATTTTGGAGGTCCTAAAGCATTGGTGTAGGCTCCCTAGAAGATTTTTCCATATCTCCTTTAGTTGTAGGCCTATGAAGGGCGTTTTCAATTGTGAAAGTACTTTGCATACATATTCAGACATGAAAAGGGAATTTTTTCATGTGAAGGGGCATTTCAAACCTACAACATAGTTTCCAATAGCCCATACACACATTAAAGATCATGTTTGAGTTATTGTTTTGAGTCCCATAGCAGAGATTTTTGCTACATTCAAATTTGTGGAAACTTAAGGGTGCATTGTCACTCTCCTTGATCTAACATGGCCAAAAACTATGTACAAATGTAAAAAATCTTTGTTTATTGCAAATTCATTTAAAATAGGTTTTATTTATGGGAAATAATTATTGTAAAAATTTTGATTGGTAGTTTTATTTTGATTTCTGCTTTTTGCAAAAGTTAAATATTTTTCATTTCCCAAAGCATTGGACCTATTTATTTTGTAAAATACACTAAATTATAAAGTTCCAAAATTGTGTGGGGTTTCCTGATATAGTTTTTGGGGGTGTACAATGTGTTTCCTCTTTCATTTGGAACTTCATTCTTTTTGCAAATTTCTTTGTTTTTTGCAAGAACTACCACAAATTTACTTTCTACACTAATGGCTCTAAGTACAATTAACCCACTTACACCTTTTAACTACCATGAATGGAAATCAAAAATGACAGTTACACCTAGGAGTAAAGGGTTATATCGTATAACACGAATGGGGTTAGAAACTGGTCCTATTTAAAATCGCAAACAAAGTTAAGTGTTCTGAATAAGTGTGATGATGTTTTTAGTTATCTTTATGTCTTTCAGTTTCTCCACGAACTCCTCTTTCACATAGAGTCAACCAAATCTCCCAACTAGGTGTAGACAACCTTAGAAAACTTGTTAGTAAAAGTTAACACTAATAGAGGTATTATGAGCTAGAAATAGAACTTATTATCTTAATTCATAGAAACTTTAAGACTTAGGAAAGATTTATTTACAAATATCAAGTCCATTATGATGATATTTTTAGGAAGTATGGAACATAGAAAAGAAGGATGAACAAATATTTCTTGTAGTGCTTACAAAACTAGGTCATGAACTACTCTATCTTTGTCTCTACCTTTTATGCTACCAAGAGGGCTCTTATAATCTATATGGTCTATGCCATATTTAGATTAATTCAGTGTCAACTTGAATAAGGAGTAAAGACAATTTAATCTAAATGAGTCACCCTTGAATTCATCAAAATCATCAAGCCCTCATTGTCAGGAATGCGAAACATAAATCCTATAGTAACCAAGAGAAGAAGTAAAAGAGAAAGGATATAGAAAAGAAGAAAGAAAAGAAATCCACTACCACTTCTAAGTCTACCACTGAAATACCTCCATGTTCAAATGGGAAACCTAAGAAGGAAAAGGTTAAATGTTCCTATTGTAAGAAACTTTGGCATGATGAGCACAGATTATATGAAGAAGCATATTGAACTACCTCAATAATCTCCTTGACAAGAATAAAATAGGGTTCCTTGAATATATAAAGTAGTCTTCATCAACCCAAGAATATACTAAGGAAAAGGAAAAATATAAATCGAAACATAAGGGAAAGGAACTAGTTACAAGTTGCATCCTCATATACTCCTTCTTAGGTGTTATCAAATATAGTGTTTCACACCACATGGGTACATCAAAGGTTGAAGTTTTCTTCCGTAGATCCCTACATCATGTCCTCCATCACTTTGGGTGATTATACTCTATGCCACAGTCTCAGTGAGAGGGTCTATGAAATTTAAACATGGAACATCCACAAATTTTCTCAGTGTACCTTCACTTTCAAATAATCTCCTTATCAGTGTATCAGATGAATCATATAGGTGAAGGGCATGAGATTCCTATTTGATCCATATTAATTTAATATTAGGGAGTTTCATAGCAAACACTACAGTAGAATTAGGAAAGGGAATATCACCATGCCAGGTTATATAACTTCTCACACTTTACATGGCCAATGTTTCCCCTACTACATTACTCACACATTCAAATAGAGTTAGTAGATTATGACATGATTATTTTAAACCATATTAACTACCACTACCTTGGGTAGCATTTAAGTCAACATGACATGGTTATATGATTTCCTAGAATTCATTTCTCAAAGGGACTTTGCGAGGATTTGTGGTCTTGGAAAACACCCAAAAAATAAATTTGACAAAGGAAAAGCTTAGAGAGATTCAACGCCTTTAGAGTTGATTCACATTGATGAGACAGGGTATTTTCCCCATCCTTATTTCACCAGAGAACATATATTCTCTCACCTTTATAGATGATTTTTCTAATGTATTCACGGGTCTGCTTCCTTAGGAAAAAGTTTTAAGTGTCTTGATTACTTTCAAGAACTTCAAGGCACTCACTGAGAAATAATCTGGGAAATGAATCAAATTTATTCAAACAAATAATGGGAGGGAGTATGTTAGAAAACACATTTGAGTAGTTTTTACACCAAATCGGGGATATTGATCATATAATGGAAAATGTATTATACTCCTTAGCATAATGGCATGGTAGAATGACAAAAATAGGTCTTTAAAAGATGATGGAAAAACTATATGATCCACTTTAAATCTTTGAATTTACACTTTTGGGTAGAATCCATAAATTGTGCCTATTATATACACATAACCAATTTCCCCACAAAGCATTGAAAGGTATAACTCCCTTTGAAGCTTAAAACAAAATGAAACCATGGAATTTAATCAATTCATGACCTTCAAATCACCAATAATGTCACATGTACCCCAAAAATAAACTAAAAAGAAATGGAGCCTCAATACATAACCTTGCGATCATTATTTGGGTATCTACAAGGGGTTCTAGGTATATAGAATTTTCCATCATACTACTCATGAGTTCTTCACCAAGATAAGTGTTAAGTTTTAGGAGATTCCCACTAACTCTTTACTTGACACCTCTCCATCTATTTTAGCTTCACTCGGTTTTTATGAGATAGTCTAAGGATTTAGATCATCCAAAGTAGGCTTCTTAAGGTAGAGTATTCTAATTTTTCTAGTTCTAGCAGTGAGAAGAGTAAATGAGGATTCATCCTCATCTAATTGTAGACATATTTCAGAGGATGAGTGATTTAGCACATGACTTACCCACTTCAATACCTCTTTGGGCTAGGGAGACACTTTTAGAGTGCAACCACTTAGGAAAGGGGATCTATAGGATGACATAAATACTCAAGAAGACTATAAAAGTAGGCCACATGTCTTATATACTTCAGTGACAGATCCACATTACATTCCAAAAGGCATCAGAGTATACCTAAGTGGGATAGTGTTATGTAGTTGAGGAATATAATTCCTTAATCAGTAGCCATAGTTGGGATTTGACTTCAGTTCCTAAGAGAAGGAATATGGTTTGATGTCGATGGATATATCAGAGACCAAATTTTTAGCAGATGGGTTAGTTGATAAGTATAAGGATCATATTAATATCAAAAGAATGCTTCTCACAAGTATTCTAGCATATACTACTCAAATACCTTTACACTTATAGCCCAAGATGAATACGATTATACTTTCACTTTCTTTAGCCATAACACATGGGTAGAATGTGCACTAGATGGATGCGAAGACTATATTTTATTCACATGGATACCTATAGGAGGAGTATCTACATGGAGGACCCACCTGGGTTTTTTTAGGATTGATCCTTAAGTTTGCAAACTTAGGAAATCCATTTTATCACCTTGAGCATGCCCCCTTGGGCCTTAATATACCAAGATGTATTTCTTCCTCCTACCTTCTAGTTTTACTCAGTTTCATTCAGATCCCAATGTATATCTATTGTGGCAATGAGATGATTCATTACTGATATTGGTACTGTTATGTTTGATGACATTTTTATCACCAGGACTACTTCATCATCCATCTTAGCAGTGAAGATAACTCTTCAGGATAGATTCATTTATGACTAACTTGTGTTCTATTGTACTACTTCCTTGACATTGAGATCACATAGTTTGATAAAAGGATTTCACTTTTACTGACGGAAGTACTCTCTCGATCTTCAGGATCAGTTTCACATGTCTAACAACAAACCATGTCCAAATCCATTCTTATATATAGTCAAGCTAAACGTTGATTATTCCACACCCTTATTCGATGCTACTTTGTATCGACAATTTGTTAGTAGCCTTATTTACTTGACTCACACCATACCCGATATCTCATATACCATTGGTATTGTTTTGAGGGTCATGTAGGAACTCCATGAGATGACATTGGAAAATAAATAAGAGGATCTTACACTACATTCATGGTTCACAAAGATATGGGATTCATTATAAGTGCTAGTTCATACAATTGAATTGGTTAGCTACTATAGACTCGGATTTGGTTGCTAGAAATAATAAGTGTCATAAGTTTACTTCAAGTTACATTTTATCATTACGTTCTAGTCCTATAAGTTAGTCGTGATAGAAGTAAATTTTTTTATTTCTCTATCATCCACAAAGGATAGAGTACAAGGGTAGATGTTAATGCAGATACTATTGAGGCTATTTGGCTTTAGGGGTTTCCTTCTTAGATTGGAATCCATATCAATAATCATACATGTCATATTTTTTAACAACCAGAGAACCGTCGATATATGAAAGAATTCTAGTCCTTCATCAAAGGACCAAACACATTGAGATTCACATGAACTTTATTCAGGATCTCATTCATGTGCAAGGTCATCAATTTGATGTTTTTCTAGCCAATTTTTAGAACATGGTTGCTAACATCTTCATCAAACCTTTCATTGGCGAGAAAATTCATTCATCTATGAGATCTTCTTAGGGTTTGGTCTACATAAGTATCTTCATCATATTCAGGGGGCCTTTCTAACCTCTTCACTTTTTCATGTCTCTCTTTTGGGGAGAGTTTTTCCCACTAAGTTTTCTTCTTTTAATCTATCTTATGAGAGATTGCATTGTGTATGGGTACCTAATCAAGCCTTGTTATTAGGACTCATTTTCCTTTTTCACTACCCCACCTAAGATATGCTTATGGGGGTGTTAGAGTAGGATTCATTTTCCTCTCTTGTAATTAGTATTATATTACTTAGGATATTCCACCTCACTTGGATTTTCCCTACACTTATAGGATATGTTTGCTTAGGTATAAAATTGACTACATTATTCTAGGTGTTGGTTACCACTTGACTACACTATTCTAGGTGTTGGTTACCACTTGACTACACTATTCTAGGTGTTGGTTACCACTTGGCTATACCATTCTAGGTGTTGGTTACCACTATTATAGGTGGAGATTGCCATGATTCTAAGAGGAGGGTACACATTCACCTCCTATATATACATATCTTGTATTAGACTATTTTATTGTATTGGGTTGGAGCTATTTCTAAATTATTGCAATTATCTCTCTTGTATTTAGGTAATATGTAATCTTTTATTCTTGTTTTATTTTATCTTGGAACAATTCATGTATCGCATAATTCACGTGTGCATTCTTCAAACTAGCATATTCATGGAAATTCTCTGGTAGAATTCCAAGAACTGTGAGTTTTAAATTCCAAAGCATTTCAATTTCTATCAAAGCAATGTGTGATAAATTCTGCAAGATAATTAGTTTAATTTCATTTTAAATGGTTTGTGTAATTTTCTTACAATTTTTCATAGATTTCAATTTCAGCATTTAGGATTAGAAGACCCCCCAAAAAAATAAGATCCACCATGCAATTATTATTTTCACAAAGAAATATTATTGCATGTTTCCTTTGGACATTTCCCTGGCTATAATGACATTAACAAGGTTGATTAAATGAAGAGTTAACAATGAGGCTCATCATTGTGCATTATACTTTACAACTTCTGAACTTTGCCATTACCTCCTCCATCATAAAACTTACGTAGTCACATGTATCAATCCACTAAAATCCATGTATTCCAAACCATATCATAACAAATGCATAACTAAGTTGTTTATGCTCATTATAGATGTTGATTTAGAATTCATCTCACATAAATCCATTAAAGGACAAGTTATCGATGATCATCTTACGGAAGCCTCCTAGCTGATAATCAACTACCCTGTGAATAATTCCCTAATGAATCCATCAACACCTTCAATCATGATGAAACTCATCTTAAGATGACCCTATTCTTTGATGGGTCCAAATTTAAACAAGGGGGAGTTGGGATATTCATAATACCTCCTTGGGGACTCCTATTCTGCTATCTTTTAAATTGAATTTTGACTGTATGAATAACATGGATGAGTACGAGGCCCTCATCATGGGTCTTCAAACATTATATCTTCTTGGTGTAAGAATCAGTGACATCTATGGTGATTCCCAATTCATCATCAATCAAATCAAAGGAACATATCAATGTAAAAATGAGACCCTACAAAACATATAAAGCCATCATTGACCATGATGTAGGAGCACCAATCCTATCTTGTAAATATGGTTGGCAACATCAAATTTTGGATTTTTCAGTGCGTTTATAGGTTTAGGGGTAATATAGAGTCATAAAGGTGTGTTAATTCTATTCAAGTCCTTCACAAATTTGAATTTGGAAGGCATTTTTGGCTTGTAATTGGTGAATAGGTGTGATCTTGGAGAATATAAGCATGTAATAAGGTTGTGGAAGGTCCTATTGAAGTCTAGAAGTCTAGTAAGGCCATGGTTGTGACCTAGTTCTTAAGTCCTTAAGTTCTAGACTAAAGTTGGGTCTCTTGATTTTATAATAAATGCAAAACATATGACTTGAAGAGGTCTTACGAGATATAGATTTGGTTAGGAGTGATGGAGAGCATATTTAAGCCTACTTGTAACTATTTTGGATCATCATTCGAAAGATCAAGGGACATAAAATGAGCTCCAGGGAAGAAAGGGAGAAATATAAATATTATATTTACTTGAAAAGACTGTGAATTTGGTTTGTAAGTTCTTTTTGTGATATATATGATTAGTGGATGTTCAATTCATGAGTATTTAGGGCATGGATTATCAGGTTAGACAAATAAATTACTTATTAATAAATGGTTTCCATTTTTGATTGAAAATCTTGAGTGAATACAAGCCCATTCAGTAGATTTTGTTTAGAAATACCTTACTACAATCTGTGCATGTGAGGGCAAAGGCATGTGTTTGGAGTTTTAACCATGTAGGCTAAAGTATGAAGGTATTAGTCATTGGAGAATTTGTGGTAAGAGGTGAAGAAGGTTAATCAATAAACTTAAGACGTCCTTAACTTAAAAACTTTGTTTGTAATCTCAATATAATCATAACCCCTATTTTACCAGTTAAGAAGTGAGGACAGTCATTGAACTTGAGGATTTTTTATATAATCAAGAACTACTTGTAAGATCTTATGCTCATACATGTTAGTGCAGACCTCAAGGAAGGATATTAGGTCTGAAACTAGTTTTAGAAGTTTTTATAACATTATTTGTTTCCTCGGGTTCACAGTTAATACCCTACCTAGGGTTTGGTCTCAGTGGGTTATTAGAGGCTCTGAAGGAGGTATTAAATTTTGAAAATTTGTAAATATCATCTTAACACCGTGTTCTCATAAATTTTATTGTTTTAAAGGCTTTAAAAAATCCCAGTGAGCTACTATAATTGACAATATTGGAGTGAGCTTGAGGGATTGAAAAGGACAAGGTTGATGTAAAAGTTAGACTTAAGCTTTCCATTATGACTTGAAAATCTATATGTATGGCATATAATGAGTGATAAGGTGTTTTTGATAGTTAGAAGCTGGGAAGCTAATTACTAATATCATCACAGTTTTCCATAATAGATCTACAGACCCGTGAGAAGGGTTTAGAAACCTATAGTTTAAAAGAAAAACAAAAATTGTGGTCCTTATGCTCATTATTAGAGATTGAAATTTGGAAGAAACACTCTACACACCTTCCAAAACAAGATTCCAAAATATTTGTGCCTTGAGAAGATATAGTTTAGTGAGAAAGAGGAAAATCTTCAATAAAAATTGTAACTATCCTTAAGAGACCTAATTGGAGCCTTAAAAGGTGTGATTTGAACAATTTTTACCAAAGAAAACTATTCCGAAACTTTGCATACAAGAATAAATTCCAAATGGTATCCCAAGTAGGTGTATTTTGTGGAATGAGTGAATATATCGAAATTTATCTAAGACAAATAGTCCAAGTAGGGATCGAATGAGCTTAAGCAAGAGAAGGAGAAGTGAGGTTGAAAAAGACACTTAGGAAGAGAGTTGAGTCAAGAAATTTTGCACACACATTAAGGAGGATAAATGGTACTTAGAAGTGTATTGGTTTTTTTTGGGTAGTTGTGGTTTTCTCCAACCACCAACTCACCAGTGGCATTTAGCTCGATAAGCCTAAAAGATAATATTGCAAGAATGCTCAAGAAAGTATATCTCTTCTCACAATGTTTGATTTGTATTCTTTGGCCTGAATAATCATCGTTCATCCCAAAGATATAAGGGTTGTATAATCACAGCAACTAAATACTTTTCATGAGCTGAGTTGGGTTTCAGTGACTAAGTCATTATCATGAGAGCTAGTTTTGAAGCAGTCTAAAATCATCTGATTTGAGTTTTGTGATCATATCATACTTTGGTGATAGACTTGTCCAGTGATTCATAAGGCTCTTCATCATACCATATCCTAAAGGCATTTAAGATCATTATGAAGGTCCAAAAAATCTACCACACTCATCCAATAAATTTTTAAATACAATGGCGTCTCTCACATCCCTTATCCTTTTATCCCTAGAAGCTAATGGCCAAACTCTTCGTCGTTTGTACATAAAACCCTTGATCAACCATCTCATGCCAAAACTGTTGATTTTCCTTCCATAAATCACATAGAAGATAACCAATCCGATATTACATTATAGGCCAAATATATGAACTAGTCTTTGAACCCCAAATGGGTGTTACACCCTTCTGACCTAGTCTACAAAACTGAAATTGTTCAGGAGGCCCTTCCAGTACAGATGACGCCATCCTACTATGTTATCATTGGGGGTGTCCTTTATACCCCAAAGAAGAATATTAACAATATTCTCCTATCGATGTCTTAAATTGTTAAACAAAGGCTGAGCCAAGCTACCCTTAGAGAGGTATCAATATTTATTAGGATCATATGTGACGATACACTTTAATAAACTTGGCCATGGCTAAATGAAATGGATTGTGATATGGGTTATTATTGTCCTACAATTAATCAAGACTACTATCAATATGTCAAGAAATGCATCAAATTTCAAAAACATGTTAATCTTATACACATCCCCAATCAAACTCTTCAACCAACTCAACATTTATGGAATCCCTTCTCATAATGGGGACTAGATCTCATCGGTCTTAATCAATCCTCAATCGTCTCAATGACATAATTCCATCATCACAGCAATACTAAATATTTCACAAAATGAGTGGAAGCTGATCCCTCTTATTTACACTAAAGAAGATAAGATCGTCAATTTTATCCATCATCATATCATTATCTGTCACTTCTGGAATACCCTCATAAAATCATCACAGATAATGGTAAATCATTTAAAAATTAAAAAGGTTCAATAACTTTGTGACACCTATCAATATCAATTTCAATTTTTTCCACACCATTCTATCCACAGGATAACAGACAAGCTGAAAGCATCTAATAAAACCCTCAACAAAATCCTTACCAAGATTGTGGACTCAAGTTGGTAAAGATTGACATCTCCAAATTCCATTTACATCATGTAGGCTTATTGAGACTAGCATTCAAACCCCTATGGGCGCTACTCCTTTCATTCTAGTCTACGGCATCGAAGTCATTCTTCCACTTGAAGTCCAAATGACGTCATCCCTATGCGTTTCTCTTAAATATTTCATCCCCAAAGTAAAAATATCATCAAGAATGTCCTATCACAACTTGAATTGCTAGATGAATGCTGACTAACCACCCTTGAAGCATCTTAATATTCTATAAAGAATGAAATCGAACGACACATATAATAAACATATTAAATAACTTGAATTCAACATTGGTGATCTTTTCCTCAAATAAAATCAACACGTCACAAATATGGAAAAGAGTAAACTAGAAATCAGCTCAACCAGCTCAAGATCTATATCCCTTCTCACAATGGGGACTAGAAATCATTGGCCTTAATAATCATCGTTCATCCCAAAGACATAATTCTATCATCACAGCAACTAAATACTTCACAAAATGGGTGGAAGTGATCCCTCTTATCTCCACTAAAGCAGATAAAATCATCGATTTCATTCATCATCATATCATTTTTTCACTTCTCCATCCCTCATAAAATAATCATAGACAATGGTAAATCATTTAAGAATAAGAAGGTTCAAAAAATCTATGACACTTATCATATAAAAATCATTTTCTCCACACCCTACTACCCACAAGCTAATGGCCAAGCCAAAGCATCTAATAAAACCCTTAACAAAATCCTTACCAAAACTGTTGACTAGGCTGGTAAATATTGGCACCTTCAAATCCCCTTTACATTGTAGGCCTATTGAACTAGTATTTGAACCCCTGTGGGTGTTACACCCTTCTTTCTAGTCTACAAAACTGAAATTGTTCTTCCCCTTAAAGTACAGATGACGTCATTACATGTTTCACTCAAATATTTCAACCCCAAAGAAGAATATTATCAAGAATGTCTATCACAACTTAAATTGTTAAACAAATTCTGACTAACCACCCTTGAACATATCAATATTTATTAGGATCAAATCAAACGAACATATAATAAACACCTCAAATAAAATGGATTTAATATTGGTGATCTTGTCCTCAAATAAAATCAACACGTCACAAATATGGAAAAGAGTAAACTAGAAATCAGCTCAACCAGCTCAAGATCTATATCCCTTCTCACAATGGGGACTAGAAATCATTGGCCTTAATAATCATCGTTCATCCCAAAGACATAATTCTATCATCACAGAAACTAAATACTTCACAAAATGGGTGGAATTGATCCCTCTTATCTCCACTAAAGAAGATAAAATCATCGATTTCATTCATCATCATATCATTTTTTTGCTTCTCCATCCCTCATAAAATAATCATAGACAATGGTAAATCATTTAAGAATAAGAAGGTTCAAAAACTCTATGACACTTATCATATAAAACTCATTTTCTCCACACCCTACTACCCACAAGCTAATGGCCAAGCCAAAGCATCTAATAAAACCCTTACCAAGATCCTTACCAAAATTGTTGACTAGGTTGGTAAATATTAGCACCTTCAAATCCCCTTTACATTTTGGGCCTATTGAACTAGTATTCAAACCCCTATGGGTGTTACACCCTTCTTTCTAGTCTACGGAACTGAAATTATTCTTCCCCTTAAAGTACAGATTCCATCATTACATGTTACACTCAAATATTTCAACCCCGAAGAAGAATATTATCAAGAATGCCTATCACAACTTAAATTGTTAGACAAATTCTGACTAACCACCCTCAAACATATCAATATTTATTAGGATCAAATCAAACGAACATATAATAAACACCTCAAATAAAATGGATTTAATATTGGTGATCTTGTCCTCAAATAAAATCAACACGTCACAAATATGGAAAAGAGTAAACGTAGGAAGTTTACTCCAAATTGGCTTGGACCCTACATCATCACTCACAAATATGGATATGGAGCCTATCCATTGGCCTCTCTTGAGCATATACTTGAAAAGGAACCTCTTAATGCCTTGCACTTGTGACCTTTCTACTGTTAAAATATATACCTACAAAACCTTAGTCTAGCTAAAATCGTCCACCCTATAACCAACCACTTAAAATCTCTTTCCTATGCAATGATATGAAATCATTGGTCCTCCGTCAGTATATCTACTGTGACCTTAAATATGGGCACCACGGACCTTCTCATAACATATTTCACATGAACAAGTCCACTTCACACTAAGGGACCCCATAATCATTACTTCCCCATTTTACCCTATCCATCAAAATACATGTTAAAGATACACATGTTATCTTGTACACCAAACCCACCCTCCTCAGATGGTCTCTTAGGTCCACCCTCAACTAAAACAATAAAAATTATTAAGGGATGCAAAAATGTCTGATAGAATACTCCCCTCAAAGGAAAACTATCAAAAATATACTCACTATCACCACCAAACTCAAAATATTATCGTAGACTACTCCCTTCAAGGATGGCTAACCACAAATTCAAAACATATATATGGAGACAAATAGAAAGCTTCCCACATTAATTAGATTTCAAAAAACATGTTTAAATATCCTTATCATCCCAAGAAACCTTCCCGCATCGATCATCTTTCCCTTAAAAGATGTAATATTCCCACATTGATCATCTTGCACACTATTAAAATTAAAATTGAGTAACATAGAACTTCTAAGGAGCACATAATTCCTTGTATAAGATATATACAATATCCAATCCATGTCCAGAAAGTAGTATATGTCTCATCATATCTTAAACCCATCACACAAACTTAAATGGACTAACCGTTTTTAGATATATGTTACTCGTAATTAAGGTTGCAAGTGCATTATGCCAAAATCATCATTACATATATCCCAAATAAAAAAAATGAAAAACGCCTTAAAACCCACCATACATTAATCAATAATATAATGAAATCTAAAAACCATCACAATAAATAACATAAATCATCATCATCATAGCATAATCATCATCATCTATCCACAAACTCATATAAAACATCACATCAAAATCATCAACACACATTTTTTACATCCATATGTCCAAAAAATATCATATATATATATATATATATATATATATATATATATATATATATATATATATATATATCAAAATTCGATGTACATATCATCAATGATTAGGCTCTATGACCCATACAAAACACAACGTAAATTATACATCTGATATCCTCAAACTACTTTCTCCACCCTAAGGATCCCTCTGAGCACTGCCAACACTCCCCGTATTCATTATAGGACCCTGCTGCAACGCATGTCATTACCTTGCTACATATTGTGTGTAGCAAGGCACCTCAAGTAGTCTCTCTCCTACCAATCCCTCATAATACCTCAACTCCTCACACATGTACTAGTATTTATTCATGCTCACTATACTTGATAGCCCCATCTAGCCTCTAGTCCTTGCTCCACCTACCCCTCTAGTTGTTCATGTCCCTGTTGGCACCTCCACTCCAGAATGTACTAGCCCCAAAACTACCATTGTACTACAAATCAGACCAAAAATGTTTCCTCAGCAGCTCCTGATGTTGATAGTACCTACTACATGCCTACTAATTCTACTCCAACTCCACCTCTAGGGTAACTACCCATTGATCCATTTCACTCACCACCCCCATCAACCTCATCACCTTACTATCCAAGGAATCATCTCGAGCATCCCTATCACTTAGAAACTACCTCAATCGCACTACCTCATCCTCTGCACCCCATCCTACCTACCATCTAGCCACATCCTCCTCCTCTCGCTCCACCCACACCCTTGGAATCCTCACTTTTTGGGCTATAATCTACCCTTTCCACCACAATGCATACTCAAGTGTAACCTCAAAATCATCTATCTCCACAAGTACCACCTCCTCCTCCACCATCTCCTAAACTTCCCACACTTGAGCTGCAAACAAATATATGTCCCCCTCCACCATCCTGTATATAATATGGTTTCTTGTACATCCATTACCAATTTGAACTTCTGTTATACCTGACCAAACTGAACAACCTCTATTGTCTCAGATCTTTGCCCCTGCATCCACCTCTCATGATGCATCATCTGCAGCTCGTCTCCCTCTCCTATACATGTAGGGAAACCTACATATGGTTGTCATACTACTTCATTTGGCCCAAACCCATCCAATAAGCTAACATAGTACTCTAAACTATGCAGTACAACATTGCGGGAAAATTAACTCCTCCAACACAAAAATCTCTATCGTTCTACCTGTCCCAATGCATCCCATGCATCGTGGCCACTCTAATCCATTTGTAGGCCCAAAACTGCAAGACAAAAGTTACATCCAATCCAAATCTCTACCTCGTTGACCACTCCCACAACTCCATGTACACTTGTGCTAGTATAGTTGTCACACAAGAAAAAAATGTATGAAACTCTATCATATTTACTATTATTCCTATCAAGGCGCACGGAATACAACCACCTTCAAAAGTGCATACAAGTTGATTCCCACCATAATCATAGTGGTCAAGGTAATATCAACTACATCATCACCCCAAAAACTCTCAAAACCAAAAATCTTAACAAAATAAGTCATGTCAAGAGCAACATCCCCATACAACCTCATCATCACTGCCCCTCGCAATGTCTCATCAATTGATATAATCATCTCACCCTGAATAGGTGGCCATAACATCATATAAACATCCACTAGGGTAATCTTGATCTCCCTTATAGGAAACAAGAATGTCCTTGTAACTGGGTCTCGCCTCTCCAACAAATCCACCATCACCTCCAAATCCCAGTGAACACACCTGTAATGGTGCAATCCACTAAATCCCAACATCTCCAAAATCTCCCAATCATCATCACCCATATACTATCGTAACTGATATAATAAAGGTGGCACTATATCTCTCATCAATAAGTGTCTCTTCACCTACATCCTCAAAACAATAAAGAAGATCATTAGTTAAGTCATTTCAATTCAAACTGAACACAAAAACCTAAACACAACATGTTAAATCAGCATTGATCCTATCTAACCAGTTTCCATCCTAGTGATTGACATTGATCCTACATCACACTATAGGGAATAAATGTACGTAAAAATACCCAAAAAATTTACCTATCTCTATTTAGGATGGACATCGTTTCCTTTATCCACTCCTGCCAACCTCCATCTCTCAAATAAAAAAAATTACAAATTTATAACTACTTATCATAGTAAACACAATGATCATAATGACCTCTAATGGTCATCCACTACTTATATATAGGCACTTTGACCCGATCAGTTCTGATTTCTAATCGACATTGATTAGTTATGAATTGGTATCAATATCGATCCCCCGTTCCATTGCACATCCTTCAATAGTGTGCCTCTTTTTGGTTTGCCAAGACCCTTTTTAAAGCCAAAACTATATCTCGCATAAATCAAACTATTTTTGATCAATCCACTATGTATTTCACATCCTCACAGGAACCATTTCCCATTGTTTCTTACAAGTCATACATTTATAGGTCAAGAACCCCTTAGTTCCCCTATCATTTGACTTCTCGGTCGCGTAATCCCACCTTTATGGAAATATATCTCATCCCGAGCCTGTATATCCCAAATCCACCACAGATTATGTAGCCTCTCGAGAACCTTTTCCCATCACTTCCTACAAATCATATATCTTGTTGGCTAGATTTTCTGCACAGTTAAAAACCTAGGCAATCATGAGATAAATCTCCCTCATTTACCGATGAGGCTCCCGTGTAATATTTTTTCAGTTGTATTTCCTAATATCTATTTATTAGTATTACTTTAACTATGTAGCTCATAGACCATAGCTAGACAGTTTTGTAGCAAGTAAGCAGTTGTAAGCAATATGTGTAGGAAAGGGAAATAATTAAATATGAGAAGAAGGAAAGGAGATGTGTAACATAACCAATAGTTGACAGAGTTGGTCACATGCACATAGACGAAACAAATAGATCTTGAAATGCAGAATTTAAAGCAAAGGAAAGTTTCAAATCTAGATCTAAGACAACACAAATTTTATGCAGAGATCTATAAATAAATAAGAAACGAATGCACCGTTGACACAAAGTTCTCTGTAAATCTGACTCTTCTCTATTCCTCAGCTTGCAAAAAGCTATCAAGGGTTTCATCTCAAAGTCTAGAACACAAGAATGCTGATTACAAATTCTGATCCTCTAACCCATAGGTTCTTCCTCTATTTATAGTGTATAGAGGGAAATTACAAATAGGAAGCTTTTAATGAATTCCCGCATGCAAAAGCTATAGAAAAGGGTAGCAGCTAGCGATCTTCCTCCTGGAATTCCTCTTTGCATGACATGCATCTTTTTAACTGAAAATAGAACCTTCTATTTTGCATGTCTGCCACCTATTTCCAAGTAATTGAATTCTTCAAGTAACGGATTTTAAACAAATCACTTAAGTTTTATAATTTAATTGATCGCTCAATTACTTTGTCAGAGAAAATAAACAAAAGAGGAAAAGAAATAAGAAGAAAGTTACAACTCTCCCAGTCTTGTTCTTCTTACATATTTTGCATGTGGTTGACTCTTTTGCCTTCGATTCTCACCAAACTGGATCTGGAAGCTATGCATGATTGTGATTTTCTTGCGGGTATTGCCTTTGACCTGTCTTCCCTTCTATCCTTGAATCTTTTGCAATTCTTCTTAAGTACATGCACCAGTGCAATGTTTGTCATAAATAATTCAGACAAAACTCATCATTTTTTATTTTTTAATTACATATGAGCAACTTTAAATTCTAGAAAGCACTCTGGGTGAGTGCAAATACAAGCACATTCAGTGAAGGCTTCAACTAGAAGATTGGGAGCAGATGCACAAGATCCTAGGAGGAATTTTCCATGCACTAACTTCTACACTGGCCGCGTTAGAAACAAGAGGATGAATTTTTGTCTAGAAGCTTTTGCAATTATGAGATCTTGATCTATCAATTAAATTGGTGATAGGTTCAGGGCCTATGTATGTATCATTGATTTCAGAAAATATGGAAGCTATGCATGATTTTGTTGATCCCTTTCTTTCATCGTGGCTACAAGAATATTTTTATGAGCTCTTTTTCTTTTAATTATGTCAGAATCCCTTGCAATTGGATAAATTTATGAAAATCTGGAAACTTCTTCAGATTCGGAAGATATATCCAATGTACCTGACATTGATTTGAGCACTTGTGATGAATACCTGCAATTTATTCAAAATACTTGATTTTTATCACCAAAATTTGCATATAAAGCATGCTGCCCTAAAATTTGAGGTTTTTCTTGCATGCAAAGAAAGAAGCATGTTATTTAATTCACCCGGGCACATATACCAACATGCAGATGCTTAGAATGACCAAAATTAGGCTATTCCAACCCTAGGCACCAAAATTGGAAGCTTCTCGGCAGTGGAAAATAAACTTTAATGCAAAATCCTCCTTCTTTTGGTGCCAAAACATGTCTGGGCTGCAATCCTTAGCAAAAAGAATGAACTGTCTCTCCCTTATGGCGTCCCATGCTTATATAACCTCCAACATGCTATTTTTAATAATTGCCTCTTCCTATTTTTGGCAATTTAATTAATTAATAGCCATGTTTATTCATCCAATTTGGGCGCCCAAGTCTGCATGATGTTGGTTGCTTTTTAAATAATTTATTTTATTTATTTTTAGCATGCATTCTTGACTTCTCCTTAGCTCTTCCACTTGCATTGACTTTCCTTCTATTTATGGCACCAAAATTGGGTGAATAAACCATTAATAAATATTATTAAATGCATTGTTATTCACCCAAGGTGGGTCACACTTTTTTGGCAAGAGGAATTGCTAAAAATAAGAAGTCAACTTGATAGGAATTTTCACCCTACATTGCAGCTCCAAAAATCCCCTCTTCCACTTAAGTTATTTGACTTTCATAATGGAAATTTTTACCCTTCAAGGCAGGTAATAAATTCCCGCCTACTTGCCAATGCCAAAATTCCCACTGGCAAACTAAAACATCTCCCAAAAAGTGTGACATTAAAATTAGCTTCCTTTGATAAAGTGCGACTTTGGATGAATAAACCTCTTTGGTGGGAAAAGTTACCCTGCTAGGCAGGCAGAAAATTCCCATCGGTGCTTTAAGTGATTTTTCTTTATTTTATAATGGAAATTTTTACCCTATAAGGCAAAGAAGAAATTCCCCGCCTGCCTGCTATTTTAATATTCCCATTGCAACTTAAGTGAATTTGACTTCATGGGAAAAAATACCCTACAAGGCAAGTAAGAAATTCCTGCCTGCCTGCCACTACCAACATTCCCATTACAGCTTAAATCTCATTCATTCCAAAAAGTGCGACTTGCCTAGGAGAGGCTTTTTGTGCTGGACTTCATCTTTTTTGGTCAGAAGTTTGCTTTCTGAGGCTGATTCTTTCTGGTACAGCAGCCGTAAATGATCTCCAAATGCTCCAGGCAAATAAACAGACTATACAGGACAAAGAACGGACCCAGGGGAATTAAACAGAAAGACAACGGGGAAAACCGGAGAAAAACGCAAAAGAAATAAAAAAATGAAAAATGTTGCCAGAAGTCACAGACAAAGCTTTGAATTCATTCCTGGTGAAAATCCTAATGAAATGTGTGGATACTCGCATGTAAAACTTCAATAGGATTCAATCGGAGCACAATTTACTTTAAACGGGGCTTTATTTATTTAATAAATAATTAAATAAAAAATTTCTTGCAGAGAAAACTTGGCGGAGGGATAAAATGAGTTTCAGCATCTAGGTATTTGTCAAAATTGGCTCATATGATTCACTGGGAATATCTTAACATAATACATACATCTTCTGGCAATAAAAACACAAAAAGACCCGTTATTTTAAAAGAACGAAAAATTTTTAAATGGGGTAGTCCCAGATTTCAAGGTGAAATCTGGGGACACTAGTCGGCTCCGTCTGTGGACCTCTTTGCCTCCGTCAAATTGACAGGAGTGAAGACGAGATCCCAGTTTCTCTGGTTTGGCATCTTGTCCATTGGGTTTGAGGTCAAGCAAACTAAAACAAAACAAAACAAAGAAAAGGAAAGAAAACAACAAAGTTTTATTTATATACATACAGGTTTTGCCCTGTTTTTTTAATTCCGAAGAGGCTTCAAATGTTTCCCATTGAAAGGCAGTGGTAACTCAATTCCATCCCGGTAGGCACAAAAGAAATTATCCATTCCCACTCTTTTGATCACAAAGGGCCCTTTCCAGAGTGAATCAGATTTGACGCGCGTGCCCTTCAATTCATGTCTTTGGTCCCACAAAAGAACCCAGTCTCCGATCTTCAATTTCCTTTCTCTGGCCTTTTTGTCAAATACCTTGGGCAAGTCTTCATCAACTTCATCCTGTTTTGGCTCATCCTTTCTTCTCTCTATGGTGAGTAAGTCTTCATCAAATTCCTTTGTTCCCATATTTATCGGCTGCATTTCTGAGGAAGAACTATCACCATATTCTTTGTTCTTCTTCAGGTACTGATCATGTTTGTCGAATGTCCCTACTAAGGAAACTAAACCCTTGGAGATTTTGTTACCTTTCAGTTGGATTACTCCACTACTGTCACCATAATCTGCATCAGTTCTGCATGTGATTGTTTGTGTTGGTAGTGACTTACTCCCTTCAACATACAACTTGTCAAAGTTGTCTTGTTCCAGAAATGCAGATGTTTGTTTGTCCTCATTGAAATTTTGCCACTGTTCAACATTTTCAGGGACTTTGGGGCGGTAGACCATCTCCACTTTATAGTTTCCTTGTCTGAATATGGACGGTGGTCTATCCGGATTCAATAGTGCAGCCATGACTGTCAAAGATTCTACCTTGGAATTTTGATTTATTGGAATGAAGTCGATAAAGAAGGCTACAAAATCGAGTGTGGCAAAAAGCAATCTATCTCTGTAGTGCTTCAAATCATCTCTTTTGACTTGATTTTGCCCTTGAACTTTTTTTACTAGAAGTTCAGCATCTCCTTGGGCTTTGAGGATCTTACTCCTTTCTTTCTAGCTTGTTCCATTCCTAACAACAAGGCTTCATACTCCGTTGTATCGTTGGTGTTCTCGAACATCAGCTTATGAGAGTATGGGAATATCTCATGATCTGGAGATATTTGTAGAATGCCGGCTCCTAATCCAAAAGAACAACATATGCCTTTAAACTCCAAAGTCCAAACTTTTTCTTCTTCCTTCGCTGGCTCTAGCTCTGGTCGAAGTTCTGGTTCTAGTACATTTTTATCCATTTCCAAGAAATAGACCCTGCGGTCAGATTCTTGAAAAAGAATCTGAGATCTAGGATCCTCAGATTTGGTAACTGTGTACTTGGACTTCTTTTCTGGTTCCAGCTTATGGTTAATCCCTTTGATAGGAATATGAGCACAGGACCAATCCATCTTTACTTCTCCTCCCAGCTCTTTGCAGAAGTTTCTGCTTAGCAACATCCCGTAGGAGACAGGAATATCTGCAATTAAGATTGTCATCTTTAATCTTGTCAGGAAAAGCTGTTAGAATAGATTATGCATCTTTGATTTGTTCGATTAAAGGTATTTGTCTCTCCATGGAGTGACACCTTTTTATGGTCCTTGTCAAGGTAAGTCCAAGAGCATCTGCAACTTTAGCTGACATGACATTGTCAGAAGCACCCGAATCTAGAATGCAGTTGCTTAACTTGAAACCATTAAGCAATAAGGAGACATAGAAAGGTTCTACTCGTTCAGAAGATGATGGGGATTTAACAACTGCAACATTGTTCTGGGGAGGAGTATCTTTGGGTTTAGGCAAAAGGCCTTGTAACGCCCGCTAAAAACAACCCACTTGAGACTCAAAAACAACCTAGGAATAGTTAAGAAAAATTATGAATAATTTCTTTTTTTTAAAAGGGTCTTCAACCAGGTTACAAGACAACAGTTGTCACTAACAGGTTCCGATACAATTCTAATCCACTAGAATATACTTTTCTTTTATTAACAATTATCTAGAGGTCATAAAGTCCAAAATTTAGGGTTAGAAGGTTCAATTAGGTTCAGAGTGTAATTCCTCACCATACCCACTCTCTAACATGCTTAAAGGTTCAACTTGATTTTTCTCCTCTTCGGCCCATAACTCGAAAAATATGAGTTAGGACTTCTTTATATCACTGGAAAGGTGAGGAAATTTTTCTATCCAATGGGGATGATTTAGGGAAACATTTGAATGGCCCATAACTCGAAAAATATGAAGAGTTAGGAGGACTTCTTTATATCACTGAAAAGGCGAGAAAATTTTCCTATCCAATGGGAATGATTTAGGGAAAATTTGAATGCAGTTAAGTTTGAGAAAAATCAAGTTGAACCTTTAAGCCTGTTAGAGAGTGGGTATGGTGAGGAATTACCCGTTTAACCTATTTGAACCTTTTAACCCTAAATTTTGGACCTTATGACCTCTAATAATTGTTAATAAAAGAAAAGTATATTCTAGTGGATTAGAATTGTACCGGAACCTGATAGTGACAACTATTGTCTTGTAACCTGGTTGAAGACCCTTTAAAAAAAATAAAAAATTATTCCATAATTTTTTTCTAACTATTCATAGGTTGTTCTTGAGTCTCAAGTGGGTTGTTTTTAGCGGACGTTATAGGCTTTTTGATGTATTGGATTGTCACCTCTGGAGGTTGTACATATTTGACTAGTCTATCTTAACTACTCAGGGAAGGCTCTCAAGTATTCAACTTCTGACATTTGAACTATGGTTTTCTTGATATGATCAATAATATCAAAAGGAGTAGATTCAGATACCTGAGCTACTTTTCTGTGGTTGAGATAAGGAACTCACATTCTTATCTCTAGGAGCCAAGGAAAAAGATAAAGGGATGCCCCTTCTTTGTTCATCAGCTAATGCCTCATCTTGACGAGTTTGTGATCGTGCAAATACTACATATGTATGGCCATGATCATCTTCATGAAGCTTCTCATCGTCATGTTCAGATTTGTAGTTTAGATAATTAATGTTGGAGTCGCCAGCATGACCTACAAAATCATCATTCTCAAGTTGATCGATATTAGCTTCCTGGTCTTCTTCATTCATCTCCACATTGTTTGTTGGAGCAGCTTCAATTGCTAATCTTTGGGAACCAACAATGTGGTTCCGGTTGTTATTTTTGTTGAAATACTGAGCAGGGGCAGTGTTGTTTCCTTGAGCCATTTGAGCCATTTGTTTCTTCATCTGTGACATCTCATTTGCTAACTTTTGAAATAGTGAATTGGATGTAGTAGCAGAGGATGAACTTTCAGCTCTAGAAGTGTTACTCTTTATTTTTCCAGCCATGATGAGGTCATATTCAATTTCAACTGCCATGTTTTGAGCTGCTAACAAGTCAACAAGATGTGCTCTTCACAGTTGATAACTTACTTCAGGAAGTAAAGCATTAATGAAGAATACCTTTTGATTCTCATCATTGAGAGAAGCCGAAGTTGGAATTTTCTAAAGTAATATTTGGAATTTTGCAATAAAATCCCACATGTTCTCATGTGGCTCCTTCTTCAACTGAGTGAGCTGAGTTATCAAGGTACTGGAATCTTCAGCTAGCTTGAATCTTTTTAGGAATGCATCACGCATAGTGGACCAGTTGGTTATGGTGCCAGGAGCTAGCCAGTAGAACCATTCCCCAACCAAGTCATAAAGAGTCTCTATGAAAATTCAGACAGACACATCTTCATGTTCTACAGGGAGAACTCCACAGTATATAAAGAACACAACCAAGTGATCATCTGGATTCTGCTTTCTGTCTCCATAGAATTTTGGAAAATTATTTCTCATCCCTTTAGGTAGATCATGCATAGGAGGATTCAAAATCAAAGGTCCAAAGGTTACACCCCATCAAATAGGTGTTGCATTGACAAGTGGTTAATGCATGATGTATGAGCACGTCTTCTTTGAGAATACACTTCGTGAATAGTCCCGGCTACTAGATTGTGTTGGACATGATCCAGATTTGGAGAATTTTGCACTCTTCTTCCTTGTGAAATACTGGATCTGTGGCTTCTAACTTGAGGAGGATGACTGAAATTAAACTGCTCCTACAATCTATAAAAACAATCGATCCTTCCTTGAGCTCTGCTAGACCGTGTGAATGGAGATTCTGCCAGGTTGAGCTTTGAGCTCTACTAGACCGCGTGAATGGATGTTCTTCTAGGTTGAACTTATAATATAAAAAATGAACTGGCAAGAGAAATCTCTGATCTGCTAATTTGTGTTATTCCCCAGTGGATTCACCAAAAACTATTGGCTAGATTTTTTACACAGCTGAAAACTAGGCAGTCATGAGATAAATATCCCTTATTTACCGATCAGTCTCCCGTGTAAGATTTTGTCAATTTTATTTCCTAATATTTGTTTGTTAGTATTACTTTAACTATGTTGCTCATAGACCATAGCTAGAAAATTTTGTAACAAATAAGCAGCTGTAAGCAATATGTGTAGTGTTGTCCCCTCAAAAAGTTTCCTTCTTTTTCCAAGTCTGGACTTCGAATTTTTTTAGTTTTTACCCTTTAAAAATGGTCTAACAAGAGTATTTTGAAATCTGGCACTTCCCAAGGGCTCAAGGATGTTTGGAACCTACTTCATCAGATGGGAAATTTCTTTTCCCTTTCCAAAAAGGTAAAGAAGTTATTCTAACTCCTTGTTTTGTGCAAGATATGGCTCGACGGACTTGAGTTGTATTTTTTGCCCAAGGCAGACCAGAGGAGCTGCGGAGGTTTCTTCGTCACTTTACCTTTTCGGCAAAAAAGTGAAAATGGTGATGGTGGATCCACGAGCCCAAGATGGGTAGAGAAAATAATGAAGTTTGAACCCCACAACTAATAGAAGGATGCCATGTGTCCTTGTTGACCGGTCAAAGTGGGATTTCAAGTTTTTAACCTTCAGGGTTAAAAGTATAAAGTTTGACGTGACCACCGCAGGCAATCAAATTGTGCCACGTGTACACGGGAGTGCGGGCCGGCAGAGGATGTTGTGATTTTGAACCTTTTTCCAACAAAGGTTCAAAATGTTCTAAATGGAGCCGTGACCCCATATCCAATCCAAAGGCACCACGTATGCATGTTGAAAAGTCAAACTGGGCCGGCAGAGGAAATTGTTCCAAATTTCTGAATTCTAAAAAAGTCGTGAAATGAAGGGAGCTCACCCGCGGTTGCTCCAATCACTTTCTGCCACATGGATGGCTCATATTTAAAGGCACAAAAGATAAATCTAATGGCCCACATTCAATCTGGAAAGTTTGTAACCATTTTAATTATTAATTCTCTGGCATTTCCCACCATGGCCATTTTTTCTACAAAAGAAGAATCTAAAATGGTGTGAAAGGATGAGATCTTTTTGTAATTGCTTCTTGGCCATTAGGGAAGTTGTAACTACCTCGTGTGAGCTATTTCATGGCTTCTGGAAGTCATTGTAGAGGTTGGCATTTGATTTTTTGAAGACTGTAAATGATTTTCACGAACAGAGGACAAAAAACAATAGTCGCCATTCTTCCAAGCTTCTCCTTTCTATGAATTTCTTCCATTTCCTTTCATTGTACAAGTTTTTACTTCAGCTGCAATAAGAAAAGAAGGATTTTATGCCCCTTTGACAGAGGATTCGATTGGTACTTTGTGACCAATGCATTTTTATTCAGTCTTGTAGCTCTGGTTTGTGAATTTGTATTCTTCCTCCATTTTAATGCATGTTATAAACTTTCTGATCAATGTTTGTAGGCCTCTGATGTTCTACCTCCATCATTGATCTCCTTGCCTTCATTCCCACTCTCAGACCACTTTCTATCCTTGCAAGAAATTGTAGGCTTTGCCATAGGGTCAGTGGAGTGCCCCTATGGATCTCTGGTTCAAAAACCACCATTGAATCCACTTGTTTTTCATGCATAATATGGAAGCTGCACCATTATAAGTAGAGGGACTTAGATTCCCATAGTGTTGTTTTGGAAACCACCAATTTGTCCCCCTAGACAAATTTCCAAGCCAACAGTTTTGGCACCCACCGTGGGGCAGATTTTGTAGCATCTGCACCCTAGAAATGACCACAGGGTCATTAAATACCATTGGAGTTCATTGAAAATTTGAAGTTTCTTATGATCCACATGGATACCAATCATGGAAATTCTCACACATCCTCCTATTGAGAGACCTACCTTGCTCTTTCACATTCAAGAAGATATCATTTCTGACCTAAGGGAGGTTGTTTGGCGTAAAAGACAGAGTGTAGACCATTATTCTATTGCTTCAAGAATTTTGGATCAAGAAGAAGAACTTGCTACTGAGTTGGAGGAACGAAGACAAATCTTGGCACCCCAGAGAAGACAATAAGTCTTCAAGCTGGCTGACAGAAGGTATACCCAACAGTTGAGATCAGGAGGATCTATTAATCCTACTCTTGATGAGCTTAAGGAAGAAGAACAAGAGCTAGAAAGAGAGGAAGCGGATAGAGTTCAACTTGAAAGGGAAGAAGTGATTAGGGCTCAACTTGAAGAGATTGAAAGACTCCAAAGAGAGGCAGAGGAAAGAGAAGAAGCCCTAACTGCTGAAGAGGCTAGAAACAGAAATAGAATGGCTGATAATGAACGTGAAGCACGTAGACCCAATGTACCATGGGGAAGAAATATTGGTCCACTTTCCCTCCCACGAATACTCCATGATCTTCCAAGAGGCTCAAGAAAGAACTTTCCTAAATTTAAAGGAGATGGCTCCCAACTCCCTGAGGAACATGTAGCGGCTTTCATCACTGCTTGTGGTGTGTTGGGTGTTGAAGATGAAGATGTGTCAGTTAGAATTTTTGTGGAGTCACTCCAAGAGAAAGCTGCTGAGTGGTTTTACATGCTTCCCCCAAGATCTATCACTAGCTGGGAGGACATAAGGAGTGCATTTGAAAGTAGATTCAAGAGCACAAAAGATGGCCAAGACTTGTTGGTTCAATTGGTGCAAATGAAGAAAGAAGTCTCTGAGTCCATGAGATATTTCATAGCAAGATTTGATAGATTGACAAGAAGAATCCCCGAAGATGTAGTTCCTCCTGAAAACAACTTGAAGAGGTTCTTCATCAGTGCCTTGCCATCAGAAGTTGGTTTCTTCCTCAGAAGAGATCAACCAAGAACATTGAGGGAAGCTCAAGACCTTGCAATCGAGACTGATGATGATTTAATCCTTTCTGGAAAGGTGAAGGGCCCAAATGGAAAGTAAAAGGGTCAGAGTTCAAATTCAGTCACAACAGACCCAATGTTTCAAAAAATGGCAAATGATCTGGTTGCCTTGAAGAAGCAACTGTCACAAATCACTATGAGGAACAATCCAAGAAGACCAAACTTTAATGATAGGTAGCAGATTGCACCACCTCCTCACCAGCTTGCTCTTGAAGCACCACCAGTCAATGCTACCTATGATACCCAAGATATAAGAGAGGAATCTGAAGTTGATGAGCTCGAGGGAGATGATGAAGAAAACTATGAAAGCTACCTAGAAGTCGAGGAGGTTGACATGCACAATGGCCTGTTCGAATTCATTGATGATGATGAAGAAGAAGAGGAGGAAATGCCAAGTTTTTCATGTGTTGTTTTCACCAGAACACAGTCCAAAAAGAACACCCCATCCTCAGTGGCTATAAAGTAAAATAAAACCAAAGAAGTTTCCACTTCTGAGGTCACACAGAAGAGGATTATCAACAAAGGTTCTCCATTTCCGCCCTCCATGGATTCTGCTAAAGAAAAACCAGACCTGGTCATTTTCAATGATCATGTTGTCATACCAAGTAAGTATTTTTCTCCTTCTTCTAGTCCTACATTTGTTAAGAGTACTTCCCCTTCCATTGGAATCTCTGCCAAAGTACCCATAGTTCAACCAAAGGTTGTAACTTTTCCTTCTGCTAAATCGATTACTTCACCTTCAGGAGAAAATACTTCATCCAAAACATCCAAGGTTCCTTTAAAGTCCTCATTAAGTAAATCCTCTTTCATCCCAGCAGCTTCTTCCTCATCCAGTATTGCCCCATTTGACTTTGTAGAGCACGCAAGTAAAACCAAATTCCAACTCTCAGAGTTAGAGTACTTGCAAACACACCCACCCAATTTGACAGATTTATTAATGCAGTCTGAGGTAGTAGCTCTATATCTTCAAGTTCCACTTCTAAAGGACTCCTTCCAATGCCATCCACACCTCCATCTCAAAACATGTTAGCTCTCAGTGCTGCCAAAACATCTAGAGTTGAGCCTTTTTATTTGTCTCTCCTCATAAATGGTTTTGAGTTGAACAACTATATTATTGATTCTGGAGCTTCTGATAACGTAATGCCACTCAAAGTTGCAAATTCCCTTGGCCTAACTTTGACTAGAGTAAATGGAGCTTGTTATTCCATGGAATCTAAACAAGTGCCACTGATTGGAAGAATAAAGGATGCACAAGTAACTCTGGCTGACTTCCCCGAAAAGAAAGTGCTCCTAACTATCTTGGTGGTGGACATCCCATCATCCTTTGGCATGCTTCTGAGAAGAAGTTTTTGTAGAGATCTAGGTGGAGAAATTAAAATGGATTGGTCATCTGCTACTATCCCTGTCAAAGGTGAAATGAAGAGGTTTCTGCCTGTTAGAAAGATGAAGTTCACAGTAAAGAAGTCTGATGATCCAAGAGCTAACATCCTTCTTCAAGATTTTGAGCTAGGAAATTACTTCCTCACATCACAAAAAGATGAAAACCTGCCACTTCTCATGGAGGAAGAAGAAGATCAGATCTGGATGATGGAATTTGATGGCAGTCATTCAAGGGAAGGTTCTGGAGCTGGTGTTGTTCTGTATTCTCCTTCCAAAGAAATGCATCCTTTTGCATACAAACTGCAGTTTGATAACACAAACAATACAGCAGAATACAAAGCCCTTCTTCTGGGCATGAGTGTTGTAGAGGATATGGGAATCAAGAAGTTGAGATGCCTTGGTGATGCAGAGGTAATAGTGAAACAAATCTGCCATCAATATCAAGTGAAGAACCCAAGGCTCAGACATTACAGAAAATCGGGTTTGGGATTGCATTGAATCATTTGATGCTTTCTCTATTGAAGCCATTCCAAGGGCACAAAATGAAAGGGCTGATTCTCTTGCAGTATCAGCCTCTTTAATGACACCTCATCCTTCTTTTGGCAAAGATAAAGTAACCATTGAAATGGTATTCAGACCTAGCATGCCTGATAATGCAAATCATTGGCAAGTCTTCAATGATGACAATCAGATTTTAACCTTCTTAGAGAAAAGAGATAATTTTAATAATCTCTTCTTTGAAGGAAGTGTCAATCCTCATAGAGAATTTGTTGCTGAAGAAGAAGCTGATGGAATTGAAGAAGTTGATGATGAGGGCATGATCAGACTGAAAGGAAACAAAATTCCCAAAGGCTTAGTCTCTTTGGAAGATCTGTTTGACAAACATGATAGATTCATTCAAGAGAAGGAGAAGTTATCTTCTCGGTGTCCATCTGACTTTGACAAAGAAAATATTGGTACTTCAGAGGATCCAAGAATGGTAAACATTGGTAAATGTTGCTCACCTGAGGAGAAGAGAAGGTTTGTTGCTCTGCTCAAGAAATACTCTGACGTTTTGGCTTATTCCTACGAGGAACTCAAATCATTCCAGCCAAAAGAAATGCACCATTCCATTCCTTTGAAACAAGGTGCTAAGCCATTCAAGAAAAACAAAGGCCCTATAACCCAAAGATTGTTGACATCATCAAGGAAGAGGTGACCAAGATGTTGAATGCCAGGATCATTTTTCCCATCCACCATTCAACGTGGGTGGCTAACATTGTGCCAGTAAGAAAGAAGAATGGGGAGATAAGGATATGTGTTGATTTCAGAAATCTGAATCAAGCCTCACTCAAAGACAACTATCCTCTTCCCATCATGGATCACATTTTGCAAGTAGTCACTGGATCTGAGATGCTCTCTCTACTTGATGGGTTTTTGGGGTACAACCAAATCAAAGTGGTAGAGGAAGACTGCAGTAAAACAACATTCACAACTCCTTGGGGCACTTTTGCTTATAGCAGAATGCCTTTCGGCCTAATCAATGTGGGAGCAACATTCAAAATAGAAATGGAGTTGGCCTTCAGATATTTGAAACATTGAATTGTTATATATCTAGATGATCTCATAGTATTTTCGAAGAACAGATAAGAGAACATCTGTCATTTGGAGCAAGTTCTTGCAAGGTGTAGAAAAAATGGTATATCATTGAATCCAAATAAATGCATCTTTAGAGTCACAGAAGGTAAGTTACTGGGACACATCATGAATAAACATGGAGCACACATTGACCCTGAAAGAGTAATAGGTATTCAAGTACTATCTCTACCCACCAGAAACAAAGGAGTGCATTCATTCTTCAGGAAGGTAAAATTTCTTTGCCACTTTGTCCCTGAATTCTTTGAATTTACAAAGCACATCACTTCTATGATGAGGCCTCAATCAAGTTTCAAATGGAGCCATGAAAGGAAAACTGCATTTAAAGAGATAAAAAGAGCTATTTCCAAAGCTCCTACTCTTGTATCTCTAAATTTTAACAAAGAGTTCATCATGTACTATTATGCCTTAGAACACACTCTATCTATTGTCCTTGTCCAGAAGAATGATGAAGATCTAGAAGCACCCATTGCTTTCATGAGATGTCCTTTGAAGAAACATGAGCTCAATTACAGTCAATTGGAAAAGCACACATTTGCGGTGGTCAAAGCTATAAAAAATTTCCTACATTCTCAATTCTCATTCCCTCAAGTGCAATCAAATCATTTTGACACAACAAGATCCCAGAGTGAGTTGGATGAGTATGACCTGGATTTGTGCAATTGCAAGTTATTGCTGAAGATGAAACTCTCAAAGTTCAGAATGGAGAGGAAGATGAAACTTGTTTAACTTTCCTAGAAAACTACCTGCAAGTTCTCTTTGTAACCACAATTGATGAGTGGTATGCAGACATCACTTTTCTACTTATGGAGAAAACCCCTCTCATCTAGATTACAAGCAAAGAAGGATTCTCAAACTGAAAGCAACCAAGTATGTGATCTGGAATCATGCACTTTATAAGAAAGGAATGGATGGCTACTTCCTTCAATGTGTTGATAAAGAGCAACAAAGGAAAGTTTCTTAAATCCTATCACAACCAAGTATGTGGTGGAAAATTATCAGCAATGGTGACTACCCACAAGATTCTCAGAGGTAGATATTATTGGCCTTCTATTTTTGTTGATACTCAGAGCTAGGTTTCCAAATGCAAAGCATGCTAATAATTTGTTGGAAAACCATAGTTAGCTGCATTGCCTCTTAGGCCTATGAATATTGAAGAACCATTTCAAAAATGGGGGTTGGAATTCATTGGCATGTTGAATCCTCATTCAAGTGCTAGGCATACTTATGTGCTCACTACCCCGGACTACTTCACCAAATGGGTGGAATCCATTCCAACCAATCAAGCTAGTTCTAATGTATTTTGTAGTTTCATTAAAGAATACATCATTGTCCATTTTGGGGTGCCTCAAAAGATTGTTGTGGATAATGCCACTTATTTCTCTTCAAGGGAATTGAGAGAGTTTTGTTATGGTTTTGGCATCTCTCTAGCACATTCTTCTGACTACTATCCACAAGGAAATGGTCAATATGAGTCAAGTAATAAGAACATTATGACCATTGTCCGAAATCTTGTTGATGAGAACCAAAGGAATTGGAACAAGATATTTTATGATGCATTATGGGCTGATAGGATCACTCCTAAGAAGGCCATAGGTACATCACCTTTTTAGCTGTTGTATGGAGTCGAAGTAGAGATCCCTATCACAATTAAAATACCAACTCTCAAATTGCTTAAATCAGTGGATGATGACCAATAAAAAGACTCCATTGACAAAAGGATCCTTTTTCTTCAGATGCTGGAAGAAAGTAGATCTCAAGTGGTTGATAAAATGAAAGAACATCAGTTGAAAGTAAAAAAGCTCTTTGACAAAAGGACCAACTCAAGAGAGTTTTGAGTGGGAGATTTTGTCCTACTTTGGGACAATAGAAGAGAACCAAAGGGAAGTTGTGGAGAATTTGATTCTTTGTGGATGGGACCTTTTCTAATTCTTGGAACGTGTGGTGAGAAATTGTTTCTCCAATCATACTTGGATGGGACTCCATTAGGATTGCCTAGAAGTGGGAAATATTTGAAGCTATATCATCGGTGAAAGTGAGTTGTCCTTCACCTTGTAACATAGTTTTTTTTCCCTTCTTCTGTTGTGTGTTTTTTTTCCCTTTTTTTTTGGTGTGTTTTTGGTTTGTGTGTCCTCTTCTTCCTTCTTGCTTTCCTCAGAAGTTGTACATGACTCTGTAAGGCCCAATGGATAAGGCACTGGTCAATTTTATATGTTTTAAAACTTGAGATTCTGGATCCTCATGTCATGTTTTCTCCCTATTCAATCCACGTCATATCCCCAAGCTAGAGCCACTACTGTCCCCTCAAAAAGCTTCCTTCTTTTTTCCAGGTCTGGACTTAGAAATTTTTGAGTTGTTACCCTTTGAAAATGGTATAAAAAGATTATTTTGAAATTTGGCACTTCCTAAGGGCTCAAGGATATTTGGAACCTACTTCATTAGATGGGAAATTTCTTTCCCTTTCCATAAAGGTAAAGAAGTTGTTATAACTCCTTGTTTTGTGCAAGATATGGCTTGGCAGACTTGAGTTGTATTTTTTGACCAAGGCAGACCAGAGAAGTTGTGGAGGTTTCTTCACCACTTTGCCTTTTTGGTAAAAAAATTAAAATGGCAATGGCGGATCTATGAGCCCAAGGTTGGTGGAGAAAATAATGAAGTTTGAACCCCACAACTAATAGAAGGATGCCACGTGTCCCTATTGACTAGTCAAAGTGGGATTTCAAGTTTTTAACCTTCGATGTTAAAAGTATAAAGTTTGACATGACCACCACATGTAATTAAATTGTGCGACGTGTACACAGGAGTGTGGGCCAGCAAAGGATTTTGTGATTTTGAACCTTTTTCCAAAAAAGGTTCAAAATGTTCTAAATGGAGCCATGACCCCGTATCCAATCCAAAGGTGCCACGTATGCATGTTGAAAAGTCAAACTAGGCCGGAAGAGGAAATTATTCCAAATTACCGAATTCTAAAAAAGTTTTGAAATGAAGGGATCTCACCCACGGCTTCTCTAATAACTTTCTGCCATATGGATGGCTCATATTTAAAGGTGTAAAAGATAAATCTAATGGCCCACACTAAATCTGGTAAGTTTGTAACCATGGTTTAATTATTAATTTTGTGGCATTTCCCGCCATGGCCAATTTTTTTTGCAAAAGAACAATCCAAAATGGTGCGAAAGGATGCGATCTTTTTTTACCGCTTCTTGGTCCATTAGGGAAAGTTGTAACTGCCTCATGCAAGCTATTTCATGTCTTCTGGAAGTCATTGTAGAGGTTGGCATTTGATTTTTTGAATAATCTAAATCATTTTCGTAAATAGAGGACAAAAAACAATAGTCACCATTCTTCGAAGCTTCTCCTTTCTATGAATTTCTTCCATTTCCTTTCATTATACAAGTTTTTACTTTAGCTGCAATAAGAAAAGAAGGATTCTATGCCCCTTTGACAGAGGATTCAATTTCTTCTTTGTGACCAATACGTTTTTATTCAGTCTTGTAGTTCTGGTTTACGAATTTGTATTCTTCCTCCATTCTAATGCATTTTATAAACTTTATGATCAATGTTTGTAGGCCTCTGATGTTCTACCTCCATCATTGATCTCCTTGCCTTCATTCCCAATCCCCTTTCCCACTCTCAGACCAATTTCTATCCTTGTAAGAAATTTTAGGCTTTTCCATAAGGTCAGTGGAGTGCCCCTATGGATCTCTGGTTCAAAAACAACCATTGAATCCACTTGTTTTTCATGCATAATATGGCAGTTGCAATGTTATAAGTAGAGGAACTTAGATTCCCATAGTGTTGTTCTGCAGTACCAGTAATTTGCAAAGGAAACTTTTAGATCTAGATCTAGAATAACACAAAGTTTATGAATAGATCTAGAAATAAATATGAGATGAATGCACCGTTGACACAAAGTTCTCTGAAAATCTCTTCTCTATTCCTCTGCTTGCAGAAAGCTATCAAGGGTCTTAGCTCAAAGTCTAGAACACAAGAATGCTGATTACAAATTCCAATCCTTTAACCCATAGGTTCTTCCTCTATTTATAGTGTTTAAAGAGCAATTACAAATAGGAAGCTTTTAAACGAATTCTCTCATGCGAAAGCTATGAAAAGAGAAACAGCTGACAATCTTCCTCCTAGAATTCCTCTTTGCATGACATGCATGATTTATAACTAAAAAATAGAACCTTCTATTTTGCATGTCTTCCACCTGTTTCCAAGTAATTTACTTCTTTAAGTAATAGATTTTAAACCAATCACTTAAATTTTATAATTTAATTGATTGCTTAATTACTTTGTCGGAGAAAATAAAAGAAAGAGGAAAAGAAATAAGAAGAAATCTACAACCCTCCCAGTCTTGTTCTTCTTCCATATTCTGCATGCGGTTGACTCTTTTGCCTTTGATCTGTCTTCCCTTTTATCCTTGAAGCTTTTGCACTTCTTCTTCAGTACATGCACTAGTGTTGTTAGGAAATAAGGGATAAAATATGCGAAATAATTCCTCACAGAATCGTAACAGTAGAAACTAATATGTAGAAAATATTACAGATCTTAAATAAAATTGCAGAATAAAATAACACAACACAAAGAGACAGTATTTAACGTGGTTCACCCAATGTGGGCTACGTTCACCTAGAATCACTTGCTCAGATTTTATTACAAGCCACCACTCTCTCAATACAATACCCATATCTGTTTGGAGCTATACTCAACAAACTCTATAGAATTCACACCCAAATTCAAAACACATCTGCAATGTTACATTATGCCTACCATATGCATAAAACCATATAAGCAGACAACTGCTTAAGCAATTTTACAAAACCGTGGGTATTAAAACCATGGGCCAAAACTGTCCCATAAACCTATGGGTCAAAAATCCCGCCCATATGAGAAAAGCACGTTTCCCGATATGAGAAAAGCACGTTTCCCTATGGGTGATAAGTTCATGGCCTATGTCTGTATCATTGAGTTTCAGGAAATTTGGAAGCTATGCATGATTCTATTGATCCTTTTCTTTCATCATGCTTCATCATGGCTGGAACAATCTTTGTCTAAGCTCTTTTTCTTTTAATTCTGCCAGAATCCCTTACAATTGGATCAATTTGTGCAGATCTGACAATGTACCTAACATATTCAAGTAATTGATTTGGAAGATATATTCAACGTACATGACATTGATTTGAGCACCTGTGATGAATACCTGTAATTTATTCAGACAAAGATGGAGTCTATGGCATGAATACTTGATTTTTATCACCAAAATTTTTATCACCAAAATCTGCATATAAATTCTTTTGCCCTAAAATTTGAGGTTTTGCTTGCATGCAAAGCAAACAAAAATATTATTTAATTCACCAAAGCACTTATACCAACATGCAGATAATTATCATAGCAAGAATTAAGCCATTCCAACCCTAGGCACCAAAACTGGAAGCTCCCCGACAGTGGAAAATAAACTTTAATGCAAACTCCTTCTTTTGGCACCAAAACCTGTCTAGGCTGAAATTATCATTAGCAAAAATAATTAACCATGCTTCTTTATTATGGCATTCCCATGCTTATATAATCCTCCAACATACTATTTTTAATAATTGCCTCTTCCTATTTCTGGCAATTTAATTAATAAACAATCATGTTTATTCATCCAAAATTGGGCGCCCAATTACACATGCTGCTAGTTACTTTTAAATAAATAAATTTTATTTATTTTTAGCATGCATACTTGACTTCTCCTTAGATCTTCCACTTGCATTGACTTTCCTTCTATTTATGGGGCAAAATTGGGTGAATAAACCATTAATAAATATTATTAAATGCATTATATTCACCCAAGGTGGGTCACACTTTTTGGCAAGAGGAATTGCTAAAAATAAGAAGTCAACTTGATGGGAATTTCCACCCTGCACTGTCACTCCAAAAATCCCCTCTTCCACTTAAGTTATTCGACTTTCATAATAGGAATTTTTACCCTGCAAGGCAGGTAAGAAATTCCCGCCTACCTGCCACTACCAAAATTTCCATTGCAGCTTAAGTGACTTTGACTTCATGGGAAAACATACCAAAAATTCCTGCCTACCTGCCACTACCAAAATTCTCATTGTAGCTTAGATCTATTTATTCCAAAAAGTGTGACTTACCTGGGAGAGGCTTTTTGTGCTTCACTTCATCTTTTTTGGTCAGAATTTTTCCTTCTAAGGACGATTCCTTCTAGTGCAGCGGCCGTACATGATCTCCAATTGCTCTAGGAAATTAAACAGACTGTACAGGACAAAGAACGGACCCATGGGAGTTAAACAGAAAGATCACAGGGAAAACCAGAGAAAAATGCAAAAGTAATAAATAAAAACAAAAAAATTGCCAGAAGTCACACACAAAGCTTTGAATTCATCCCTGGTGAAAATCCTTTTGAGATGTGTGAATACTGGCATGCAAAACTTCAACAGGGTTCAACCGAAGCACAATTTGTTTCAAACAAGGCTTTATTTATTTAATAAATAATTAAATAAAAATTTCCCGCAAACAAAACTTGGCAGAGGGATAAAATGAGTTTCAGCATCTGGGTATATGTCAAAATTGGCTCATATGATTCACTGAGAATATCTTAATGTAATACAAACATCTTCTGGCAATAAAAACACAAAAAGACCAGTTATTTTAAAAGAATAAAAAAATATAAACATGGGGTGGTCTCAGATTTTAGGGTAAAATCTGGAGACACCATATCTATAGGTTGAGAACCCATTGGTTCCCATATCAATTGAATTCCCTATCGCGTAAACCCACCTTTGTGTTAATATATTTCATGCCTGGTCTTGGGGCATTTTAATTTGAAACACATCTATCTACCAAAGCAATCTCAAAAAAACCCACACGCTCTTGTTTTTATCTATCTATCAATTCATTGACCATCACACTTCTTGAAATGGCCCTTAGTTTGAGTGGGGTCACTTATATAGGATCTTATCCAACGTAAATATAACCATCTCACTCATTTTTATCTAGTACTTTGTCCATTACAAACCACTTGACAAAAAGGGGGAAATGTAGACACCAGAATTAGGATACCCTTATTGCCATAGGTATGTATGCACTCTAACACGCCCCTTCATAACCCCACATGGTCATTTTCATCTTTCTATCGATTTGCATTCACCATTTCACCACCCACACCCACCTACAACCATAAAAAAAACTCAAATCAAAACAATGTAAATAACTTAACAACCCTCATATGAACTTAAAACAACCCAAAACCCATTAGAAAATTGAAAAACCCATGAAAAGTAGCTAAAACTAAATCCCACAGTCGGCCTCGATCAGTTCAGATCAGTAGCGATCCATTGGAACAACATCGATTCTATTTAAACTAACTCGGGCCCTTACCCAAGGATTCTAATTTTGATCTTGAACTCTCGAATCTTCTTCCAAGAATCTAGCCTTCAAATCCATTCGTAATAAGTCCAAGATATCTAGGCTCATATGTGGATCAAGCGTGAAGAATCCAAGGCATCTCACAGTGTTAAGTTCCCTTTGGAACAATCACTCTACACACCCATTCAACCAAATCAGTTTCCTTCTTGTCAAGGTAAGTTTCTCTTATCTGAAATGTGTATAATCCATTATCAAGGCCTAACCTTATCAAAATTTAACTCTATCATTTGGAAGAATACTTTTCTTTCTTTCAAAATAAAAAATTTTAGAAAACATTTGTTATCAAATCTTGTTTCTTTTTGAATAGGTGAATTGGCTAAGTATGAGTCGCATGTGAAGGTCTTAGGCACACCCAAGGGAGGCACAAAGGGGCACGCACATGCACGATGGAACAACACATGAAGGTTTGCACCCAAGAAAGAAAATTTGGGACTTAGCCCATTTCTTCAGTCCATGGCTAAAAATAGAAGAACAGAGGAGTGGTGTTCATGCAAGTTCTATAATTAGCTAGTATTATGATGGTTTGGACACATAAAAAGGGGGTTAAATATGGAAAAAAATAACATGCAAGGATTAAAATGAGATCATGCATGAGTCAACCTAATAATAGGATTAAAAGTAGGACTTATCTTTAGGTTAGTCTATTATTAGGAGTGTTGTAAAAGCATGCACACTTTATGGTTATTTTTTGAATGTAATGTATGTTGTCTATTTTGAGAGCATGCCTATCTTTAGGAGATTGAATGGGCGGTGAAGGGAAATCCCCCAGCCATATTTATATGTAATGGATGTATTATAGAAGTCACCGTGTGGATGAAGGATATAGTTTTGCATGAACAGTCGATACTATGTTGTAGGATTTTGTACATGGATCTACGAATTGATGTAACAACTGATCATGTATTCATCTTTCTTGTGATGTAATGAATTCTAATTTTGGATGGATTATAATTATTGGCATTCTTGAATATGGTGATCTAAAGGTGTAATCGATCATGGTTATTGTTTGAACTGTCATGTTTTCTTATTATATGTGTTTCCAAAGTGACTTGAATGCAATGGATATTTATGATTGATTGGTTTCATGGTTAAGTATGATTATAAACATGCATGCTAAATTCATGTCAAGCATCCCAAATGAGGGACATGGTAGTTGTGCACGCTTCGAGTGAGTGTTCAGTTCTCACTGAATGAGGTTCCAATGTGCATATCGGTTGAGTGAAATAAAAGACCACATTTCTACAGTGATCGGTATTGATCATTTAGATCGACACCAATCTATTGGATCGACATCGATCTATGTTTATCTATCTTATCATATTTTCTCTATAACTAGTAATCATGGCTAATCAATTGTTGTTTGACAGAATCTATTTCTGTTAGATAAATCTTCCAGGGGCATCTTATGAACTAGAAACCATCTTTGACCTACTAATTATGTGACAACCACTCTTGTGGGAACAATCTAACATTGACTACAAACTAAGTCTCTACATCATCTCTTTTAAACCCAATCCAGGAAAGATCACTGAGAAGTTGGAAGTTATCATTGAACAGAGTGATGAGGTCAACCATTATTGGGAAGACATTTTCAACTCTCCCCAACCTATCATAAAGGACTTTGATTGAGTCCTTCCATATAGACATTACACATCCCAAATTTTTTATTCTATATCATTGGTAATCTTGTCGTGATTTCTAGCTTAATTGTTTAAGATCAAGTTGACACCCATCAAAGGAATCCTTTTGGTTCCTAAGATTGGCCTTTTCCAAGAAAGTCACCATATTCTTATCTAACATCTATTTCGTCAAATTTTTTATTTATGTGCATGTTTTCTCATTCTCTGGAAGAAGATTCTCTTGCACAGATTTGGATCCGTACATCTCGTCATTCTCAACGTAGGTATCGTTAAACCCTGTTAGTTTCTGAGTTTTAGTGGTTTGTTTCTCTTTAAAATATCAAATCCTAAAATCTACTAAAACATCTCCCTCCATTGTTTGAGGTTGATATTGATGAGCCTTCTAACACTACATGTATTACACATATCTTGACTCATGCATTGATCATTATGTTTTCACTTATACTTGCCACTATTTCCAACATTCCCAATGTTCCACCTATTTTAGTTTCTCCTAACGAACACACTCTTATTGTTTATGTCATTACAATTACTACTTATACATTTGGGATCTTGGAAGAGCTATATAGTTCTCCTCTCATTTTTTCGACGTTGTTATATGGTAGCTCTTATTTTATCCTCTTCTTATACATAGTTATGCAAAGATAATAACAAATGTTGAAATATTTTCAGAATACAAAAACATTTAAATATTTACAAAAAATAAAAAAGTAGGACATGTTTCTATGGCATACATTGTTTTTACTTTACATTATACATGTTGTTTATTCCTTTGGTTTAATAGATAGAATTTATTCTTTACACACACATTCATGTGGCATATTGAGCATGATGCAAGACATACACAGAGTGATACATGATAATAGGTGCTAGTTTGACCCTTACCTAGACTGATAACCTTTGGGGGAATCTACTTTTACATACTATATCTAGGTGTTATATTTCCATTATAGTTCCTTTCTTTCCTTATTATGCTTGGTTACATATATATTGGACTAACATGTGTCTTGTGCAATGCTTATAGTTATTGTTTCATTGGCTCTTTTATATCATATGTTATGTGATTTGCATCACATTTGAATACACTTTCTCTTCATGCATACTTGTTAGTTGTGTGTGTGTGTGTGTGTGCGTTCTTGTTTATTACTTTGATTTTGGCATAAGGGCCTTGATTATCTTGCAAAACTGTGGGTTTCCCGTGTTTGCAAAATTATGCCTTGTGTGTGGTGTTTCATCTCTTATTTGTTGGCATAAGGGCCTTGATTGTCTTGTGACACCACGGGTGTCCCATGTTTGCAAGTACTCCACCTTTTATGTGGCATTCTTTGATCTATTTTCACTTTTCTCTACATTGCATGCACTTGCTTTCTACTGACACATGGTTTATTATTGTTGTTATTACAATTTTGATTTATTTACACTCTTATGGTTATCATGCTTCTTGTTATTATTGTTATTTTTTACACTATGGTCTCTACCATGCACATCCCCATTATAGGTATATTTTCTTCTTGGTGGCCACCACATCAACATTTCAGAGGTTATGTATAGATTTCCATATTCTCATACAGAGGTATACATCTTTTCTTTTGAGACATGTGCTCAAATGCCTCATTACACGCACCTCAAAAGAGGGGGGAAACATTTGGGATTTATTCTACATTTCCAGTAGACACAATAATTTTTTTGGGCACAGACATATGCAAAGGTAGACAAAAATGACTCATAATTTGACTCAGAAATAGAAATAAAAGAAATCACATAGGATCATAAACATATAAATTGATCAAGACCATACAGATGGTTCTGATCCCACTATATGTTTTTCTAAGGGGGGATTTTCTCAAAATTCTTCAGCAGTTTCATATTTTTCATCATTGGCACAACATTTTCATATGATTTTATACTCAAATTGACTCAATTTAATGAAAATTTGGTGGAATTAAGTATTTCTCTCTCTCTCTCTCTCTCTCTCTCTCTCTCTCTCTCTCTCTCTCTCTCTCTCTCTCTCTCTCTCTCTCTCTCTCTCTCCACAAGTACTCAGTTTCATTTTCAGTTTTGGACACATTGGGGGCATGGGTATCCTTTCTTTGGTCAGATATCATCATGTATCAGTTCTACTCGGTTGTGTGAAAAATAAGAAGAGTATGGGGGCATTTATTCTATTTTCTATTATGTGTCCTAATTTACAAACTTGGGCTTATGTACATATGCAATGGTATGGTCTATGTGGTTATGGAAGGGATTGAAATAGATAAGTTATTCATGGGAATTCCTCCTTATCCTCTTGCACTTATGTGGAAGATATCAAAGTTGTTGAATAAATTTGATACGCAGTCTTATTCCTTGGTGTGGTACTTTCGCTCCTTATTTCTTGGTTCTTTTATTTAGCATTCATGTATTGGGTTTGGTAGACCTAATACATCGACAAAATTGGGAACTTATCACCCCCAATTCTTTATCAGAGTTAAAAAAATCCATAATCTCCAAGGCAAAAGAATGGGAGCACATTCCCTTGAAAAATAGACATGTGTATTCCTTCCATGTTTTTCATCTCTTTGGTATTTATTGTTGCACATTTATTTACCTTAATTTCATTACATTTTAAGTTATAGTTCAATTTCCTATCTTGGGCATTGACTACACTTTGTGTTGTAGGTTTCATTTTGGAGTGTGACAACACCAACACAATGGGACACTGCAAAACAAAGTTACCATGAGAGAATTTACAAAGTGTGTCTACAAACTTAGTTATATTTTCCTTTTAAGCATGTAATTTTCCATTTCATACTTAAAGGGGGGAAAGTAGATGCTCAAAGTTGGTAATATATCCTTTAACACTTCTAATCTTCGTATTGCACACTTGCATAGACAAATTCACTCTCCTCACTCTTTCTTAGCACACCCTAATAGCATTTAATATACTTGCTTATCTTAACACACCTCTTTCTCATCAATTTCTAAAATTTAATTACACAAAATACACCTAAAAACATCCTTTCTTAGGCCTATAAATTTAAAATGTGATTTTCTCCCTCTTATCCAAAAGCATTGGTTTCAATCAATTTGTAAATTTACATACTGACCCTATTGTATGGTTTTGGACCGACATGTTGTGCATTAGTTATTTCAATTCCATCACATTCATATGAAAAAATACACCCCTTTGTTTCTCCTTTAATTTCATAATAACCTTTAGAAACATATATAAGCAAGTAAATCGTACCTCATTTAAGAGATGTGGCACTTTATGAACTCCTCATGTAAAAGCAAGCATGAAAGGAACCCAAAAATCCCTAAACAATGAAATAAATCACACGCATCCATTAGGACATCACTATCTACTAGTTTGAAGTATCCTTTCATGTTCAAGAGTCTCCATTATCATCCTACAATAAAGAAAAGTGGCCCTTCCCAAGCATTTGAGAAAGTGTGAAACTCAAGCAAGGCATTGTCAAAGTACGGTTGTCAAATTTTGATTGCACTTTAATAGATATCACATGCTAGGAGAACGATGTGTGGTTTGTGGCCTCTTCAGATTATTTCATATGTATGTGGTGCATAGAGGTTCCCACAACCCAACTAACTTTATTTTGTAGGAACTCCTTGCACTACAAGGGTTTGAGAGTTTGAAAAAAGTTTACAATGTCATTCTGTAGTAAGTGAAGAAGACCAACAAACAACAACACATATTTCCAGGAAGGTGAAACACTCAAGAATTTCTAGACCTATATTTCAAGTAGGTCCAAGATTGTATAGAAGGGTTGGGACCGTATGGATTTTATTAACTGAATTGTATAGTTTTGACTAGGCTCAGTTGCATATCAAATTCTCAAAAAAGAAGCATTTTCAGTTCCAAATCTACCTATTCCTAGACTCAGACACCCAAAATCCTCTAAATACACATAGAATCAGCTAAGTGCACTCTCTCCCTTATGTTTTTACATTTTCCAAGTATCAAGTCACTTAAATGAAAAACATTATTTTGATTTGTACAATTAATGTTGGAAGTTAATTAAATCAAAATAATCCTTTGTAACATTATTCATCCTTTGTATGTATGTTAATTAAGACATTCTTAAATTAAAAAGGGTGAAATTGGGTCACAATTATGACATATTCAAAGGTGTGTGGGATTGGGTAGAGGCATTTTGGCTACATCATATTCAAGCTAATAACTAGGGAACTTTGATCCCTATTAAAATTTAAAATCCCACACTAGTAAATAACTTGTTATTGTGACTAAACTATCACAAATTTGACCCCAGAATATATGAGGGTTAGACTAGGGACTTGATAAAAAATAAAATAACATGGGGACTATTGAGGACCATATGCCCAATCACAAGAATGAATGGTCCAAATGCTAAATTTGGCTTATCAGGGCCTAAGGCCTAAGTGGTAATGGAAGAAATACATTAACAATTGCTAACATAACCACACTAGGTAAGGTGTTGAACACATGTGAGTTAAGCATAAAGATGGGACCTATGGGTCACAGGTGTGAGGAGGTGGGATATGTATTTGTCCTCAAGTGGGATTAGAGGCAAATAAATGAGGTTGAGCAAGGTGTAACTAGGTTGAAAGCATGATCATTTAGGTCACTTCCATGACACTTAAGTAAGAGCTAGAAAACCTACACAAGGGGGGTGTGGTATGGGTGGAGCTAGGCTGGAGCAAGTAGATGAATAGAAAATTAGTGATTATCATATGAAAAGGAAACTTGACATGGGTGGGAGGTACAGTATCATTGGAAATTGAGTGCGAGAAGAAGAGAAACATTAGTGATCAACTTTGTTAGGAGGACAATAAGCATGGTCAGTTGTCTACCAAAATGGAGTGGCATCATGGGTGGGAAAAACTTGGGTGGAAAAATGTAGGAGTGACCCTATGGGTCACAGTTGAGACCAAGGTTTCATTTTGGGTGGTGAATAATCTGGGACAATGGAGAAAAATAGTGAAATAACAAAGGCTTTGGCAGATAAGAGGTCACGAGTGTAACCAATAAATTTGCAGTGGTGACCCATACATAATGTTGGAAGATTTAAATGTTGGCGAGTTACTAGCAGTGTGTGGTAATTGTTATAACTAAGGAATAAGGTACGATGGGTGTGGGGAAACATAGTGTATGGGATAATAATATATAAGTGGGGAAAGAATGATAACACGAGTTGCACATGAAACCCACTATTCATGGTCGTAACAAAGGATGAGGTCGACAAAGGTAAGTTGTGGACCAAGGAAGTTGGAGGCTAAACACAAGACATGGAGTCAAAAAAAATGGCTAAGGTGTAAAATATGGTTGTAGGTGTAACCTGACATAAGAAGAATGGATGAAACAAGGACTAGGTAAAATGGATCCAGCAAGCTCAACAAAACTTAGGTGATTATTTAATGTGAATAGTGGGTGAAATCAGGGGTTAAAACTGTGACTTGGTTTTGTATCATAAATTGTGAAATAAAGTGTTCTTGAACATGTGGTGAGAACGATGCAATGTGGGATTCATAATGTTAAGAGTAAATATGAAGGCTAAGAATTAAAATAAAATTAAGAGGATTTGGCGGTGGATTTGGTTGTGGTAGCGATGGGATAGGTCACTAGAGTGGTGATGAAGTAAGTAAATGCCTATGAGTTTCAATGATTGTTAAATTATACTACAAGGAATGGGGAAATACAAAGTGGCATGTTGAAGGTGTTGGGAGGGGTGAAACTCCTAGTCATGTGTGTGACCTACGCAAGGATAAATGTGTATAATGCATGTTATTAGGGTCAGAGTGTGCGAGGGAAGGACCAGAAAGTGGAAGAGGTGGAGTGCATGTAGGGGAAAATTAGAGATTGTAAATAGTGGAGCATACATAAAGACAAACGAGAAAGCATAAATTTTAGAGCACGTATAGGGACAAATTAAAGAGTTCAAGGGGTAGAGAACACACAAGGGAAAACTAGAGATTGCAATGGGTGGATTTCATGTAGGGGAAGATCAGAGACCTCAAGGGTTGGAAAATGTGGAAATGTGGATAATGGAATGCAAGGGGCGGAGTTTACACACATGTTGCAAATGCAAAAGAGGGTAGGAACAATATGATAAATTCTAAATATTGAATAGAGGTAAACATGAATGCAAGTAGAGATGGACAAGAAACCAACATAAGAAAATTGGAAAAAACATACATGCAACTAGTCTAGAATTTTTGGAAGTTGCATATGTTAGAATTATGACTATATTTTAGATAAACTAGAATACATAGATATCATAAATTTATTTCAGCTAGAAACTTCAACTCAGATGCATATGCGAGTGAAGTTAGGGATTTTTTTGAGTTGTTGGTATATTTTTTGATTTTTTGGATTATCAGACAAGTTATAAACATAGAAAAAAATATATGAACCCTAATAATAGTAAAGAGGGTGTGTGAATCAATTAATATTCTTTCAATATCCCTCAAAGGTAGTGGGTGAGTATTTTAGGAATGATGTGGTGCCTTCATTATGAATAAAAACATGGCCAACGTAGGATCCTAATGCTAGGTTAGAAAGTGGGATCCTATAGGGCATCCTCAATATGTGTTTAGTTATGCGTGGCCCAAATTTTTTATATAAGGGTGTTGTCTAAGACCTGAGTATTGGTGGAATCACCACCTCAATTGACAAGAGCTAGGGAAAAATTAACTTCTGCTTAGCCAAAAATGAGAGTTGTCTGAGGAATTTACACTAAAACACAAACTCTAATCTACATACTTTTGGTGATGAAATCTAAGTAGTCCCGTAAAGACCAAGGTAATTTATGATTCCTAAGATCACCTTATGGTTCAAGGGAAGAGAATACACTAATATTATTTGAGTAAATGAGAGAAAATAACTATAGAAGACGCACACAAACAAAATTATTAAAAAAGTAAGTTCTTCTTATGAAATTATTGGTGAAATAATTTTTCGTATGAAAAATTAGTTGATTTCCACCAACACTCACGGGGTTATGCCCTTCCTTCTTGTGTATGGGGAGGCTCCCATTATTGAATTTAAATTAATATAATCCTATCTATTGTTATGGGGTGGCCAGATAGGTCAAGGATCACACATGAACACTTCATTGAACCTATAACAAAGTGTTTGTATGAGGTACAAGGGAGGAAATTGCAGAGATGGGAGATGAAGGAGAGAAATTACACAAAGGAAGGTTATTTTTATGAGTAGGAACAAACAAAATTCACACCCAATAACTGAAGTATTTCAACATTCAACATTCAATTATAGGAAAGAAAAAATGAAGCCATTTAGTGAGACAAACAAATTCAGACACATAGTTCTTTGGGTTCATTCATCAAAGATACAAATGTATTTCTTGATCACTGTATTTACAAATTGCATATAAGAGATGAAATAAAGGAACACATAGTAAAATGAAAATGGAAGAAATGTAGATTTTATTTCTTGTGCGTTGGTAATACAAATCTCAATACCTAAAACCACAATCCACAATTGCTACAACATAGAAACTATCAAAATCTATATCCTTTGGAATGGAGAAGCCATCCCAATATATAGCATTGTGAATTGACCTTTCACCTACCCCCCACATGACTCTTTATTATCTCAATCAACTTGTGACTTTACACCTTCCTAGGAAGTGAAAACTAATTTCCCTTTTTATAAATCAAATGGACTTTTACAATATAACTTTATAAATTCACATAAGTGAATGAGACAAAATATAATAATTACACTCAATGAAGAATTATAAAGGGGGAGAAGGAAGAGGGAAAAAAAAGAAGAAGGAATAAGTTGTCATATCTGATGAAGAATCTCCCTGCGATGAAGATCTTTGTTGACTCATGCCTCTTGATCCTGTTCCTTGAATTCCTTGTTGAACTGAGCTACTACATGTGCTAACTTAACTATCTCTGGAATGCAAAAACATTCCAACACCTTGGTCCATGCTTTGGGAAATTGATCCATGCTTCTTCATTAGATATGACAACTTCTTCATTCTTCTCTCTTTCTCCCTATTCCTTCTCTCCCCTTTCTAATTATTCATTGAAGGAGAGAGAGTCACCTGCTTCTTTCTTAACCATCTTCTGGAAGGAAATAGTGAGTTATTCTGATGATGAATCCTCAGTGAGTGGAGGGAACTCAAGTTTCTAAACACAATTATATACATCATTCAAGATTTTGAAAGCATGTTTTCCATAGGATACCAAATCAGATATTTCATATTTGAGCATTCCATATTTCATATCTATGATGCAGATCCAAATCTGAGACAAATTCTCAGCAGCTGAAGCAAACACAATCTTGCTCACTAGAGTGTGAGGGTCGAAGGGGCTCATCTCTGACACTGATGAGAACACCTCATCTAAGTGATTCACCTCTTTTGCAAACTCCTCCTTTGCTTTCTTGACTTCTGGCAAAGTTGCAAGGATGTACTTGATGAGAGAGATGACTTTTGGAAACAATGCCTTGCCTTGCTTGATGATTTTCTCAACCCACTTCTTGTTAGCCTTCCCCTGCATTATGTAACCTTGTGCTTTATTGATTGCCTCAGGATCAACATTGTTGATTGGAGGAATATATTCTGTTGGAAGAGAAGATACTGGGTCAAATTCCAAGAAGGGTTGGATGTAAGCACTGAGAGTTTTTACCTGTTCCTCTAATTGCACAATTGTTTGCTTGCATTCTTCATTCCGAGTGAGGAGGCGGGAAGTGGATTCCTTGAACAGATGAGAGTCACCCTCGTGTGAGGCTAGACCCAATGAGATGTAAGTCGACTCATAATCCGACAGAGTCATGTCCTCAATGGGCTTTTCATTCTTAGGTCTAGCAATTTCAACATACTAATTTCCTAAAGTGCCGCTGAAAAAGCAGGATGTTGTCTGGGCCTTCTTTCTTTGCTTGGACTTTAGTGTTACTGAGATTGCTTCAAGACTGGGCATGATAGCAAGCTGCATTATCCTTGGCCCACTTTCGAGCATTTCTGAAATCCATGGAAATGGCTCTTCAGGAGTCGACACAATGTCGGTCACCGGAGCACTTTCAAGAGCTTGTTACGGAATCAACTCTTGATCACCATGGGGAAGCTCTAACATTGGAGATGACATACTTGGATGTTTTTGAAGAGAAAGATGCTGCAATGGATCACTCCTTCTTGACTTGTGAAGTTCTGTGAGATCTTCAATGAGATTTGCCTATTTACGAGCTCTCCTGGAATATGGGATTACTTTATGTTCTTGGTTCATTACCCTCACTTCATGCTTGTTAGCTTCTTCATGCAATGCTTTACTTCAATCAACTCACCTTGAATAGCACACTGAGCTCACTCAAACATCTCAACTCACTTTGGCCAACTTTCCCAACTCACCTTGGTTTACTTAGCTCATTCAGTTCATTCAGCCAGCTCACCAGGGAGGTGTGGATGGATCTAACCTACTTGATGAGTTGTTTACTTTGAATTATGACGGAGCTTTGACTCTTTTTTAATCTCTTTTAAATGCACAATATCCTTGGGTTCTCAACTGATGCACTCTGTGATGTTTTGCCTTTGTTCCCGGACACAATTGCGATCAAAATGATGCCTCAGTACCTCTGTGAAGGATGAATTGCCTTGTTTGAACTATGCAATCATCATACAACACTGTGAAGATGTCAAAAAGCAGCGAGATGACTGAAAATGGAGCCTACTGCAACTTTCTGCACTCGAAACGGAGACTTTCTATTTTTAGTAGGTGGAACTAGGACCTATTTTGGGATATTTTGCCTGTTTTGCTCAAATTTGCAATTCTTGATCATCTAACATACTCAGTTCAACTCCATTGACGACGCTTTTCTATTTTTAGACAGTTACCTTTTTTTTTTCTTTATTCTGCTTTTTTGCCTTTTTGACCCGAAATTGCCTAGTTTATCTTTTTCACCATTCACTGAGTGCACTATTCTGAGAGGATTTGCAATTTTAGGAAAGTTACTATTTTTAGTAAGCACATCGGTTACTATTTTTAGAAACTGCACTTCTTCACCTCAGATTGCAACGAAAATTGCATCACTGGATTAGGCTCGTCGTCACGATCTCGCGCTCCAAATTTCAACTCAATCCGCCAGCTGGAATGTTCGGAAACTGAAAAAGCAAATGTTAGGGCATCAAACTAGGGTTTGTTGCCATTAATGAACCAGGACATCACTTTCTCTACTACCATTTGGATTGAAGAATAGCTGAGAAAATTTCACCTGATTTCAATCACTGGTTTGCAAGATACGAGTTTTTTAAATTTCGTTGCATATAATGGCTCTATATGAATTTTGGCATGGTTTCTGGACAATTTGCAAGTTTATAGAGATCTTACTCAGCAATCATGGAGTTATGGGGAAGAAATGAAGTTGGCACAAGTTTATTTCATGTTTAAAACTTTCTGGCAGCACTTTCAGTTCACGGGAAGAAGAGGTAAGAAGAAGCAATGTATAAAAAGTTAATTTATTTTTGAGTTTTCAACCAACTTGTGGGTGGAGCGCATTTTGTTGTCACCACTGTCTTAGAAACAGTTGGGACAACAAAATGCGCCCCCTACTATGAGCATGCCAAGTGGCGGAACGGGATTGGGGGAGATAGGGAGATGAGAGAGAAGCATTTTTAGCACTTGAGGGAAAAAGTTCCAGTCATATGATGAACCTAAGAAGGGGCTAAGGGTGGGGCGCATTTTGATGTCCCCACTATCCCTGGGACAGTTGGGACAATAAAATGCGCCCAAGGGTTTTCATGAAAAACTTAGTAAATTTTCAATTTTCAACCACTTAGCGCTCGTTGGGAAGAAAGTGAAAGAGAAAGTGTAGATAGACACAAAAATAAACACACAAACTCTAATTCCTTCTCTATATTTCTCTATTCAGGAACATACAAATATATAGGAAATATACTTCCTAAATAATAGGAAGTAGCTATAACAACTCACTAACTTACGTGATTTGTTTCTAACACACTAACCAAATATAATTGTTATTGTTGTTTTATATAACAACTAATAACAGTTTTACTAACACATACTTACAATATAATAATTACTTCACGTAATTATTATTTACTAATGGAGCACTAACAATATAATTTCCTAACATTCCCCCCTTAGTGTGAACATAAGGAAAACCTGCCTTTGTACTTGCACCTGCTCATGATCTGGTGATTTTCACAGGATAATCACAAACCTCAGGGATGGTTTTGCAAACGGTTGACCACAAATCGAGAATGGTGGTTTTACAATTGGTTTACCACAAACCACAAAGGGATGGTTTTGTGAATGGATTACCAACAACCACGAATGTTGGTTTTTCAATTGGTTTACCATAAACCACAAACGAAGGTTTTCAAGTGGTTTACCTACAACCACATCATGATGTGCCAAGTACTATTGTCAGCCCTCATCAATATCTCACTGCAGGGAATAACATAGGAAAATCTACTGAAATCTGCTACTCATACATACATAGAAAAAGCTAACATAATGGAAATGGAACATTAGATCATGTTCCCCCCCTCAAAGTGAAATTTCCACTTATTGAAAACTGAAAATTGTACCATGCTAGAAGCACTAAAATCAAATTGCACACACACACATGTCACCAAAGTTGTTATGCAGCCCCGTCGTTGGCAACTTACGAGAGGTCATTGAATGACCTCTAACCTCTGATTCCTTCGTCCTCCAGTAGATGGTTGTTAACTCAGCCGGATGTGACAATGAGACTTAATAACATGTCTTGAATGTCAGATCCTACCGAAAATGCGTTCGTAAGGCAAATTTTTTTATTTTGACAATTTTTCTAATAATCACCTAAATGACGATAATAAAATGACACAAATATATTTTTGACACTTTGACTCTGACTATTTTGACAAAGACTAATGACTCAATTTTTGACTTCTGACTCGAATTTGAGAGGACAACATTTGACTATAACTGTTAATTATAATACAAGCTTTACTCTTAAAATATGAATAACAATATTAATGGACTATAGCACATGACACACTAAAATCTTAATACATAGGTGGGAGGACATGATTATATTGATCAACTAATTTAAAAAGGCGGAAGACCTATTTTAATTTAAAAAGTAATCAACTTTATTACTTTTTAAATAACATTAATACCCAATTTTCCTACGTCTAAGGGATACGTAATTGACAATGTTTGACTTAAAACTAAATATGAAACTCTAATCGGATCTCAAACATATAAAACTTTAAATCTAAGAAATTATAATATCTAAACTGACCGCAACACATTAAACGAACAATCAAACTCAAAGACTACTATCAATATGAAATCAGAAATGGAATACCAATGCTATCTGACCATGTATGGCAAGAAAAGTGTCGAGATTTTTCCATCTGTTCAAAGAAAATGTTTGACAACAATATCACCGAGAGATATTTAACATGTCAAAGTTGATTCTCCCGCTTAATACTTTTGAAAAGTCTTTGAGAATCAAATCATGCATATCGACAGCAAGATTACAACTAAGTCGAGTGGACCAGCTTAACATCACATGCTACCATACGTGGATGATCATGATCTATCAAAATTCTAGTCTGGAAGATTGGTCAAATCTTTGATTAAATGAACTTGCATGCTACAGAATTAATTGACTGTTGGGTGTCACACATTGATCTAGTCTACGAATTGTGACATATTTGAAACATATATGCCAGACAATAACAAAAAATAAGATTTCTCGCAGATGCTTGCAGGTCGATATCAAATCTAACTCGCATATTTCTTGAGGTTATTTCATGGTTGGAACAAGTTCGACATTAACAAATATGGAGGATATCAAATGCAGGCTTCTGCAAAATGGAAACACAACATAATCAGATTGATGCACTAAAGATCATATTAATCACCTCTTGGATTCTGAGCATGTATGAACTATTCATTACAAATGATATATGCCTGACTAATCTACATAACTGTCACCTGAGTTCCAACACACTTCTCACAAATAATTTGTGCTAAAACAAGCATATATAGGTTGAATCTGATCTAAGCCATTTGATCTACAACTCACAGCAGACAACTCTCATCTCGCTCTAAAACCAAATGAAAGAGCAAGTGTAGATACACACAGGAATAAACACACAAACTGTAATTCCTTCTCTATATTTCTCTATTCGGGAACATACAAATATATAGGAAATATACTTCCTAAATAATAGGAAGTAGCTATAACAACTCACTAACTTACGTGAGTTTTTTATAACACACTAACCAAATATAATTGTTATTGTTGTTTTATATAACAACTAATAATATTTTTACTAACACATACTTACAATATAATAATTACTTCACATAATTATTATTTACTAATGGAGCACTAACAATATAATTTCCTAACAGAAAGAGGTTCCTATGAGAGTCCAAGAGCTACAAATGGGGGGTGGGTGCATTTTTTGTCCCTACTATTCCCACTATTCCCACTGTCCTAGACATTTGGGATAGTTGGGATACTAAAATGCACTACTCATCCAACTGTGAAAATGACTAACTCCCAAAATCTTGAATCACTTTTCCCAGAGTTCCAGAAGGTCTTTTTAGAAAAAAAATTATATCATTTTGACTCCAAAGATAATTTAAAGATCAATGGGATGGTTTTCAAGACTTGATTCTTCCTCCTTCAAAAAACTCTATTTTTCATTCGGGACAACTAGGTGAGTCTATTGAACCTTAGTTTCCCTGAGAAGTGCTTGGGTCTTGTGAAGAATGTGAAAATTCCATCATGTAGATAATTAAACCAGATTTCCAATTATATATTGTTTGACCCTTAACTCCTTACGAGGCTCCCAGAATCATCTTCTAAAGGTTAGTAACCTTTTTAGATTGCTTACTCGTTGCACCTTAGAAACCCACAGTTGCACAACTTGTCCCTAAACCTATAAACCTTCCCAAATATTCCTGAACCAGCTGCAATATTTTCTTATCTCTTCAATACTATTCCTCAATTAAGTTGAGCCTTCAACTTTGTCCCGTAGGATGCACATATGTCCTGAAAAGGCTAAAAATATCCTTTCTAGGCTTATTGAGGAATTCTCCTTTAGAGGCACTACAGTGAATGGAATGATTCATTCTGTTTTGACATTACTAACACCAAGGAAATTACACACAACACATATAAGGAATCTTAAAGATCGGGATAGACATGGTACAAAGGGAAGAATGACCCGCAGAGGGGGCTCAAGAGAGTTTCCACAAAAAAAATTAACACTTGGATTAAGTTGTCATGTTTCAACATTGAATTTTGCCCTTGCCAAAACACATGACAACAGAAATAAAAATCGTACAATAGTCACATACAACTTTCCTACAACCAATTTTTTTAAATGGAATTTTTATTCCAAAAATATTTAGGTTAACTTATTTTCATTTATGAATCTAATATCATTTATTTCATTAAGGTTTGCATATTGTGTCTTGTATTTCTAACATTCATTTGTTACACTTCTAACAATTATTTTTACAACCAAAATCAATCCTACCATAGTCGCCAAAATGTATACCTAGATATTGACCCACGCTACAAAGTGTTAGAGATATTAAATAAAACAAGATAAAATCATGTTACTAAAAGTATGAGCGTATTGTCATCATCCTATGTGTGAGTGAAAATTATGAGGTTTTTTTCATGAATAAAGTAGGCTATAACTCTTCAAAACTAAATATGCAATCATAATAAACTAGAGAAAAATGTTTGTTTGTTTTTATGGTTAAGGGACCTACCTCAGTAATATTTTTAACCATTTTTAAGATTGATAAAAGAACCGTAGACACTCAAATTTGGTAATTTATCCTTTGACACTACTGATCTTGACATTGTACACTTGCTTACATAAATACGCCCTCCTCACTCTTTCTCAGCACACCTTGATTGCTCTTCAACTAATTTTTTTAATCTTTGCACACTTTTTATCATTAGCTCATGAGGTTATATAGCATAAAATTGATCTAAAGACATCCAACCTCTAAACTAGAAAGTTAAATTGTCAATTGTCCCTCTAGGTCAAAACCACTAGTTTGGGTCGGTTTGTCTAAATCTACAACCTGACCCTACTATACAATTTTGGACTGACACATTGTGCACTAAAACTTTCAATTACATTGCCTTTATATGGACTAATATGACCTCTTATTTGGCCTTTAGTGACATAATAACCATCAAAATCCTATATAAGTAAGTCAATCATACCTCATTTAGGGTCTTGACACTTTATGTTCTCCTCATGTTAAAGAAAACACTAAAGGAACTCATTGCTCACTAAACAATGAAGTAACTAATGGAAATTCATTAGGGTGGTACCCTCTACAGTATTAAGTCTCATCCTAGGTCCAGGAGTCTCCATCTTATCTCCAAAATATTATAAAAGTGACCCTTCCCAAATATTTAAGCAAGTGTGAAACTCAAGCAAGGTATTATCAAATATTTTTGTCAAATTCTAATTGCACTATGGTAGATATCACATGCTAGGAGAATGATGTGTGGTTTGATCCCTTTTTGAAGTAGAGGTCATGTCGACGATGAACAAGGGTGTCCGCAACCCACCTAACTTTGTTTTCCAGGAACCCCATCTTACACTATAAGGGTTTGAGGGTTTGAGAAGATTCATAGAGCCATTCTTAAGGTCAAAAAAGAATACCGACACATAGCGACAATCATTTCCAGGTAGGAAAGGCACACATAAAGTTACATAGACATAATCTAAGCAAGTCTAAGACTGTACATAAGGGTCAGTACCGTACATACATTTGTGACCTAGTTGTATGGTTTTGACGAGGCATAATCTCAAGTGTCAGTTTCATCAATAAATCACTTTCTTCTTAGATTATCCTATTCATGCATTTAGATCATCCAAATTCTTCCAGATGCACACAAAATCAGCTAAGTGTAATATCTCTTTCGTGTTTTGATAGTTGTTAGATCCATAGTCACTTTGTAAAGCGTTATTATGATTTAGGAAATTAATTTTAGAAGTTAATATTATAATATTAATTTATATATGATTACAAAGTACAATGTTTTTTATTTTTAAAAATTATGATTACAAATTATAATATTGATTTATATTGTTAAGTTGATAGATGTAAATATATATTAAAAATTAATAAAATAAAATAAAATTTGTCTTTTATATTTATGTTTGATAGGTAAATAAAGGTATGAGGACCCCTTTGGAAAAGATATTATATGAATCGTATAACTTCATAAGTATCGTATATGTTGTTTGTTTCTCCATGTATTTTTAAGTGCAAAATAGAAGTTTAATGGGAAAAATAGACCAATGTCAAAAAAACCCAAATTACAGTTGTAAATTTAGCAGCAATTGGATAGTTGTAGCGAGTAGCGCTAATACGTCCTAAAATCTGCACTCTCGTTGATTAAATCAAATCTACACACGAACCTAAATTTGTCGACAAACATAAACAAAGTGAGTCGTTGGATTACGACGTTGACATACATCATTCAGGGAACTGTCATATTTCTAACTTTGTCAAAAAATTTGTCAGATTTTTCAAGGCTATTCTCACTGTAAAGAACACCTTCGGCGTAATCCTCGATTGAAAATACCTAACACCTACGCCTAAGTGGATTTGAATTACCAACCACCTGAAATGCAACCAAGCGTATCCTCCAAGGAATATTGTTGCAAGCATCCCTCTTAGTTGACGAAAAACCTTTCACTGACACCCACTCCTCCAGTTCATTTTCATCCTTTCTGAAAGCGTCTGCAACTGCAAACAGTGCCGGAAAAAAAATTGATGACGCGGAAGAGAATTACTTGGACACTTGTGGGGTTCATACATGGCGAAAGCAAAAAATGTGTTTCACGAAGACCATGTTAACGGAGTGGGGGGAAGTGAAATGGAAGGTCAAGATTATGTTATTCGACGTCCAAGTGTAGACACTAACAACATAAGCTATCTCTGCCCAGAAAGGAGTGAACGTGCATTGTCGATTTCAAGAAACCCAAGATGCAACACATGTAGGTCATCGGTTGCAGTTGTTTTCGTGGAGGATGTTGAATTACTTTGAACTGTGGGCCATTGTGTTACCTATTAGACCACCCCTCGCCCAAACCCACCTCTGACATGCCTTTGGCATAAATCTATATGTTTTTAACCTTTAAATTTGTGATCAAGCAATAATAATTTCATCGTTGGCAGCAGACGACCAAAATATTTAAACAGCAGGCGGGAATTTCAATCTTTCTTCCATATGACAAGTTTGACAATGAAAATTTAGGGTTTACAGGGTATAGATATTTTAGATTTATCCCCATCTTGTACGCATTATCAATATTTTCCTAATAAGACAAGTTTAATGTAGGAACTTTAAGATTTATATATGATCACCAATTATAATATTGATTTATATTATAATACTAATTTATATATGATTACAAAGTACAATATTTTTTATTTTTAAAAATTATGATTACAAATTATAATATTGATTTATATTGTTAAGTTGATAGATGTAAATATATATTAAAAATTAATATATATTCAACTTCGTAATAGTATTCCATGTGAGCGGTAGTCAAATGGTACAAGTAGGTGAGCTGGTTCTTATTTGAAAGGTTTTAACATTGTTGAGAAGTTATTAAGGTAGGTTGGCATGTTCGAGTATTTAGATCCTCAAATCGTGCTTCTCCATTCATTTCCGTTATAATTCTTCCAAATATGTGCATCTCATCTCAGTCGTGTCATTCTTTATCAACGCTTTGCATATGTGTTCATCCCCTCACAATATTTTTCCAACATCATTTGACCTCCGTGCACCGTTAATTGACGTGCTACATGGTCAACAGAGGTAACAAGGCAAGTGGCGGTATGGAAGATGGAAACTTCTCGTAGATAAAGGCGCTATGTTTTCCATGCACGTCACTACCTATCATTTAAACATGATTGCAATGTTCAACCGCGTCCCTTCTCAACTCATGCGGCCATTGGGGAGAGAAGAGAGCAACCACCACGCCATAGTTGTCCCATACCAAAAAAAAACAACATAGACAAATATATTGTCTTTTGTTCTGAAATGAAATGGTTTTAATTACAACCACTAGACTAAAGGTTTATGGGATCACTAAAAACTATAAAGATTTTTCTTTCTCGAGTTCAATTGAGTTAGTATCTCCCTCAATTTTTTTATTTCACTTTTCTTGAATAGTTCTATCATAGAATCAACTCTTAAAATTTCTTCATACTTGGTTTTAATGGCTATGTACCTTCGACATTCAAAGATGAAATGCTCTTCTCTACTTCAACTTCTCATGTATTGCATAGAACACAAGTGCTCTCTTCCTATGGTTTCTTAGACATTGTCCATTTTCATGGCTCACATATGAGCTTGTGGGAACTAGTCCTTAGCTGAGCAATGACGGTATTTTCCCTCCATTTAACTTCATCCCCTTTATAGGTTTTTTCACATTGTTCATACATTAGGTTGAACTCTATAATATAGTGGTGATGCTTCCTACCTATTTTCCTTATCCACGTCCCCATTCTAAACTTTTCATTCACATAGTTGTTAATGCCTTTGTTAATATTTGGACATTCATCTAAGTTGATATCTCATTTGTTCATCCATTTGTGGTTCTACTTCATTTATGTGTTCTTTGTCTATGCAACTTTTTACATTTTGTAATCTTAGGCCACTTATATGCCTTCATGTTTTCTATTATTTTAAGTAACATATAAGCATGTTCATAGCAGTTGCCTCTAGGGGGTAGGTACTTGTTTTGGCTAGGATGATTTCATTGGGGATTGTAATCTTGACTTTGAAATTGTTTGTTATTAGTCATTTATGGATCCTTTCTATTTGTCTTTGTTTCAAATTTTTTGTTCCACTAGCCCATACCTTGTTACTGTATAACACCGTCGACATGACAAGTAACCCAAATAGGACCTTGGTGGTCTTCCAATCCTATAACTCAACATTCATGCACCTATTTTGGAGTGCATATAAAGAGACCTTCATCCTCCTTGTATTCCCTTCATCCTACATGTATCCTAGTTGATATTTCTGTGAAAATCAAGGCCAAGATATTTGTATTCTAACACCAATTCAAGAGACACTCCAACACACTAAAAGTTGAGATGGTGTTTCTTCCTTTTCACTGAGAAAATCATAATTTCCGTTTTGGCGTTGTTCACCTCCATACCCATTTCTATTTGGAAGGGCTCTAAAGAACAAAGGTGATCTCTTAAATCTTGGATTGTCTCTTCCATTATAACTAAGTCATTCACATTTAGTAGGAGTTTTAGCATAATGGACCCCTTTCTGTCCAAATTTGTTCATCCACTCCTCTAACTTGTCAATGTAAAGTCCAAATACAGTCAATGAAAGGAGATAACCTTATTTGACGCCTATATCACTCGTAAAACACTTGGATATTCCTACATGCGTTTTGATTTTAGCCTTGCTGGTATAATATGTGAATTATTTCCCTGTACTATGTTGGAACCCCTAACTCTTCCATTGTGCTCCATAATTTTCTCATTGGCACCATGTCAAAATTATTTTTGAAGTCTACAAAGCAACAATGTGCATTCTCTTTTTTATCCCAAACATTTTCAATTAGGTGTCTAAGCATGACACAATGATCGATGGTTAAATGTTTGGGTCTACAACATTCTTTCCCTTTTTCTCTCTTTCCTCTTTCTTCCACCCAATTGTTAATCATACACTTCATCATACTCCCAAAAAAAATTGCAAATAGAGGATTGATCATGATAGTTTGATAATTGGAGCGATTATTTACATCTCTACTTTTAAACAAAGGTATGGTTAAGCCAGTTGTCCATTCTATCAAGAAGCCATTTTTGAATGATCTCATTAAAAATTCTTTAATTTAAGGTGCAAGGATATTTGCTCCCCGTTTTAGTTATTACACTTGAAGGTTGTCTATGTCACAGGATTTACTTGTTGCTAGTTTGTTAATCCCTTGTATGATGTCCTCAATTGTGAAAATTTCTTCATTAACAAAGATAATGTGAGGAGTATTTTGTTCATTTTTACGCATGTGCAACAGCTTTGACTATTCCAGCCACTAGATTGTTATGTTGCTCTTTGTTTTCTTATCCTCCAATCGAAGCTCCCTCCAAAACCTCTTTCGTTCATGCTTCATCGAATAAATCAGATCATTCCTTCTAGTTCTACTGTACTCTTTTTTTCTTTAGGAGTTTCTCATGCTTTTTTTCTATTTTCATTTGTTCTACCAACAAGCTCCTTTAACGGCCTTTGCATTGCCTTGCACTCTTCACTGTACCATAATTTTGTTGGGAAGTTGTTCATTCCTTTCTTTTTGGGTTTAGCTCTCTTACACATGTTTAGGGATTCTTGAATATGTGCATTAACCTCTCTCTCTCTCTCTCTCTCTCTCTCTCTCTCTCTCTCTCTCTCATCTCTCTCTCTCTCTCTCTCTCTCTCTCCTCTCCCTCTCTCTCTCTCTCTCTTAGTGTAATATATACCAGTGTCATGTGCTCCTTTACTTTCCTTTTCTTGTAGTTTTCTCTTTAGTGTTGCTCTGAAAGCTTGTTGATTTTCTTCTATCAAAATAATATTTCCTTTTAAGCTTACTTTGCTTGACCCCAATGTGGTCATCATGTCGTTTTTCTTCTTGACATTGGAGTTTCATAAAATTTGGGTTCTAGTTTGATTTAAACTCCACGAGAGAATCTTCAACTTTTAGCTCTTTTATACTGACCATACAATTTTTTCCCATTGTAAGTCTTGCACATAAACTTTCCTGATCTTTCCCATTTCTCACACCATTACATATAATCAAGTTGTGAGTGATGCACAAACCTAATAGTTCTTCTCCAAAGTATGTGATACCCCCCATGTTCATTGTGAAACCCTGGACCATTATTGGTTTTCCTTATTTATCATCTAGAGCAGATTTATATCTTGATTCTCATTATTTCCTAGGATATTTTCTAGCTTTTGTGTTGTCCTTTGCATTGAAGTCTCTTATTAACAATATCTCCCTAATCCTATTGTAGACAAAAATATACCCCTTCAAAGAGAAATATGGGTGTTCATGGTCTAGATCTTATTTCTTATAAAATTTGGAGTTCTTGGGTGCAAAATAACACGCACCTATACTAATAACAATGTCATTTTCTAGTTTTATCCAAATGTACTCTTTATTTTCATCTTTTTATTTATTATGATATTTCTACCCTAAGTTTCCTTTATTAACACCATTATACCCTCGTGTCCCTTTCCATTCTCTATTGCTTTATTCCAAAAAATTTCCTTCTTGTATCCTTCAAAATCTAGTGTTTTACACCCATCGTGTTCATGTGTTTCAGTTAGAATAATTATATCTTTATCTCTAGCTATGACCCTAACCCGAGTCCTCTTCTCCAAGGGTAGCCTCTAAAATTCCATCTTACCATCATAAGATGCTCCCAAGAGGGCCATACTCCCTATTTTATCCGGGGTTGTATAGTTGTGATATATGTTTTTCCATTATTTAAGTATGCTCATCTCCCTTCACTCCTTTTCGCCTTCATCTTTCCCACTCCTTGTTTCTCTCTTCTTGCTGCCAAAAGGTTAAGTCTTCATCTAGATAAAATCGTGAGCTTCTTAGCATACCATTATTTCTTAGCACTCTTTCTTAATCATTGTGACCCAAATATGCCTATCTCTACCCTTGAATCTCATCTTACCAAATCTATTTTATTGCTTGATTTCCCCTTTCCATTATAGCTAGTCTGCAAGGAAGTTCCTTGTGAGGTTGTTTGTATCCTCCCCTTCTCCATAATCTTTCACCCCTTTGATATTTGTGTTTGAAAATTTATCTTGTCATTACCTTTCTTCTATCATTTGTCTCTGGACTAGCTTCTCTACCAACTCCTTATGCTTGCCTAGTGGTTATTTTACCATATGTGCCCAAAACTTAGCCTCTTCTAGCTTACTTCAGAGCCCATTTTCTCTTTTTTCTATGTCGTGGAGTGCTTCTCACACCTCTTTTATTTGGGTTGTACTTGTCTTTTCTTCATGTACCTTGGTATTTATTGAAGAGTGGGTGGATTGCTTGAGGTTGTGCCATTCATCTTGCCCAACATTCATGATATTTTGTAGATTTGTCACTTATGTCTAAGGCTTGCTGTTCTATACTTGTAATCTTCATGTGATATTCTCCATCTCTTCCATTTTAACATCTTTTAGTTTCTCCCTCGCTTCCATGCTTTCTAGTCTTTCTCTCAGGCTCATTAGTTCTCGCACATAAAGCTTCAATGACCAAAAGAGAGGAGTTGTTGTGGGGATATATGCTTCTTTACCATCTTAAATCTTTGTTTGGAGGCCTCTGAATTCCATGTTATATGCTTTTCTGCCTCCTTTCATGACTATTTTTCCTTGTGTAGTGTTGTACTTATTATCTTTGTTGATTTCATCTATCTTGATTTCCTTTTACTTATTGCCCTTGACCCTCTTGTGGTTTTGATTGAGCTTTCTGGTCCAAAATACGTAAAGCTACTCATTGTACATTCTTATCAACTTGCTTTTTAAAAATGTGATTTTAACCCTAGTGTTGTTACTTGTTGTTTGTGCATCAAGTCATATCCACTACTCTCCACTAGCTTGTTGGCACCTTAGAATCCCCCAATATTGCTTGTCATTAATGTAGATCGATTTTGAAATCATTCTAGTGTTATTACATTTGGTTGTAATGATGTGTTGGCATTCTTTGTAAGCCCTATCCTTTGAGGATATATGAACGCCTTCGCTCCACTGACCCCATATGTATCACTATTCCCTTCAATGATAGGGCTTGGGCATGCACATGTGGAAACAACTTGGTGTTCTACAATGTCCTCTTGTCCTATAAGTATTACTGACTCAACTATGTTTTTGGAAGCTAGGATCTATTTTTTTTAATCCTCAACAATGGTTTTTTCCTTAGTGTGAGATATTCCTCTTACATCGTCTTTAAAACTGAGTGAGCAATTTTAACCCATATTGAAATCTGAGTCGACACTTGAATATGAGTAATATCAGTAACATGTTAACCCATAAGAGTTCATGGTTAGAGAGAACTATTTAAAATTATATTAATTTACACTAATTTAAAGTATGTTCGAAAGTATGAAAGTAATGTGAGACATAAATATATTTATATATGCTTTTTAGTTTTGTTAATGAAATATAAATATAGATTTTTATTTTTGTTGATGAAAAATAAATATTTCAATTTTTGGAAACATTTTTTACACTGTTAATATCAACATTTTGTTGACTCAGTATCAAAGTTTAAAGGGTATCCATTCTATCAAATATGTGTCTCGAACCAAACTTTGTTCTTTTTATATATCTTATAAATAGTGTGACAACTACACTTAACTCTCACCCTACCAATTACACCATAACCCCTTAAATATAAATAAAGATTTCTATCTAACTACTTAAAGAGGGGCTAAAAAACATATAACTAAACTAAAAGAAGGAGAAATATCGAAAAAGAGAAGATTTGTAGAATTGAGCCCTTGTTTTCTTACCCACCTGTCTTTCTATAAGGCAAACATAACATACCGTGTGTTTCACCGGAAACGTTCCCCTCTTTATATTTCTCTGTACACATGTATTTTTAGAAGTAATTCTTATTAAATATTGATGGAGTCTGGAAACTTTGCCGTTTTCAATATGTCCTTTTCCGTGAGTGGGGCCGAGTCTGGTATGTTTGACAAGGTGGTTCAAAAATACCAAGAAAAGAAACACCGATTCAAATGTCTGGACATTCCAACGACCTACTTCACTAAATGTCGATGTCCTCACATGTTCTCCCCCGTATTATACAACCCCCTTTCCTTTTAATAATCATTATAACTTCTGTTTTAAATGAAAACAGCTCAAAGAATAGCCTTTTCAGCTTAAAGCCTGTTCTCTGTGATTCCTTATCTACCTATCAGTTGTATACAGCTTAGTGAACAATATTATACTGTGGTTTGGACATGGCATTTGGTGGTAGCAGAGGAATTTTGAATGCATGGGTGTCTGCCAAGTGATTGTATACGGGAGATTCAACTGCAGCAGCATTGGTTAGTCTGATTTTCCGTGTTGTTTTGAAAGTTTCTTAGATCTTTAATGTGACATTGTGGTGTACATCAGTCATTTCTTTTTAAAAATAGATTGCCACAGAAACACAACCAATCTTGGAAACAAGTAAATGCACTAGTTCACAGGTTTTGGTTTTGAGCTGATGAGGTTCAAGGTTCAACTGGGTCTAGTGGCAATCAGATTTTGATTTTCAGCTGGTTCAAAGGCACTTATAGACGGATGTATGGTTATTGTCTGTCACATTTTGTGCTGGGCTGCTAGAGAAAGATCGGGTTTTGATTGATTCTGAGCTGGTGAGGCACAAGGCTCAACTGGGTCTAGTGGAAACTATCAGATTTTGATTCTGAGCTATTGAGGTTCAAGGTTTAAAGGTACTTAGAGACAGACCTAGACTTATTGGCGATTCCCATTTTGTGATTAGAAGATCGAGTTTTGATTGATTTTGAGTGGGTGAGGTTTAAGGGCTCAAACACGACCAGCTCAGCTGCTGGAGAAGATTAGGTTTTGATTGATTTTTAGCTGGTGAAGCTTCAGGGTGCAAACACAAATAGCTCAGCTGCTAGAGAACATCAGGTTTTGACTGATTTTGTGCTGCTGAGACTCAAGAGTTCAAACACAACTAGTTAAGCTGCTAGAGAAGATCAGGTTAAGATTGACTTTGAGCGGTCAAACACAACTTAGCTCACCTGCCGGAGAAGATCAGGTTTTTATTTTGAGCTAGTGAGGCCAAATGCCTGAACTGGCCTATGTTTATTAGCTGTTCATGTTCCCACTCTGTTAGTAGAGAGGATCTCTTACAGGGAAAAGGCACTACTCACCAGGAGAAACCACCCCAGCCCCTGCCAATAGTAAAAGTCCAATTGTTTTACCTAGCAAGTTTTCCCCTACTCAATTGGGTGTTGGCTTGAAAGATGTTAAAAGTCATCTCTCATCTCCCTTTGGCATTTTCAGGGGCGAGGCACGTTTGTCTCATGATTTTGCTAATATTCATGGCTTCTTCCAATGCAACTTCCATCGTTTCCATTAGACCTTCTTTTGCAGTGTCCAAACCAAATTCTACTAAAGAACCTCCTCCTTCCCCAGTCCAATCTCCATCCCCTGCCCCAAAACTCCCCAAAGGCAAAACACCCCCAGCTGCTTCATCTGCCCCTGCTCCTGCTAAAGCCAAAGCACACCCTCATAAGCCCAAAACACACCCAGTCACTTCATCTGCCCCTGCCCCAGCCCCTGCCCCCACCCCAGGCAAAGCACCCCCTCATAAGCCCACAATCACCAATGGGACTCTGGATCCTGCTCAGGTGAAGGCATTGCAGTCATTGGGAGTGACAGTAGAACCTGATGCCTGCAACACTGATGTACAGCAGCTTTTGATATGTGATAACACTCGTGGCCCTCTCAAGCACCTCATATCCTTGCAGCTCCAATACTGCTCCTCCAATGCTAACCTGTCCAATACTGCCCTAGCAAGCTTGGGCACCTTACAATCTCTGTCCTTCCTGGACTGTCCCATGAAGGTAACAACCCCTCTCCCTCCTAAGCTGTTGGAGTCTCTATCAACATTTAGCTGCACCAGAAGCTTGGGCCGCACGGTGGAGAACAAAGATTTACCGGCCCTTTCTGGTACCTGGCTCAGCAAACTCCATAGTCTGAAGGAGCTTAGTGTCAAAGACGTGGTGGTAAATACGACTGGTAGTGGGGTGGGGGCAATCATGGGTAACATGAGCAGGCTTGAGCAGGTCACCTTTTCAAATGTCAATATCAGTGGCACTCTCCCCAAGTCATGGCCATCTGGACTTACAACGCTGCAAATATCTCAGGTAATGGCTATTTCTATTTGCAGGTACTTGAGCAATAGTACTAGGATATATTGGTCTTGAATTTTACTTCTTATGCTCCAATAGAGGGGGACTACCCTGAATTTATAGGCAAGTGCAGCTCGAAAAAAAGTTGGAAATTTTGCAAGAAAAGGGTTCCATGCAATCTGAAATTTCAAGCCCTTCACTAAAAAATGGATCCAAAAGTACCACTAACAAATTATTAAAAGAAAATCCTCTACACAGAAGCTTTCATTTGGCAAAAATATTTTCAAACAATGCTGTGTGGTGCTGCAAACTTCCAGCCGCCCCCTTTCCAGGGACCCCTCAAAATCTCCTGCTGAAAACTTGCCACTCCAATTTAAACTTCAATCCTTTCTGTTTTCTTGTTTCAAAAGATGCATTGAACCTCAACCACCTGGATAGCAAAATTCAAACGTTAGCCTGTTCCTTAGGACTACCTCTTAACTTGAGTATTGATATTTTACTATAGGGTTAGAGTTTGAGTTGCAGTACTTTTGTCTGTAAAAATTGTCCATCATATTTTGGATACTATCCTCAGTTCCACTGAGCTAATTTGTTCAAGTAATAAAACATTAATATAATTTCTTTGTTTGTGCTTGTTTCAGAGCATGTTGAAGGGGACAATTCCTCCTTCAATATCGAATCTCACTCAGCTGCAGTCCTTGGATTTGAGCCTCAATAATTTAACAGGACACATTCCAGATGGGTTTACCAGTCTGAAAAACATGCAGATTTTGTCTTTAAGCTCAAACAGGCTAACAGGGAATATTCCATCTGGGTTCAAGAACCTCACATTGCTTACTTATTTAGATCTCAGCAATAACCAACTCAATGGCACTGTCCCTGCATTCATTAGCAACATTAAGGCCTTGCGTTACCTGGACCTCCGCAATAACAAGTTCCATGGGGTTCTGCCCTTTAGTACAGCATTTGTGAAGAATCTTAATACTTTCAAAATTGGGGGCAATCCTGCGCTTTGTTTTAACGATTCCATACTTTTGAGCACAATATCGGGAGGTGCAGATCCCTGTGATAGTAAAGGGAGACCGTCTAAAGGAAGTGCAGATCAACCTGCTTATGCTCCTGGTGAATTTGCTCCTAGTCCGGCGCCTTTGGATGACGTAGAGCGGCCTCACCACAAGAAGAATGGCCCTAAAACAGTTGTGCTGGCTGTGTCCATTGCTCTGGCCTCTTTAGTTTTTGTCATTGTGGTTGCAGTTGTGTTGTCAAGATGGTATGCACGAAGGAATTGATGAGTATAGAAGTTTTGCTATTCTTTTTTATTGGATGAGAACGAAAGATCTATTGGCTGGATTTTTTAAGGGTTTGGCACTGAGACAGTGGGTTGCCTTATTACAATGAGGGTTGGACATTGTGACTGTGGGTTGCCTTATTACAATGCCAAGGTAGGAATGTGAGCCACCTTGTTGCAAGGAAGGGTTGGATCTGTGTCACACACTTTGAATGTACCCCATTTTTAGTACTCAACAAGCTCACACCACTGGATTTGTATTTTTTTTTTGTAATTTAAGGTTTTTCAAACAGGAGTTTGCATACAGAGAGGAACTTTTTCCTGTATCATTATTGGCATGCTTTGTAACAGATACAATTGCAGAGGATGAGGCCTCCAACGGAAAGTTTTGATTTGAGAGTGCTTCCATGTTTGTATCATTGATTGTGGAATCAAACATCAGCATTATGTTCATTCAAGAACCTTTTTGCTGCTTTAGGTATGTCAAATTCTACTAGCCAAAGCACATCTCAAGTTACATAAAAAAATATCAACCTGGTCACCATAAAAGAGAAACTACCCTGTCCTGATATACTTCGTTGCCAGAGAAGTAGTCTTCTTCAAGATTTCTTTGGAGGGGAAAATAGCAATGGCACTCTGGAATTTCCACCTTTTTTCATGTGCCAAATATGATTGTTTATGATAGATAGTTATATATCATTCTAGGAATGTAAGTACATAATTTGTAGCAGATACTCATGCATGGGATGAGGTCTCCAACAAAAAGTTTTGGTTTGAGAGCCTTCTCAAGTTTGTATCATTGATGGTGGACTATGAACAATGACGTTGTTCATCTAAGAAGTTTACGTAGGACAATATAAGCACATTTAAAGTTAACGGTTTTTTTATTTTTGAATTTTTTTTTTAATGTGCCCAAAATGATTGTTTGAGGATAGATGATTATGTTATTAATAGAAATGCGTGTTGGGTCTAAAGTGGGTTTTTAGATGTGTTAAGCCTCTAAATAGGTGTAAGGTAGAAGACCAATCTAGATCCAACACTCAAAGAATGTCTCCCCACAAAATTGTTACAAAGTTTTAGGATGGGGTTGTGTTTAAAGGAGGTTGGAATGATTCTAAAAAGAGAATATGGTCTATTTAGAGAAAGAGGGTGGAGGATCTTACTAGATTTGGACTATTATTAAATGATAAAGATGTTAGGGTAGAAATTGGATTGTGAAAATTGGAGAAAATGAATTGGTGCAAACCAAAACTCTATTCATTTTTAAAAATATACATTGTGCTACTAAATAATCAAATATATGGTTGTTTTGTTCGTCTTCAAGATGAATGTTCAAATTCTACAAAAATACAAAAGCCTACACCTAGGATTATTAATATGTTATGTACAGTAACATTACAACCCCCCTTAATCCTCAGGGGTTATGATGAGACCAAGCATGCCTATAAATTTTTAAAATCTCTCTTGAGCGCTTTTGCAAGAATGTCAATTGGTTGCCTTGCAATTAGACGATGTATCAATTTGACATCACTATCTTTCACTTAATGCTGAATCAAATGGAATTTGGTGTTGATGTGCTTGGTTTAGTGATGAAATATTGGATTTCTTGCCATTTTGATTGTAAAAGTGTTGTCGACTATGAGTGATGTTGATGCGATTTTTGTTTTCTACAAATCCATAAGAACCCTATTATTTCCTTGGTTGCCTATGAAGTTGCCATGTAATTTACTTCTGCTAAAGAAGTTGCTAATGCCAACTGCTTCTTTGACTTCCAAATGATGACTATTGATCTCAGATTCATTAGAAAACCTAAAGTAGGTTTACCATCTTCAAAATCATCCCCATAATTTGAATATTAATATTCAACTAGTTTGAAATCAGTCATTTTGGAGTATTTTAGTCCAAAATTATGTTAGTTCTCTTTAGATATTGGAGAACTCTCTTTGTTGCTACCTAATGACTTTCTTTAGATTGTTGCATGAATCTAGAAAGAGAATGCCACCAACAAAAGAAATGTTTGGTCTACTTGTGGTTATATAGAATAGACTTTTAATACAACGTTTTTACTTAAATGCATCTTCAAACTTTTGTAGAATCATCAAAAAATCAATTTTAAATTTTGTTCCATGGGCATGTTGAGGGGCTTACACTATGTTATACCAAATTTGCTCAACATTTCACCAATGTACTTATGTTGTATGATCAAAATATACTTGCTTTTTTTTAATCACTTTAATACCCAAATAGTAATGAAGATGACCATAATATGTCATTTCAAAACCTTTCATTAGTTCTACTTTGACTTTTGTAGTGTACCTTTCATTTTTTTTCTAACGAGGAGTAGATCATCCACATATGCAACTAAATATAAAATTGTTTTGTTGACTATTTTAAAAAAAAGATTTGCATCTTCAAATTCAAAACCCACAAAGTTCATGCTCAAGAGGTGCTCATTGAGTTTTTCATACTAGGCTCTTAGAGTTTCTTTCAATCCATACAATGATTTATCAACTAGCACATGTATTATTGGCTGCCAACTACAAAACCTTTTGGCCGAGTAATGTAAACCATTTCTTTGATATCACTATTAGAAAATTAGTTTTCATGTCCATCTAATGGAATTTCTAGTTGTTGTATTGATAAAACCAACAAAACTCGAATTGTTGTCTATTTCGTTATTGGAGCAAATGTCTCCTTATAGTCAATACCCCTTTTTTGAGCATATCCCTTTGTGACAAGCTTGGATTTGTGTTTATCATGTACCCATCTGCTTTGTATTTGTTTCGAAAGACCCACTTGCAACCAATGAGTTTACAATGGAGAGGATGATCATCTAATTTGCATGTTCCATTCTTGACAAAGGCATCATATTCAATTTTCATTGCTTTTCTCCATGTATTTAACTTTCGAGTTTGTTTGAAGGAAGTTGGTTCTAAATCAAAAGCAATATTGATTTCTTCTTCTGGATGGTCTTCCAAGGTAAACTTTTCTTGCCTATCTTGAATTTCTTCTAGGAACTTGTTTATTTGATGTTTGCATTGTATGCACTTCAAGTACCCATTTTTCCAACTTCATCAAGGTTACTATCTTTTATTATCTATGTGGCCCATTTTGGCATAATTTTCTTTATTGCTTGTGGAACTAGTGCTTCATTTTCTTGCTCTGAAGCTTCATTCATCTTCTTTCTTTTGCTATGGAAAGATGTGTTCATCTTCTAATGAAGTATCAATTTCTTCCTCGGGGGGAGTTTTGTTTTCAATTACTGGAGACAAAATAAATTCCCAATTACATGTCCCCTCCCTCACTGTTTAAAATTTGCATTTCATTCTCCATGAAAATATCAAAATTTTCAAGTTGACTCAATCATATTATTGTGACTTTAGTTTAAAAAGGCCCGATTAAATTAATTAGACTAATGAAAATTAAACTAACTTAAGTATTAAAAGCAAACTTAACTAGAGTGACTAATTACTAATAATCTAATTAGAGAAATTTAAAAAGAATAATAGTAATAAAAAAATGATATTAAAAACCTAAGACCTAAGTTTAACCCTAAGTTTAAACGTAAATAAATGAAAGAAAAAAAATTTAAACATAAGTTGAAACTATAGCTTAAAATGATCTAAGTTAATCTATGCAAAGAACGATGCAAAATCTAAAACCTAAGTGTTAACCTAAACACGGGCTTTGCTTTGTGTGTGTTTTGTGTGTTGCTTTGTTTTTCTCGGCGTTGTTTGTGTTATGCAGGGTGTGTAGGTTGAAGGCTTGTGGACGGCAGCTGGGCTTTGGACTCGATGCCAACAAGGGATGTGAATAACGAGGGAGTAAGGTCGACGATGGCCGGGCAGAGCTCGGCGGTGGCCATGATGTGTGGGCATTGAGACGACGGTGGTCAAGTGGTGGTTAAGTGGAGAGCAGCGGCAAGTCTGTGGATGCTCAGTGTGGTGACAGCAGGGGGTGTGTTAACTCAGTGGCACCACGGTGACGACATGATGGTGTATCGGTGTGGGGATTGTCAGGGTCGGGGTGGGCTCGGCTCTGCCAAGTCATGGCCGAGTTAGCCCGTGGGGAGGGGAGGGATAGACATAGGTCGCAGGGTGAGTCGAGTAGGCAGGTGGACATGTTGGCTAGGGAGTTAGCTTGGCAAGCTAGTTCGTCGAGATGGACAAGGGGTTAAGAGGTAGTGAGGTGGGGGGGTAGTTAGGAGGTTAGCAAGGGTTCTATTAGCCAAACTTTTTTTGGGGATTTTCTTATTTGAATTTGACATTTTCTGATTTTTATTTTATTTTGCAAGAGCAAAGTTGGGACCTGTCAAGAAAAAGCAAAAAATAGCAAGCAAGCAACCCCAAAAGTTAACACACATGCCTAAATTTAGCTATAACTAAAAATAGTTTGCTAAATTTAGAGGAAAAAGTACTAAATGTTAATTTTTCTTCTTCTTTTGATTTTGATACTGATTTTACTTTCCAAGAAACACCTACAAACACTATAAGAAGGTTATAAGAACAACAAAACAACAAATAAACAAAGATTTTTATAATGATTTAAGAAATTGTGATTTCTGCTTCTCAAACGCTTTCTAAATGCCCCTTTCTGCAAACACAAGAACACAAACACGACAAACACACAACTGCAACAGACACATTAATAAACTAAACTATTTTTTTTAACAAATGTCAATAAAAGATTAAGATTTTGTATTACAAAATGAATGAAAAATGAAACAACATGGATGAAAAATGCAGGTGAGTCCCATCGGGCGTGCCTAAATGTAAACAAGAAAATTAACAAACAAACAAAAGATAAATGACAATACAAGACAATTATACCTTCTCCTTAATAATCTTGCAAACCTCGAGTAAAATCGTGGAAGTGCTTGGACTTGTGTGATCTTGTAGATTTTGATTTGTGGGTGCTCTTGATTAGCCTCTCTAAAGTGGATGAATGCAATGCTACAAGCATATTTGGCTTGGATATGGCTTCCAATACACAAATATTGGGAGAGTTATTGTGCAAGAATCTACGAGGATTTACAAAGGGGTAAACTGGTTTATAGAGGTTGACAAGTAGTTGGAAGTAGCTGCAAGAGTTTGACTAAGCTCTAGGTCATAATTGTAACCACCCGGGAATAGAAAGTAGTTTGAGTCTGGGAGTTGCAAATTTCAAGGGGCATTAGACATTTCAAACAGAATAAGTTACATCCAGCAATTGAATTGCACGTACAATCTAATTGCCTCCACACTTCTAGGAATCTAGAAGTGGAGTACAAGTGGAACATGGAAGTGTAGTTCAAATGCAGTTGGCTGGAATGAGGAAGCGGAGTTCAACTGGGAGTTAACTAGGATAGTGAAGTGGCAGTTGACTAGGAAAATAGGTGTATTTTGCTAATTGAGTAATTAATTTAATTAGCTACAATGTGCAAGATAATTAATTAATCATTTGTTTAATAAATGTTAATTAACTTAGCTAAAGTGGTGTTGTGGACTAATTTAATTAATCTAAGGGGTGTAATGTGTTGTAGACACAAAATATGTGCACTTTGGTACATTTCTAGGTCTTAGAGCATACTAATACATACATGATTCCTTAGCAAGAAAACTAGTGGTTGACAACGTCTTTTGGGCCTTTTCGTTTTTTCCCTTAATTTTTATTGACCTTACACACCTTACAACCCTGTTGGTATTTGACTGATTTATCTTTTATGGCCTCGAATACTAGCACCCATTTAGGACAAAAGTGCCTAGGCACTCTTGTCCCTTCTGGGCGCTCCTGACCTTCTTTGCTTCCTTCTTACTCTTTTGGGTCTCTTTTACTTTTGGGTCATCTTTTACAACTTTGGGTCAACCTTTTAGCTGTCAATTACGAAATTAAAACAAGGGAATCATATATATACATAGTTATAGCTCTCAAATAAGCGGTCAAGCATTGAGCATTACCTATCATCACCTAATCTTACATTCAAAGGCACAAGATCACTTCAAAGGCATCCATCTAGCACACTCACACAAGGTATAAGGGTTGCATCACTCTGCATACACATCATAGGAGGGGGAATTTCATTCTATTCCATAACACACATTCTATACAATGTTACATTCTAAATCTAGCTTGATATCACTGTGAAACTTGCACAAGGGCATCATTACACACACATTCACACAAAACTACATGGAGTCTGAAATGTAGTGCAATGCTCAGTACTAAGTTCACTCTTTGGGTGACCACCAGGGTCATTTCGACTCCACATTCTACATCTTTATTTTTATATTTGATGTGGTTTGTGGGAATGTGCAACTAGGTATCTCTCTTTGCAGGTTATAGGTACAATCAACGATCTAGGAACAAAATCAGAGAGACAACAAGAAACCAACAACAAAGCTCCTACACAGAAAAGGACAAAACCTGAGCACTTGACTGGACACTAGCACCTGCAGACACAAAATCATGTACTTTAGACACTATTTAGTCCCAGTCTCATACTACTATTTAGAAGGTTTTTGAGTGAAGAAAGTACTAATTAACCCCTGTCTTTTGGCCATCTTATTTTATTTTCTTTTGTCATTCCCGACCTCTTACACCCATATACTCAATCACCTTTTGTCATTTTGCGTTATTTTAGCTTTGACTGGGGTGCCTTGGTCCCACCGGGGGCACCTCGATTCTTTTGTAACTTTCCCGCTACTTTTTGGGCACTTTCTAGCCATTTCAGCTTCTCATCTTTTTGTTGGTCGACCATTTCAGGGTTAATAACGAAATTAGATCAAAAGAACCCTATAAATATAAAGTTATGAGACCATAATGAGGGACCAAACACTAGTCACTACTATCATTCACCTAGGGTTGCATTCATCTAAGGCATTTGGAGATCATTTACATACATTTAGCTCCATCACAAAGGACAAGGTTAGTTCATTTGCATCACACAAGCATAGGAGGGGATTCTATTCTATTCCATCCACCATTCTACTACATCTAGTTATTGCATGATACTTCACAAAGTACGACTAGCACAAGAGCACCTAGGGCACATGATGCACACACACACACACACACACACACACACACACACGAACTACATTTGGGTCCGAAATGTAGTGAAGCACTCAGTTAGTAAGCCCATTGTTCTGGAAGCTGAGGTCAATCTGATCCATTCATTTGCATTCTTATGTTTTTATGGTTTTGATACTTCTTGTGGTCTCTTGCAGGTCTTTTTATCATCTTAGATTATCAACGACACCTGGAGCAGTGCCATTTGACATTTTCATTTGCATGATAGATGTAGTTTCCTCTATGCCACCTGTTACTACTACTGCTATGATTCATTAACATGGGCATGTCCAGTCTATGGATGTCGCTATATCACCTACACCTTCACATGTACCACCTACATTAGCGCTCCCACCATTCACTTTCACACTCTTCATGAATGACTCATACTGGGAACATATTCCATTTGATCCTACTTGTGATGACACAATTTACTCACATGATGGTCTATCCCGACTTGGTTTCACTTTTGATGACCTCTTTCCTCTTACTCATGTTCCTCATATATACTATTGCTTTGTCACTATTATTGTTGCTTATGGCTTGCGTGTCTTTCATCTTAAGGTCTATCTATCACACACTCCTCGCTCTTCTCCACTCACATTAGGGTAATCATGGCTTGATTACATTGGGGGCACTATTGATCTTGATCATACATACATAGCATTCCCCACGCCCTTTAGTCGTGTCTTTATCTACAATAGTTCTTTTCTTGGCTATTCGTAAAATCTCACTTGTTGGTATGCACAAGGTTGTCCACTTCCTCCATTTATTGATGAGGAATATGCCATAGGTATGTACAACTTACGCCTCTATGGTTCTTTACATGATCAACCAAACACTATTTCTTATCAAGTAACTAATGCTTATCCATATGACTTTGACTCTGAAGCTGATGATCTCCTCGATGACATTACATGATCGATCCTTCATCTTCCACACTCGAGGGGGGATGGAGGGCGGCTAGCATTCCACCCCCAACCGAGAAGCATCGTCCATCACAACATAACATACTTCTAGTATACACATCTCGAATCCTCATCACATTGTGCACTCATCACACTTATACTAGTATCGCAGGGAAAATTTTAGTGGTGGATTTTCATAAACTCGTAAAAATCTAGGATTATAGATATTTGAAATGGAAAATATTTTGTTGTTCAGAGCCGACTTATTCTCTAAAAAATTTGGCCGACATGTCCCTTATAGTATTCCTTTCACCTAGATTTCACACATATAAAAGAGATTATGAATGTAATTCGCCACCATTTCAAATCATATCATGCGCATATTCACCGAAGTAAGCATATCAACCTCCAACACTGAAGTCTGAAATCTGAGCCGTCCAACCGTAAGGCATCCAACTCTGAGCCGTCTAGCCTTGATCTGACATACTCTGCAATCTGAAATGTCCAACTCTATTCTGTCCAACCTGAGCCGTCCAACACCCTAGCCATCCAACCCCTAGTTGTCCAACCCCTATCCATCCAACCCCTAGCTGTCCAACCCCCAACAGTCCAACCCCTAGCCGTCTAACCTATAACCGTCCAACCCTTAGCCGTCCAACCCTTTACCGTCCATTCTAAGAGCCTTGGAACATAAAAACCGCTCGTAAGGCCCTAAGCAGTAAGCAGTCATGGATACTAGAAATTAGGGAAAAAATATTATAAATTCAGTAAGTTCAAAAAAGGGTGCCAATACTTTGCTTGGCTATTTTGGAAAATCACAAAAGACGAAGTCGGTTTCTGCTTCTGCTGAAAATATCGGTATGTGGCAAGTGTTATTTATTGGTTATTTTATCTAACAGAATTTAATAATTATGTTTATGATACTGTTCTTGGAACTCTTTAACATTTGTACTCTGTAAAAATTTAACTATAGATAAGATTAATACTATATAAGTAACAATTTTATAAAATTATTTGTAGAATTTTTAGAAATTCCTTCACATAATAATCAATTTATAGATATTGATGATCCAATATATGTTGAGGCAAACATTCCATCCCTTGATGAAATAGAAGTACAAGAAAATTCATCAAACTCCCAGGATACACCAGCAAAGGAAGCTTCTACTCCAAGGTCTATTTCCAGAAAGAGGAGACATGAGATTCAAAATATTTCTGCTGACAGCCTAGATGCAGAAGTTGAATCCCAAGGAAAAAAAAAGAAAATATGTTAGAAGAAAGATGGAAAACTAGACAATTGGAAGGAAATTCCAGTTCAAATGGGCTGCAAAATATCATTTTATTGAACCTATACACACTGAAAATTGTAATGATGTTCCAACACAATGTCGATGTAAAATATGTGGTTGGAAATAGGGGAAGGATCACACGATGCAGCTCAAACTAGACACAATTGAAAAACATTGTGGGAAAATATACATTTCCCAAAAGCTCAAGGATGGCAGCATAGTCAGAACACATAAATGGAAAGATGCAAAAGATTGTCTACATGTCAAATACATAGAAGAGTACGAAAAAAGGAACAAAAATGTATCAAATATGTAAATGAAAAATGTGGGACCATAGTAGAAAAATTGAACAAAGCTATGGAGGAAGAAATGAAAGTAAAGGGTATTCAATTTACAACCGTATTTCATATAATGAAAAGGGGAATACCGATGTCAGATTTTGGAGAAAATAGAATGTTGTATCAAGTTATTGGTTTAAAGAATGTTCCACAATCTCATTGGTCAGATACGAGTGGGTAGGAGATTGCAGAATGTCTATCTCTAGTAGAGAAGGAGGATTTGAAACTTTTTGTTCAAAAGGTAGAGTATATTTCCCTTTCTTTAGATGAGGTTACCACAGTCAATAATACTTCATGGATATATATTCATGTTTACACATTTACTAATGAAATGAGGACTTCACACCTCTTGGCAATGCATAAAATGATAGATAATTGCAATTCTAATAATATTTATAAATTGGCAGTATCAAATCTGAAGGATATCGCTGGAATGGATGAATTTTTCATTGCAACAAAATTAGTTTGTGTTAGAACCGATGGTGCAACTGTAATGCAGGGAGACAGAAATGGCCTATGTGTTAGACTTCGGACAACTATTTCTCTGTATATGGTTGATGTCCATTGCATGGATCATAAAATGAATCTTGCATACAAAATTGTGAGTACATTTGAAAATGTAGCTAAAGTGGAGGAATTGATACATGATCTCCATGCCTATTATTCTTGTAGTCCTAAGATACTTTTAGAATTTCAAAAAATTTCTATTGGACTAATAGAGGGAAAAAACTTCTCAAAGATGTAGATACCAGATGGATATCTATATATGAACCTTCCTGTATAATATATGATGAATATCCTTCACTGACAAGATTTATGTTTAAATACCGCAGGGATATAGATAAAGCTAAAGATCTATTGTGCCGTCTAACTAACATAGAAAATTTTACTCACACTTTACGGTATTTTTCCCCTGTTGAGGGAGCTTAATATTTTAACGAAGCATGCTCAATATTGTTCTTTCTACATTATAGAATTTATAATACTCAGAAGATGTGTTTGCTGGAGTCTATAAAGTTTATATATTTCTGATGGGAGTTTTCAAGGTTCTTCTTTTGAAAACTGGAATGCATTAACACATTTGAAAAATTCTAGGTGCTTCTTAAAGTACAATATAAATGATCATTTTTGTATAACAACACATGGAAAAGAGATTCCACTTCATACATACCAAAAAAGAATTGATATGGCTAACTCAGAAAAAGAATAAGTACAAGTGACTTGAAATTTATATGATGCAGTATTAATCGAAACTATGAATAAGTTGAGAAATATCTCTGAATCGTTAGCTAAAGAGATCTAGGAAAGATTCAAAATTGATAAAATACTTGAAGCAATGGGAGTTGTAAATCCACAGTTTTGGAATTTATCTTGTGGAAAACCTTATACATCTATCAGTCCTTTATTTGTCAAAAACATGGGTGATCTTACTGATCATTTATGTAAGACAGTAGAGGTAAATGGAGTTTCAGTAGAAGGAATTTTGGAAATAAAAATACTTAGTTCATAGTCAATATATTTTTCTAATACAATGATATGAAAATTTCAACTTCTACAAAACCCACAGGATTACAGTGGCATGAAAAATATTTATGAAAGATATATGTTCTAGTAGTATTCTAAGTGAATATTTGAGCGAGTATATTAAGTTGTATGATCTCTGTCAAACAATGATTCTGGGTTCTATGGAAGATGAGAGGGTTTTCAGTGCACTATCCTTTTTAAAGTAAAAAGTTCAAAACAAATTAGATAGGAATCTAGGAATTTGTCTTAGATTGTATGTATCAAGTTACTCAATGGATTCTTTTCCTTATGATAGAGCACTATCATTGTCGAATTAACTAGTAGAAAGAAGAGGAGTAAGTAGTATTCTTCCTAAACTAGGGGATCGAGACACATCCACAAATCATTCTGAAGTTGATTTCCAAGACACAAATGAAAGTGTTGCTCCAGAATTGTTTGAATTCACATAGATTTCATTTCTTCTATACATTATTGAGACTACTTATGTACTTCATTTAGTGATTACAACTTTTAATAAATGCAATATTATATTTTTCATTATTTGATCCTTCGTCATTACAACAATGTCATTATTTGTTTCAATTATACCATTTGTTTTTTATGTTTGGTTTTCAAATTCAAACTAAAATAAAAACACATTCATATTTTATATCTGTTAATTTATTTATTTAACATCTACAGGAATTCAGAAATGTAATGAAACAAAATAGTGTAAATTTAAGCAACATTTACGTAAACAATAGAAAAGAAACATAGTTTTTATTAATATATAGTAATATTATACAATTCTAACTTCTAAAGTTCATATGAAATTGATTTCTCATGTGGCAGATTACTTTATGAAAAAGTACAAAATCATAAAGCATTATCAACCAATACAATTCAAAAAAAATGTTGTTATAACATCTCAAAGCTTCCAGACAAGTTCTATCATATAAGGACACATTACACGGTCATCCTCCTTTCTGCCTATGATTCAAAATCATAGTTGTCCTTACATCTGCCACATAGAATACAAACTAAAAAGGGGTTGGCCACTATCTTTTAATTCCTATGCCAGTGTCGGAAATGTGATAACACACCTGTCACATGGTGAACTTAACTAACTTATCAAATTTTATGATGTAGTTGAAGGTTTTTCTTTTTCCTGCATAAGATATGGAGGAATAAATCCTAATGCCTGAAGATCTCCTGCTGAATTGTTGATATTTTCCAGTATTTTCAGATCCTCCCTTGCAACATCTCCTGCAGACAAAAGTGTTGCATCTGCATCTTTCTTTTCCTTTAGTAAGAATTTCTGGATCCATATTATGCTCCTTTATTATCCTTCTCAATGTATTATTTTGTTTATTAATAAAAATTAGTTTTTGCTTCAACTATATAAAAGAATTCAGGATTTTGCTGGGCATTCTTTAAATGTGCTTCAAAAACAGTTGCTTCTTTCTTTAAATTTTCATATTTTTCATGTAAAACAGAAATATTAAATTTTTAGTCTATTAAATAATATGAAAATAAATATATTGTAGTGGTTATAATATCAGATAATTTTTATTTTTCATGTAAAAGACTAAAAGTAAATGCCCACTCACAACAACTTTCTCTTTTTCTGCATTTGCTATTAAAACATTAGTCTTGTCTTTAGACCATTTGTTGTAGTAAGCATGTGCTTCAACATTGAGATTTTCCAACCTGTTTAGCATTATGTCTATAATTTCATCATTGTAATCATTATTATATGAAATTATCTCTGATTGAGCTTTGTTTGGAAAAACATCCTGCCATGCTGGTTGGCTCTCTATGGCAGTGAACAATGAATGCCTTTGAGCATGATTATGGTATCTAGTATTTATTTCTTTTATCAAATTTTTTGTTCTCTTTTCCAAAGACCTCACCAAATCCACATCAGACATTACAACCTCTTGAATTGTTTCCCCCATGCTATCTGATATCAGATTTTCTAATATAAAGTGTGTTTTTCATCATCTATTTGTGGAGCAGCCCTTGGGGGAGGAGGAGAGTCACTACCCTGTATTCCATGCACATTTTGTTGTTGAGGTGAGTAGATTGAATCATGTCGTGGGTGTCAAAATAGTTACTCTTGGCTGCATCCCCACTATCGAAGCCTAAATACTCCTCATCAAGGGATATGTTGTTGAAAATATGTGTGGCTGTTACACTTAAAACCCCACCTAGTGACAACCCTGGAAATTCGGTTGTAGCAGGATGAACTTTTCCTGTTGACTCTGTAGGAATCCTAATATTATTTCCTGAAGTCCTCTTTTGTGTTTTGTACTTGACGTGTTGGAGGAATTGCTGGCCTCCTTGCAAGCAAAAAATGACCTAAAGCCATATTACTTGCATGAAGCAAACAACAAATTATTAGATAATAATCGTTGGTCTTTGTAAATGCTAAAAAATTGTAAGGAAACAAAACATGCAAATCAAACTACCGTACAATATACCTCGCATAGACGGAGACACAATCGTGATATTTTGATCTCCAGATCCAAAATGAGTTTGATCTTCATCATCCATCTCAGTAGTTTCTGAATACAATACAAGTAGAAAAGATCAGTAGAAATATTAGAATACATAATCTATAGTAATTGTTTGAATTTGTAATTTATATATAAATATAACTTCATTATTCATACCTGTAGTTAAATGTGATGGTAAACGTGTTGTGCATATCGACCCCCTAGGTCACTTTTGACAAGGTCTTACTGGTGTTGATTCTGCTGAATCCATGTCAGAATCAACAGAGACCTTTTGAGGGGATTTACCTCTAGCAATTTCCTCCTTATGAGATGTTGTAGCTATAATTTTTCTCTACAAAATAAAATCATACAATTATTATTTTATTTTAAATATTCAAATTGAAATCGTTATAACAAGTAAACAGTAAAAGTAAATTTTACCTGTTGTTCTTCGAGACTAAGACCAATCATCTTATCATTGATTGAAGTAGGAATCTTATGCTACGTCAATTTGTAGTATGCTTCATTATAGAAAGCAAGAATAAAATTACAACAAGAAAATACAATCCTCGATTTATCAGTTTGATTGCCTTTGCGGGCATGGGAGATATCTGATTTTATTTTGTTGGACAAATAACTGCACCAATCGAATTGTTGACCTGCTAGTGTCTGTAATAAATACTGTACTACCCAATAGGGAATGTCTACACATCTTCCCTGTAATACAATCCTGGCCTGAAAAAGTGAAGCAACTGCAATAAATAATTTGTTTGTAATACCTTGTAGAAGAAGGCCTCTTGATGATCGATTAAGAGGAGCTGCAATTACAGAAAGGAAACGTTAGATCCTTTATGTGGTCAAGTAATGTTAAAAAAAAGCATTTGAAATAATAAACTTAACGTCAACCTATACATTGTAATGAGACTCCAAAAAAAAATTGTCTTCATTTGTAAGGACTACCTTTGTAGTAATAGGCAACTTATTTTCAAAAGGTAAACCTATTAGCCGATGCACATCCTCAGGTTCAATAGAAAAAGAAATTTGATGACATTTCGGATGCATGACAAGAACGGAAAATTTTCCATCTTTTTTGTTGTAAGAGGTGAGTAGGTAATCAAGGACGGATGTATCAGTGTCGAATTGGGGCATGTTCACAAGCCCAGAAAATTTTGATTTTTCCAGCCAATCCTTTGGAGCGTCTTTTAGTTTTAGTAGAGATAAAATCTATGGGCACATGAGGTTTTTGTATTGAAATTTGGGTGTAGGAATAGATGTGGTACTGGCCATTGCTGAAATTAGGGAGAAGTGAAATTTGGGTGTAAAATTAGAGAGCTCAGAGCACTAGAAATTTACGGATAAAAGTGTAAAAATGAACCTTGAAACAATATTTATAGAGTCCAGGTGTATCATTAATGAGCATTAAATACATTGGTAACAACGCCCAACACACTCCGTCCAAACCCTCGTTCGCCCAACCCTCCCGTCCAACCCACCCGTCCAAACCTTAGCCGACCAGCCCTCACTCGTCTAACCCACCCTACCAACCATTTCCCGTCTATCCCTTCCTGTCCAACCCCCACCCTGTCCAACTCATATCCATCCAATCCACCCATCCAACCACTGCCCACCCAACCCCTTCCCGTCCAACCCCATTCACCTCATCCTGTCCAACTCACCTATCCAACCCCACACTCAGTCCAACACACCCGTCCAACCCCCAATCTACCCAACCCACCCATCCAACCCACCATCCAACCCCCCACTCACCTAACCCACCCATCCAACCACCCCATCCAACCCCCACTTGTCTAACCCACTCCTATCCAACCACTCTGTTTAACCCACCCTCATCTAACCCACCCCACTCATCAACCCCCGTCCAACCTACTCAGCCAAAAAAAGTGAAAAAATGAGAGACCAATGCTTTGTGAAATCGCCTTCGCCACGAAACATTTTTTCAGAAATTTTCCAACGATTCGAAATTCATTTTATGAGATTCGTCGACGATTCAAAAGTAATTTTTCAGAGGGGTCTTCTTAAAATGAACCTTGTAGTATCGTCATTACATGATGACAAACTCTTGTGCTTTGGCTCACACTTGATTGTTGAGGGATAATTACACATGAACCCCACACATTACACTATAGGTATTACACACTACGCCATACATCATACATCATACATCATACATCATACATCATACATCATACATCATACATCATACATCATACATCATACATCATACATCATACATCATACATCATACATCATACATCATACATCATACATCATACATCATACATACTATATTTAATCTACATCATTTTGACCTTTACACATCTATACATCTTACATCATACATCTTGCATTTAGACTACATCATTTTGATTGTTTGCACAGTTGCATATCATACATACACATCATACTAGTCTTCATCATACATATACAACAATCTCATGGTCTATGTGTCTAGCATTTTACATACTACATCGTGCGCATCTTACACTCGTTAGTATACATCATACATTACATCTTATACATCATACATTACACATTCTACTCATCACATGGTCGTCTATTATCATCACACATATTGCATTGTCTTCTATGCACTGCACTCACTACCCTATGAAACACTTTAGTTCCTCGATCCATACTCAACTGCCAAGGGTTTACAAATCAAATGGACCTTACATTCATTACGGGTTTATCATGCGAAATTTCTAGGATAGTGACACACGGTATAGGCTTAGTCGTCACTTACTCTATCATCTTATAGTGGCATATGCTATGGGCTAAATGGTCATCGACTCTATCATCTTGTATTGGTATATGATTTAGGCTACATCACCACGCCCTTTTATTCATCTAGTAGTGATATATGCTTTAGGCTACATCATCACTCCTACATTCATGTTTTCGTGATATACGCTTCGGCTATAAGGGTCATGCACACATCATCTCTAGCTCACATATCGTCATAACACATATACACACTCATCACAATGCATTAGACACAACACACACTTTGACCATTTCCTGATGATGCACTCTCGTTTACGGTTCATTCTTTATTGCTGAGGGGGAAAACTAAATGAGCCTCACTGCATACATTTCCATTCACTTGGGGGCATGCGGCTCATATCACTCCATTTTTCATTTCATTTCATCCATCCACAACATACTGCATATTATGGTTGCTTTTACTCTTTCTTACTTTTTCTTGTCCATGGTCACTTTATTACACATGCTAGTTAGATTACTTGTATGAAATTTATCTATATCATCCACACATGTGCATCCACGTCTTTTTCTAGCTGTGATCGTAGATACATGTCTCTTACATGCAACATGGATGCTCGCCTTCTACCCTTCCTACACTGGTCACTGGGGACATCCACATTAATCTTTCACATGTGTTATTGTTTCATTTTGTACTTATAACTTTACATTACTTGGTTATACATGATTTTGACATACTAGTTATCTTTCTAACATGCTAATGGGTGCTTCATGTGCAACATTTGTTATGCATGGATATTTACTTCCATACTTGTTTGTTACATTGTCTGTTATTGCTTGTTTATGTATGCAGGCCTTACCATTTGTTTGGTGTGCACACTTGTTTGTTGTATGTGGTCATGATGGCCTTGCATGTCTTGCGACATCATGAGTGATGTCCAATGTTTGCAGCCCGCTTTGTAAGGCTTATGTTGTCTTCTTGTGTGCTTACATTACTACTTTGCCTAGTAGCTTATACACTGTTTGATGCTTGTTTGTACTAACACGTGTATTTGGCTAGCCTCTTGCTTGTGTGCGCCTTGGTTTCTACCAAGTGCATTCCTTTCCCCCTGTAGGGCAGAGTTATAGATTTCATGCAGTTGGTCCTCTTTTGGGTCCACATTATCCTATCACCGACATCACATGCACCCCCAAAGAGGGGGGAGTTATTTGGGGTTTTACATATTATGCAATGTATTTACATCGGTTCATTTCAGTGTATTTTCCACCCTTGACATTGTGGGTTACATACAATGAGTGGGTACAGACCAATATACGAACCCCGTACACAACAGATTTTACAGGACATGGTTGTCCTTACCATTCTGGAAAGTAATTAAAGGTTGGAGGATATAACGGAAGTCCTCCCTATATTTTTTTTTGGCTAGTGGCATTGGATCACCTAAAAAACTAGGACGTATAGAGATCTCTTCACACATATTCAAGGAAGAAGTTAAAGGTTAGAGGATATAACGGAATTCCTCCCTATACTTCTTTAGCCTATGGCATCGAATCATCCAAAAAACCCCGACAGTATAGGATAAACTTATACACCCTATTTCTTGACATGGATCAAGTGCACATGTTCCATTTACATTTTCCATTCATATTTTTTTTACATTTATATACATGTGTCTTTTAAATTGCGTTTTTACACATACATACATATATATTTGACTATTCGATCATTTTATCCTTATAGGTCCGGCCGTATGAGAAACAAACTGTCAAATGGGGGCAACAACAACAATGAAGACGACGCCAACAATAACATTTTGTGGCAACACACACCATACTAACCATGTACGTACATCACACACATCAACAATTACACACGCATTTCTGCCCTAGGTTCACTCTCATCACATTTTTGCACTTTTTCATCTTTAGTTTCCATGCCCGATCATCATCTTGTCATTACACGCTTTGTCTAGTCCTTTGGCACGTTTTCTACTACAATTTTCATGGATATTAGGTACACATATATATCTACTTTATGTTACCAAGCTTTCTGCTCACCAACATAAAGTCGGGGAAAATGTAGACACAAAATCATGCACTTCAGACATTATTTAGTCATGGTCTCATACTACTATTTAGAAGGTTTTTGAGTGAAGAAAGTACTAAGTAACCCCCATATTTTGGCAATCTTACTTTATTTTCTTTCGTCATTCCTGACCTCTTGCACCCGCATACTTAATCAAATTTTATCATTTTACGTTATTTTAGCTTTGATTGGAGTGCCCGGGCTAGTACTGTGGTGCCCATGTGCGCCTTGGTCCCACCTGGGGCACCCTAATCCTTTTTGAAATTTCTTGCCACTTTTTGGGCACTTTCTGGCCATTTTAGCTTCTTATCTTTTGGTGTTCGACCATTTCGGGGTTAATTACGAAATTAGATCAAGAGAACCCTATAAATATAAATTTATGAGACCATAATGAGGGACCAAGCACTAGTCATTACTATAATCTACCTAGGGTTGCATTCATCTAAGTCATTTGGAGATCATTTTCATACATTTAGCTCCATCACAAAGGACAAGGCTAGTTCATCTGCATCACACAAGCATAGGAGGGGATTCTATTCTATTCCATCCACCATTATACTACATTTTTACTTCTAGTTATTACTCGATACTTCACAAAGTGAGACTAGCACAAGAGCACCTAGGGCACATGATGCAAAGACACACTGCAACAACATTTGGATCCGAAATGTAGTGCAGTGCTCAGTTAGTAAGCCCAATTTTGTGGCAGCTGAGGTCAGTTTGACCCATTCATTTGCATTCTTTTTTAGGGTTTTATACTTCTTGTGGTCTCTTACATGTCTTTCTATCATCTTGGATTATCACTGACACTTGGAGTAGTGCAACAAAGTTAATGCAACAAACAACAAGGGTTTTGGACCACCTGTCAAACCTATAAAATTTTGTTTTGGACCTTTTTCACAAACTAGGGCATTCATTCTGTAGACCAAAACATCCATATGTGTCCTAGTCCCTCTTCAGGTGCTCCAATATAGCTAGATAGCTCTGATCCATTCTTTTCAAGGCCTCTGCATAGTCATTCTGGCTTCCTGCTTCTCCATTCACTTCTACGACACATTCTAGTGAGCTCCTCTAATTAGTTGAGTTAATTCTAACTCCCTTAGTAATCTAGGGTTTAGAATTTCCATTTTCATAGTTGTTTGGGTCATTTTCATATTTATTCACTACATTTATTTATTGTATTTGCATGTCGTTCTAGATTAGATTAACTAATATTATTCCCCATTTGTTAGTTAATCAACACCCAAATGAGTCACTATCACCCGAGTGCTCCTATCCTCCCATGGGTGCTTCTGTCCTGCACATTTATGAGTTCTAGAATCCTCGTTGAGCCTTGACAATACTACTTACACTTGGTTTCAATAGTTCCTCTACCTAGTGTTGGTGCTCATAATTGTTAGGATTCATTTCAGTGCAATGTTAATTGATGTGTTCTTATTTCCAGTTTGGATGCACATTGAGTACCAGTATCTCAAAAGGAAAAATTTCTTTATAAATCCTTCTTCTCGGTGGAAAAGTTAACTATTCTCTTGGTTATGTGTTTTTACCAAGGTTTTGGGGTTTTTGTAGAACTTGGGGTGTAGGGAAATGGGTTATTTGATGTATTATCAAAACCTCAAGCCGTTTATACAGATTATGAACATTGCACGCAAGGTGGCAGCTTTCCCTGGTACCCAAAACATGGAAGTGTTTTAGATACCACGGGATAAACTTAAAAGAATGTCATGTTTTCTTTTGGCATTCTTTCAAGGTGCGGACTAGGCTCTCGACCCCATGTTATTAAAGAGGGGAAAAGGACGAAGTAAAGTGCTCACGGAAAGGAAAGGCGATGTCAAAGTGTGCTTTGTGCCTGGAAATGTGCAAAGTAGTAGTCAATTCTGAGGTTTGAAATGGTATGTATAGTAGACTTATAATATGATAGAACTTCAGGGCCCAAGGTTGAATTTTACATTTTTCCCATGCTTTAAATATGGATCAAATGTTCCTATTTCAGGCCTAAGGTCCGATTGCATAATTAAATTAATGTTTGATGAATGCTTGTGGCTGTTCCAAATAGTTTACAGTAGTGGAGGTTGTGCGAAGGATTAAATGTGCAAATTTGTTTATAAATGTCATCTAAATGAGTATGAAATGAATAATGTGGCGTTGAGGTAGAAAGGAAAAAGACATTTTATAAAGTGAAAAGAGAAATATCGACATATTTGAATAATATATATTGTATAAAAAATGGGGTTATTTTGTAGGGGCTCCTGCCCTCCAAGAGATATATACACGCAAAAAAGAAAGTTATAAAAAACAAAGGATTACATTCAAGGCAATAGTTAATCCTCTATAGTCATGGATTCCCTTGGAAGTAATGGGAGGCATGTTATAATTTGGTCCTTATGGCACATAAACTCTTCATGGGCCATTGCACCAAACACGACCTGGATATCCATTGCCAAGCCCCTCGACATTCCTTTTTCCATTAGTTTCGGTATCCCGACCTGTGGCCCATTCAAAATCTGATCAAATTCTTCCCTCCGTTCGAGTAAGTTTTCCCACTCAAGAAGGGAAATACCCATTTTAGGTGAGCCCTTGAGACACGACCTTTCAATACTCGACTTGTAGAGGCCCCTACAGTGTCAACAACAGGATCTTGTGGGACTATTTTTTGTTTCTTCAGGGGAGGATACTGGGTTTCCATTTCAGTAGCTTGAAGCTCATCCACGGTTTCTTCCAGTATAGCAATTCGCTCTTCCATGCCATCCAATCACACATTCAAAGGTGGCATGTCCTGTCAAGGTGAGTAGTTTATGGTTTGAGAAGGACATTCTGCTTCTAGCAGAGGAGTGTAGTAAGGCATATACATGGTCCACTTCTCATTATAAATCCTTGGGTGATGGTGAAACCACTGGTGTTTTGAGTGGTCTGTATCTAGGTGATACTCAGGAAAAACTAAATGGTGATGTAGGATTTGATAAATGAGGAAGGATGTGCATAGTTTTGCGAGCATATTCAAGAAGGACAAGACCAGTGCATTATAGGTGGAATCCTCTGGGGGATTTTCCTACACATTTGGCACACTAAAGACAAGCTTAACAAAGGCCTCATTTGGCCTTGTCAAGTTAAATAACTCCCCCAAATTCTCAAACTCGTGACCTAAAATGCTGGATCCTAAGGTTGGTTGGGCCATGGAAAATGGAAACGAGAAGACATGAAAGCAGGGATGATTCTATAGAGCTTAAATAATTAACTGTGATCCATTAGAAGGATGGGCCAAGCTTAAATAGGTGCATTCCCCTAGATGACATGAATTGAGAATCATGCCATCATAAATGTAATATTCATCCTGGATGGGCAGGCATGAGTGGGAGTTAGATTGAGATGGGTTATTCATTTAAAACATGCCACCAAAGATTGAGTAAATGGTTGTGTTTCCAAGGAATGTCTTGTCAAGTTAAATCTTCTGGCCACGTCACATTTACTTGCATGTGGAAATTTTGATATTAAATAAACCTGACATGGAAAAGAATTTGATTTGTCATAATGGCATGATGGTGACAAGATGATGGTGAGTGAAATTAAGGGTTGTTGTGGGAAAATATTCCTTGATATTCTTTAGAATCTTTGGGGGTGGCCTAAGTGTGAGTTATTTGGAATCTGAATGGATATTCTCTAAAACCCTAGAGTGGATAAGGTCGTATAAAAGGAAAAGGGGGTTTTAGATGAAGAAGAGATGATGATTTTGGGGGGAGACTCTTCAGAGGAGTTATGAGGTTTTTTAGATGCATGGTCGATCATGAAAATTCACACTTTTATGATGTGGTAATTTTTTGTTTCCCATTCACCTGGAATTCATGTTAAGGTGATTTCTCATGCATAGTCTGTTGGTACCCAGATTTAATCTCCTTCACAACTTGAGCAGCATCATGGAATTTACAAGACACTCAGAGGCAGATAAATGATTTATATGTTGTTTTGTAGCTAGGGAAGTAATTTATCTGACTTTTTAGCACTCAGGCTTTGAAGAAGCGGGCAGCACCTTAAAAGGATTTGATCTCGTCCTAACTATTTTAGGTTGTGCCTTTCAACCAAGGTAAGAGAACCTATTTTGTAACCTCTGTTATTGAAGGAGACGTAGATACCTTTCTTTTGCACAAATTTTATAGAGAAGAACTTGGGAAAAATATGATCAACACGCCAAAAATGACTCTCACGAGTTGTCACTTCCAGATTAAGGAGATATTTTCAAACACAAGGCTAAGGTTACTGAAGACATTTGGAATCCTGATCCATTCTGCATACTTTAGCAAATGGATTTTGTTCTTCTGTGGATATACAAAGCAAAATAGGGGTAGTTTAGGGTAGGATTGGTTATTTGAATAAATTTTTAGTGGGAGATCAAGAAGATAGATTGGACTTTGCCAGATCCTTGAGAAACTTCACAACAAATGGATAACTCAATAACAGAAAGCTTCAAAATAGTTAAAACATTCCTTCAACCAGAAGGTGTGCATCAATGGAGGTCCATACATGCACTTTTTCACACAATCTTTGAGATTCTAGCACAAAGGCTCAAGTTAGAAGACCCAATAAAACATCAAAATCTAAGATCAGTCACGCTTGAGGTACACCTAGAGGCTTACAAACAATCTCTGTCAACAGATGAAAGAAAAGTGATTTTAAATCGTTTATTTCATTCCCAAATGAAAGCTCTTCTGAAAAATGAAATTGCAGATGCCACTAAACTATCACAAGGATTGAGATATGTGTAATTCAAAGAGATTTTGATACAAGATTGTAATAGGAACAAGAAAAACTACTTGCAGACATTCTAAAAGTGAAATAAACTCAAAATTTGCCAGAGATTTAACACAAATTAACTTAAAATTCATCAGATTCATCAGCAGGGGAGAGTTATTTAAACAATGTCAGAGCTTGTTGATGGCTATATACTTGTAACCAAATCAACATGAATGAAAATCTAACACAGAGGAAGTTAACCTGGTTTCTCAGAGGATGAGCTTTTCTCAAAATTTTCTCGTGAAAATGAACCCCGGCCATTTACATGACAAATTCATGCAATATATAACTTTTACTCACTAACTCACTTTGCCCCTCAAATCTTCCCTCCAAAAGTGGAATATTCAAAGCACCTTTGCTTTGCAATATTTCTAAAAATGACATTTAAAAAACTCACAAAAAGTTTCCAGTTGTTCTTTCAAAAGGTGAATCATCACAAAAATTTCATCATTCTTCAAAGTGGAAGCACGTTTTTCATTTCCCACACATGTAGATCCCTTTTATTTCATCATTTCAACTTTTCCCTTCCCAATTTTTACTTTGAAAATTTGGATCTGGTAATTCATGTTTTTCATGAACCAAAGTAAAAATTCATTTGAAAAATGCCTTGGATTCACAAATTGGTTAATTCGGACCCTACAAGCAAAAACGACACAAATTGGCAAAAAAATCGATGAAGATTGATGTAAAAAATGCCTCTCCAAACTTCTTGGATCTCAAATGGCGGCCAAATTGGTGAAATGCACAACTACCGTCGATTTTTTCCTCAACTTCAAATTTCAGCCCTCCACATGGTAGATCTGGGTAAAAACGGGCCTCAGGACGTCTTTTTACCTTTTTACTACTTTTGGAAAATTTTCACAATTTCTTGATTTCCTTCGCCACTCCGCCAATGAGATTTGAGCCTGACATGTGGCACAATATGACTGGATACAGAATCACGGCTCAATTTTACACATTTTACATATTTCTGGAAAAAAGGAGAATGTTTCACTTTTCCTCCACCAGCCTGCACCTCCATTTCAAGTTTCTAAAGTGGGTCCTTGTGGAACCCCGGGTCCCTTTATGCCTTTAACTCCCTTTTCCCTCAAAGGGAAATTTTTTCACTTTTCCTCTGCCAGCCCACACCTCCGCTATTGACTTCTCAAATGAATTTTGATTTTTTACCCTCAGGCTTGCGCAAGGGTTAAATTTGATGGCTACCTGTGCCTATCAAACAATTTTTAGGTGACGGTAATTTCTAAATACTACCTTTCAAATATGGAAAATAATTTTATTTTTATACCATTAATAAAATATATATATGGAAAATAATTTTATTTATATATATATATATATATATATATATAACTATTGCTAATATATACAAGTATATTTTACATATAAATCTATATAAAAAATGACGGTGAAACTTAAAACATGCAAGTTACATGTGACGGTTATTTGAAATATTTGCAAGTATTTTATGGCTAAAATCATGAAAAACGTCTAAACGGCCGTCAAATTTAACCCCTGGGCTTGCGGGTTAGTTTGATACTTTGAGTCATTTGAATACAAGAGGCAAAATTTCCAAGTTGCCCCCGATGGTCCGCCTCCCTGCCTCTTTAACTTTTCAAATTGCCACATGTCACCACGGCGCACCTTGAGGCGGTCCCAAAAATTTGATACTTTGAACAAGCGCGGGCTCGCCACATGTCCTGTTCTGGTGAGATTTTTCTAAATTCTTGAAGCTCACTGGAAGGCACCATGTGTCATACTCCAAGACAATCTCCTTTTGGCTGTTGAAAAGTCAAAGTAAAATGCAAAGCAAGTGGAGGCCTCCACATGTCATCCTGGCGCTTCTTTAAGATGGATCCCAAAGTGGAGACCTTGAATGAGCACGAGCTCGCCACGTGTCCTGTTCTGCCAAACTACTCCAACTGCATAAAAAAAATTTCCATGTCCGAGCCAAGCAGTGGAAGCCTCCACGTGTCCTCCTGGCGCTACTCCCAGGCCAAACCAAAAAATAAATCTTCAAACGAGCATTGTTTACCCACATGGAAATATTTCTAAGTTGAGGATTTTTATATAATTTTTGAAGTGTTTAGCCAAGCCGCGTCCAACCAAAAGGTGCCATGTCCCCTATAGATGCAAGGATGCAAATTTGACTGGGAGAAACGCCCGTCAAACCATAAAATATAGAAAAACGACCATTTGATCCTAGAAATGAAATTTCCTTCAAGGGCAGAGAGTTTAGAAAGTTACTCTTAGTGCAAATTCACAGCACCCCCAAAATGACCTTCAGATCTACTTTTCTAAGGCAATGTCATTTGGTGTGAATGCACAACATTGAGCTCTCCCAAAGTGTGGGACCTTTGCAAATGGGGAAAGCTCTCCAGAGAAGGTCGGTTCCTCTTCCTAAACTACCTGCCACAAGATATTCAAGTGCAGGCAAGCTAATCTAATCCTAATCTAACTTCCAAGGAGATAGGAAGAGAGAGAAAAGAGGAAAAATAGAAGCCTACACTAAAATGGTGATACAATAGAGAAGGAAAATGCTAAACATCTATCAAAACTGCCATAGAACAAGAAGAGGTGAGCAATGGAAAGGATGGATAAGTGCATCACAAAACCAAGGATGGATTTCACACAAAAAATGTCCCAAAACTCCATGAACACAGCCCCAAAACCTGCAATGAACATCCAAACATGCACAAATACCTGCAATGAAGAAAGGCAAGAAGGAAACAACCAAAAAATGAGCAAGGATGGACAGATGCATCACAGAACGCATTTTTTATTGCTCAGAGGTTTGTACAAAACATCATTTCAATGGTAAAAGGAAAAAAACACCATTACAGAGTAGGGGAGGAGGTTCTAACTCCATTTTTTACCCTAGGAAAGAAAAGAAGGGAGGGCAGAATAGAAAGAATGAACAACCTTTACAAATGAGCCAAATCTGGCTTTTAACCATCAAATAGAATGAAAGAAATGTGGAAAACGTGGGAAAATCAAATTGAAACTCCAACCACTGAAAAATCCCTCCAATCTCACCTGTAAAGTGATGGGCTTCATGGAAAAACCCATACGCCAAAGTACATTGCTCTGTAGATCAAGAAAGAGGCCCATACTTCATTAATTTTGGTGGTTGGGGGCGTTTTCTACATTTTTTGCATGTCAGAGACGTTTTCCTATTTTCTCTTGTAAATATCCATCAAAATACAAAATTGATCCCTCCATCATGTAGAGAATTTCACCAGCTATCCAATGACACCAAGAACGCAAAAATATGAGCTCTGGATCAAAAGTTATGCCCCTCTAAAGATTTAGGGAAAAATTAGGGCAAAAATGGATTGGTGAACCAAAACTTTAAAATTTTCCCTTTTTTGAATTTGGGAAAATTTTCCCAAAAATCCCCGCGCCCTGCTGCTCTGCTTCCACATGGCGCTTCCCCATTCACTGATGGGATCGCGGGCCCAAACCTCGCTTTTCCCCCTTTGATTTTGCATTGGGAAAATTTCCCAAATTTGCCCCGCGCTCCGCTGTCTTGGTGACACTTGTCACTTCCTCATTGGTTGGTGGGGATGCGCTTCCAATTTTTCCTTTGTGCATTTTACAATTTTGGAAAATTTCACCAAAACCCTCTGCGCCTCCGACTTCCGCCTCCAGCTAGACACGTGTCGGCCTTCGGTTGGCCCGCAGGCCTTTGCAACTTTTTCTCCATCCTCCTCCACGGGTATGCGGGCTGGTTTTTTCCTTTTCACCCTCCACCAACCCTTTAGTAAAATTCCTAACTTGCCTCCGCTGCCCCAACCTCTGCTGCCATGTGGCACATTTCAATTGGTCGTGGGCCTTCTCAGGGAAAATTTCCCCCAAAAACTCCGACGAGCCATAACTTGAGAAATACAAGGAGTTAGGAGGAAAATTTTACCTTTCTGAAAAGGTGAGGAAAAATACTATCTGATGGGATCATTTCCAAAATCATTTGAGTCCCTGAAGCATGCCAAAAATTCATTTAAGTGCTAGAAAAGGAGAAAGAGGAGGAGTTAGCCAAAAAATAAGCATGGGGCTTATTTTGGATAACAATTTTGGCGACTCATAGGGGTCATCTACCTGCTGGATGAAAGATCAGTGGCCTTTGAAGCATCCATTGGGCATGGAGTCAAGCCTGATAAAATAATTCTAATCTGAACTATGAAAATTTGACCTCTGAGCCACTTGGAAACCCAATGAACCTGGAGTTGTTTTCACCAAAATGTCACTGCAATGGACTGTGCAAGAGCAAAACCAGCAGCACCCAAAACTATGTACAAAATTGGAAATCATACATACCCCAAATGGGATATGTAGATTGTGCACAAGCACTTCTTCTACTGAAAGCAAACCTACCTACTCTACTCTAACTGGAAGCAAAGGTGGGCTAAACAAACCTTGGAACTGGTTGTGCAAAATAGCTTCCTTTCTTCAAAATTGGCAGCATTGCAAGTGATTTGGAGCTGAGTATGGCTGCTTGGATGAGTGGAAAATCAACAAGAATTTGGTCTTCTACCTAAATTAGCAAGGTGTCAGCTAAAAGAAAATTGAATACCTCTTTTAGTTGCTCTGCATTTGGATTGAAGAGGTATAACAGCTGATCCTTGGTACTTTGTAGCTCATCCTCATGCTTAGAAGCAAGCATGACTGGTTGTGACTTCTCCTTTGGCTCCAATGAAGCCAAGTACCTTATTGGGAAAGTTTTTATCCATTTGATATGCCCATAGCTCTGATTTTGAACTCGAGAAATGGAGTCTTCTTGTAGACCTTCTTGAATGGATGGTGTGGAAGAAGTGATGAAGTTCTTCTACTATTTTCCTTCCTTTTCCAGTGAAGAACATGGAATATTAATATCTTCCAACGTTGGTTCCAAAGAGTTGCTATAAGATGCAGGATGCTACAAATGAATGCTCTCCTCCATGACATCAGGTTCTTGTGTTTGGAATGTGGATGATGAAAGAGAGAATGTTGGAAACTCAACCGGTTCTTCTCCATCAAAACAGTCCTCCAAATCTAACAGATAAACTACCTCATTGTTGTCCTACTACAAATGCTCAACTTCCTCCATGGTTTCCTCTTGATCAGCAACTTGTTCACCATGGTTCTCCTCATCTTCAATCATTGAGTTTGAAAGATCAAATGCTTCTTCAGCAATAGAACTCGAGAGAGATGAAGTAGAAAGAAGAACCGAAGGTTCTTTTATAGCCTGCTTTGTGCTTAAAGCCTTTGGATATGCACTTTTCTCCTCCACAGCAGGAATGTGCTCCTCTTCTTTTGGATTTGGAGCAACTTCTCCTTCCTCTGCTGCTTGAAGACAATATTACTCTTGATTGAACTCTTCCTCTAGCATGAAGTTTGTCAAATCAAACTCTTCAATCTGCTGCTCTAGAAGACAAGTTGGGACTGCAAGATCTTTTTCAGAGATTTCTTCCTCCATGGCTGATTGTGCAACTTGAATTGGATCAGCATTCCCTTTGGGAAAAGTGCCAACATGGACACTCAACTCTTCACAAACAAACTATTGTTTTTCTTGCTTCACTACTGCTATAAAATCAGCCTTGTTTTCCACTTGTTCTCCAACTCCAACCTCTTCTAAAGGCTTAACCATCAAGGGGGTCTTTCTTATCCCAAATTTGAGAGCCAAGCTTACCAAACTTCTAATTTTTTCTTCTTTTTTTAGCTCTTCTTCTTGTTGTACTTGATGACTGATTTTCTAATTTTCATTCTCCCAACATGGATTTGAGAATTCAAGAGGAGGGGTGGTTGTAACTCAATTGATTTTGTAATTTTTTGTGGTGGTGGAGGAGGTGAAACCTCTTGTTTCTTTAGAGAAGAGGGTTTTTCATTTAGCTCTTGTGGAGGGGATGATTGTTTGGAAGGAAAAAGGACATAAGAATTGAGATGAGGTGGAAGACTAGGGAATGGAGAAATGGATTCAACACTTGGGGCAAAATTCAATGGGAAGCTTGAAAATTGAAGCCCAAATTGAGATGGTGCTGCTTGAGGAATGGAAAGAGAAGAACCAGATGATGGTGTAGAACTTACCCATTGACAAGGTTGTTCAACACCAATTTTATAAGCCTCTATCTCTACTGTCCATTGTGAAAGTTGGGGCAGCATATCCATCATGAAGTTCAGCTTCTCCTAAGGGCTGAAGTGTCTTGGAAAAGGGCCTCCCCATGGAAAAGGATTCCTACAACCAATTTTGAAAGCCTTCATTTGAGTTGTTGCTCTTGATTGCACCATTTTTGCCTCCATCTTTTGGATTTTCTCCACAAAATCAGCATCTTCCATTTGATTTTCTTCATTACATGCGTACCCTTTCTCTTGATATGCTTCACAACCAAACTGATTTTGGTATTGCTCATATGGGTAAGCATGCTAATCTTGAATTTGATCAAAATGCTGATTTGAAGGAGTTGTAAAACATGTTGGAGGTGAAATATATTGCTGTTGTTGTAAAATGTGAATTCCATGATGGAAATGAAGTCATGATTGCACAACTTCATGGAATGAAAGAAGATGGAAGATATGGAAAGAAGAATGGATTAAAATGAATGGAAAACATGTTTGTAACTCAGAGAATGAGTTATTTTACTAGATGGAGTCGCCAGATGTGCTTTTGAATATGCCTCCAAAGGCTGAATCCTTAACAGGAACACACCAACCTATCAAAAATAAAGTGGAATACCTCTAAGGTCCCACCGGGTGTGCCAAAACTATTAGTGAAAATTCACAGCACCCCCAAAATGACCTTCAGATCTACTTTTCTAAGGCAATTTCATTTGGTGTGAATGCACAACATTGAGCTATCCCAAAGTGTGGGACATTTGCAAATGGGGAAATCTCTCCAGAGAAGGTCGGTTCCTCTTCCTAAACTACCTGCCACAAGATATTCAAGTGCAGGGAAGCTAATCTAATCCTAATCTAACTTCCAAGGAGATAGGCAGAGAGAGAAAAGAGGAAAAATAGAATCCTACACTAAAATGGTGATACAATAAAGAAGGAAAATGCTAAACATCTATCAAAACTGTCATAGAACAAGAAGAGGTGAGCAATGGAAAGGATGGATAAGTGCATCACAAAACCAAGGATGGATTTCACACAAAAAATGTCCCAAAATTCCATGAACACAACTCCAAAACCTGCAATGAACATCCAAACATGCACAAATACCTGTAATGAAGAGAGGCAAGAAGGAAACAACCAAAAACTGAGCAAGGATGGACAGATGCATCACATAACACATTTTTTATTGCTCAGAGGTTTGCACAAAACATCATTTCAATGGTAAAAGGAAAAAAACACCATTACATAGCATGGGAGGAGGTTCTAACTCCATTTTCGACCCTGGGGAAAAAAATAAGGGAGAGAAGAATAAAAAGAATGAACAACCTTTACAAATGAGCCTAATCTGGCTTTTAACCATCGAACAGAATGAAAGAAATGTGGAAAACGTGGGAAAATCAAATTGAAACTCAAACCACTAATAAATCCCTCCAATATTTCCTGCAAAGTGATGGGCTTCATGGATAAACCCATATGCCAAAGTACATTGCTCTGCAGAGCAAGAAAGAGGCCCATACTTCATTAATTTTGGTGGTTGGGGGCATTTTCTACGTTTTTTGCATGTTAGAGACGTTTTCCTATTTTTCTCTTGTAAATCTCCATCAAAATACAAAATTGATCCCTCCATCATGTAGAGAATCTCACCATATTTCCAATGACACCAAGAACGTACAAATCTAAGCTCTGGATCAAAAGTTATGCCCCTCTAAAGATTTAGGGAAAAATTAGGGAAAAAATGGATTGGTGGGCCGAAAATTTAAAATTTTCCCTTTTTTGAATTTGGGAAAATTTCCCCAAAAATCCCCACACCCTGCTGATCTGCTACCACATGGTGCTTCCCTATTCATTGATGGAAACGTGGGCCCAAACCTCACTTCTATCCTTTGATTTTTCATTGGGAAAATTTCCCAACTTTTTCACCGTGCTCCATTGTCCCGGGGACACGTGTCAGGCCCTCATTGGCCACGGGCATGCGCTTCAAAATTTTCCTTTGGGCCGCTAGCCACTTTGGAAAATTTTTCCATTTCCTTCTGCACCTCCGACCCCCGCCACCGACAGGACACGTGGTGGCCTCAAAATGTTCCATGAGCCTTTGTGCCAAAATTTTCCTGTATGACCAACTACCCTCTTTGGTGAATTTTCCAACCTATCTCCGCTTTCCTGACCTCCTCCACCACGTGGCACCTCCTCATTGGCCGAGGGCCTGTCAAGGGAAATTTTCCCCCAAAAACACCGCCGAGCCATAACTTGAGAAATACTTGGAGTTAGGAGGAAAAGTTTACCTTTCTGGAAAGGTGAGGAAACATCAGAACCATTTCCAGAATCCCTTGAGTGCCTGAAATGTGTAAAATTTGATATTGAAGCACAAGGAAGGAAAGAATGAAGGCAAGTTAGCCAAAATAAGCTGGGGGCTCATTTTGGATAACAGTTACAAGGTTCAAATATGTTCCTCAAGGACATATCAACTCATTCTTCTTCAAGTATTTAAGGCAGAAATGACAAGAATGACAAATTCCAACTGTGGCAATAGAGGGAATGGGAAAACGTGAGTTTTTGAAAGGACAGAGCATGAGGGACTCAAAATACAGACCTTTCCAGAGGAACAAAGAAATTAGGAGACAAATATGGACCCATACATGATCTTTGACCCAAGTGCAAACTAAAAATGGCAACAAAGACCAGCCAAGCACAACATGGCGAAGGATAAAATGACAGAGGCCATAAATCAATAAATTTCTAAGGGAAAAAATGGGATGAGATAATTTTGAGCACCAACACAGTCATCAACAAGATTTGAGAGAATATATGTATGTTTCATTTTTTCTTTCCAAGTTTAATGGGTTTGTCTTAAAATACCTACTATAATTATTTTGGCTATGCTCTTCTTGTGGAATTTTTCTAGGGGTAAAATAATGTGTGTCTTTTCATTCAAATCTCTTGCGGGTTATGGTTGTAGCCTTAAATGTTAATACCATGTTCTTGTTTAGTCTGTTGGGGTGGTGTGAAGGAATGATGTCCTTTAAGTGTATTTTGGGATACCATCCTTAGGACCTATAAAGTACCTTACAAATCAAGTAAAACGGGTAATATGTTTTTTATCTTGGGGGTCCCTTGTCATCAGAACATTTAACATAATCCATGCATGGTGATCTAGTTTTAGGGGCACTGAGCTAAATTAGCAAGGATCAAGATTACATGTCGGCTTGGAAGTTCCCTGTGACCAATTTTCTATGAGAATCCCATTTTGTGTTTCCTCTATCCTCATGAAATGAAAAGGGCATTATGAAAATATGATTGACATGTTTCTCAACTTTCCCAGTTCCCTTTGACATTTCAGTTCTTTCTCTTTCTAACCCTGTCTCCACCTCACAAATTTTCATTAACTTCTTCGAGTACCATAAGTGTTTGTGCATATCTCATCTCACATGTTCATTTTATACATATTCGCTTGTGAAAATACATTTTCAATGCACATACCTTAAGTGTTTTCACCCATTATTTAAAATCCTTGATATTATCCTGTAATGAATCATGTAGATCTTGGGGGTTAATGTGTGGATCATGTCAAACCAGCCTTTAATGACCTGTATCGGGGTTCCCTAGTGCTTGCAGTGCTTCGTGAACACTTTTTTGAGTGAGTGTTGCATTCTGTGGTTGTATCCAACCCTTGAATGTTCATCCATAGTGGACTCGAGACATTCTGTCGATTCCTTCCCCTATCTTGTACCCTTATAGCCGCATCTTGGGTCATCTCACCCTGACTTAGGAAGAGTCAAAAGCAGCAGGGAAATCAGCCACACCCTTTATTAAGGTGCCTCCCGATCACTCCCTTGGAGAGAGTGGATGAGCGGGTGGGAGAAGACCCCTTCCCCGGCTACATAATGAAAACTCGTGTCGGTCCATCCCTCTCACCCAGTCCTTATATTCCTATGCCTCCCTCTCTTCCTTGAGGTGTAGATCCAAGAGCCAACACCCATATGGTGTCGTTGTTAGGGACAACTGAAATCGTCGATCACCCGGGTTTTCAATTGACCTTCTTATCATATTTTATGTAATCTTAGGAATCGTGTGTTGGAATAGTCTACCTTTAGGGCTTCATGTGATTTATTTTTCTAAGTTCATGACTCTAGTGGCGAGTCCATTATCCCTTTTGGTTGTAGTGGGCTAGTATTCTTCATTTAATGTGTTACAATTGTTTTTTGTGTTATATGTGAGTTTATACTTAGGTTATACCATTGTGTTCCTGAAATTTTAAGAGGTAAGTGTGTATTTGTAAGAATTCGTTTTATGTGAATGATGGTGGTAGGGTGTGTTTTCCTCCTAAAGTCCCTTACAGATCAAATCCTTTCAAGCCTATAGAATTTGGGGGGGGGGGGTACCTGTTGTATATATTTACCCCCCGGGTAAATATAGACAACAAAAGGGAAAGCGGTTTTCGGAGGCGGAGAAACATGGCGCAGAAGCATGTCAAAGGGGTGGATAAACTCGACAGTAAAGAACATGTCGTAAGGCTTGGAAAACCCTACAGAAAAGGGAAAGTGGGTTTCGAAGGCGGAGAAACATGGCGCAGAAGCATGTCAAAGGGGCGGATAAACCTGACAGCAAAGAACATGTCGCAAGGGTTGGAAAACCTGACAGAAAAGGGAAAGCAGGTTTCGGAGGCGGAGAAACATGGCGCAGAAGCATGTCAAAGGGGCGGATAAACCCGACAGCAAAGAACATGTTGCAAGGGTTGGAAAACCCGACAGAAAAGGGAAAGCGGGTTTCAGAGGCGGAGAAACATGGTGCAAAAGCATGTCAAAGGGGTGAAAACATGTCGAGCCACCTCCCAAACCCGATGCAGATGCAAAGGAGAAACCCGAACCCGACTGGAAATGGACCTTGACACGGGAAATATTCAGATCGCCATAACTTTTCACAGGGAGCTCGGATTCACACAAGGTTGGACTTTTCGGAAAGCTCTCGGCGTCCTCTACGCAACAACGATTGGATATCTTTAATTAGGTGGAAAAAAGTTCTTAAAAATGTAAAATAAAATTCACCACTGTTGGGTTGTTGATATCCTCACCTACCGCCATAATATGATGGGTTAGGTGCAGTCTTGGAGGTGGTTGGGGGAAGAATTCGAATCATTCTCTTCTCCCTCATTTTTCCTCATATAAATGGTAAAGAGAGGCTCTTTACAAAGGGTTGGACATTCTTGTTTTCGCCCCTCCCTTCTTCTCTTTGGCAGGTGGAGTTGTGGAGCTCAAACCTCCCATTTGGAACCGTAATGCAACCTTTGCCTATTGGCATTTTTGCAGTGTATTGTATCAACCTTCGGAGCAAATAAATGCATGACTTTGGATGTTTCTCAACCCTCTATGTGTTTCATTTTTGCATCCTCCTGATCTTTCACTGCGAATATGTTTATCCGTGCATGATATTGCATTGCATTTCTATGGTTTGTGTTTATTGGCAAAACCTATGTTCTTCATTCCTCGGTGCATCACCTCCGTAGTTTAGGTTTTATTTTTATGCATTCTCTACCCTGTCTCCTTGACAAGTTAGATTAGGTTTTTTGGTAAATCCTCTGCGTTTATTCTTGCATTTGAACAGAGGAATAGGAGCCGGCCTTCATCCGGAGAGCTTTTCCGATTTCGCAAGGTCCCACACTTGGGAAAAGCTCCATGTTGTACAAACGCACTGAGATTCTCAACCCATCGTGTTGCAGAGTCCCAGGGGTGTTGTGTTTCATCACCAACAGTTTTGGCACACCCGGTGGGACCAAGAGGTCATTCCATCAAAATTTCAAGGAGTTTTCATGAAATTTGGCTCAAGAAATTGCAATGTTAAAATTTTGGATTTTTGCACCTCCTAGCCTAAACTCCGAAATCATTTTTCAAGGGTTTATCTTGCTCAAAACAGGTCAAAATTTCACCAGTTGATAGATCTGAGGGGAATCTTCAAAAGGGTATCTTTAGTTTTTTGAGATTTCAATTTTCAAAATTTCATGTGTTTTTTGGATTTCAGGTTTTCGGGGTCCGAGAACATCAAAGCAGACCTAGCAGCCATTTCAGATTTTGGGGGATGCATTGCATGGTCCTATTCCCGACAGTAGTCTTTTTGGGTTTTTCGGGGTGTCGGACATGTTCTAAGTTCTGACACATGGCAGTTTTGGGTTTTGTGAGTTGCATTGCATGACCTGAGTTCCGCCCATACCTTTCGGGGATCTGTAGCTGCACAACATGACATGAGTTCTGAATTGAAGACTACATCCTCCGGGTCCTTCAAATTTTTATTCTGATTTTCAGTATTGCCAGGTTTGGTGTGTAACTTGGCAAAATCCAGCCTTTTAGAGGCATATTAAAAAACATATCTGGCGACTCCATCTGATCAGCAACCCATTTCTCTGAGTTACAGACCCATTTCCATTCATTTCCATCCATCTTTCCTTCCATCTCTTTCATTCTTTTCCATTCCATGAAGTTGTGCAACCATGACTTCATTTCCATCATGGAATTCACATTTCCAACAATAGCAGTATATCACACCTCCAACACGTTTTACAAATCCTCCAAATTAGCATTTTGAACAAGTTCAAGATCAGCATACATACCCATACAAGCAGCAATGCCAAAATCAGTTTGGCTATGGAGCTTTCCAAGAGCAAGAGTATGCATATAATGAAGACCATCGGATGCAAGATGCTGATCTGCTGGAAAAAATCCAAAAGATGGAGGTAAACATGGTGCAGTCCAGGGCTCAAGCACAAATGAAAGCATTTGGAATCGGTTGTGGAGCACCCTATCCATGGGTGGGACCTTTTCTAAGGCATTACAGCCCTCAAGAGAAGCTGGACTTCATGATTGCAACACTGCCATCGCTTACAAGGTGGATTGAAGGAATAGAGGTATATGAGAGAAGTATTCAGCAACCTTGTCAATGGATGGGCACACCATCTCATACTCTTTCTTTTCCTCCTTCTCAATCTATATCATTGCAGAAGTACCAAGTTTTAAGCCCAGCATACGTTGCCCCAAGTGTGAAATCCATCCCTCCATCCCCTAGTCTTCCAGCCCATCTCAATTCTTCTTTCCTTTTCCCTTCCAAACAGTCATCCCCTCCACAAGAGCTAAATGAAATACCTTCCACTCCAAAGAAACAAGAGGTTTCACCTCCTCCACCACCACAAAAAAATGTAAAATCAGTTGAGTTACAACCCATCCCTCCTCTTGCATTCCCAATTCCATGTGGGGAAGAAGAAATTGCAAAAATCAGTCATCAAGGACAGCAAGAGGAAGAGCCAAGAAAAGAAGAAATGATTAAGAGCTTAGTAAGTTTGGCTCTTAAATTTGGAATTGAAAAGATCCCTTTGCTGGGAAAGCCTACATAAGAGGCTAAGGTTGGAGAACAAATGGTGGTCAGGACTGATTTTGTTACAGCAGAAGAAGAGCAAAATGAAGAAACAGATCAGCAATCAGCTTACTCAGAATGTAGTGTCCATGTTGACACTCTATTTGAAGCAAATGCTGATCTAATTCAAGTTGCACAATCAGCCATGGAGGAAGAAATCTCTGAAGGAGATCTTGCAGCCCCAACTTGTCCTCTAGAGCAGCAGATCGAGGAGTTTGACTTGACAAACTTCATGTTGGAGGAAGAGTTCAATCAAGAGCAAGATTGTCTTCAAACATTGGAGGAAGGAGAAGCTGCTCCAAATCCAAAAGAAGGGGAGCATATTCTAGCTGTGGAGGAAAAAAGTGCAGATCCAAGGGCTTTGAGCCCAAAGCAGGCTATGGGAGAACCTTCCGTTCTTCTTTCTACTTCACCTCTCCCGAGTTCTAGTGCCGAAAAGGAGTTTGATCTCTCAAACTCGATGTCAGAGAGTGAAAGAAACCATGGTGGTCAAGTTACAGATCAAGAAGACACCATGGAGGAAGTTGAGCATTTGCAGCAGGACAACAATGAAGTAGTTTATCTGTCAGATTTGGAGGATTGTTTTGATGGAGAAGAACCAGTTGAGTTTCTACCATTCTCTTTTCCATCATCCCCATTCCAAACACTTGAGTCTGTTGTCATGAAGGAAAGCATTCATTTACAGTAGCCTGCATCTTATAGCAGCTCTTTGGAACCAAGATTGGAAGATTTTAATCTTTCACAATCAGCCATGGAGGAAGAGAAAGGATTGAAGAGTTTCACCATTTCTTCCACATCATCCATTCAGGAGGGTCTACAAGAAGACTCCATTTTTGGAGTTGAAAAGCAGAGCAATGGGCATACTCAAAGGACCATGTCGTGCCCAATCAGGTACTTGGCTTCATTGGAGCTAAGGGAGAAGTCAAAACTAGTCATGCTTGCTTCTAGGCATGAGGATGAGCTACAAGGAACCAAGGATCAGCTGTCATACCTCTCCAATCCAAATGCAGAACAACTAGAAGAGGTATTGAATTTGCCTTCAGCTGATACCTTAATGATTTGGGTAGAATACCAGCTTCTTGTTGATTTTCCACTCATCCAATCAGCCATGTTCAATGCCAAATTAGTTGCATGGTTGCCAATTTTGAAGAAAGGAAGCTATTTTGCACAACCAGTTGCAGGGTTTGTTTAGCTCACCTTTGTTTCCGTTAGAGTAGAGTAGATAGGTTTTCTTTCAGCAGAAGAATTCCTTGTACACACTCTGCATGTTCCACTTGGGGCATGTATGATTTTCAGTTCTGTACATAGTTTTTGGTGTTACTGGTTTTGCTCTGGCACAGTTCATTTCAGTGGCATTTTGGTGAGAAAAACTCTAAGTTCAATGGGTTTCAAGTGACTCAGAAGGGAGTTTTCAAAGTTCAAATCGATTTTCAGGCTTCCTCATGACTCCATGCCTAATGGATTGCTAAAATTCCATTGATCTTCTACCTAGCAAGCAGGTAACCCCGTGAGTCTCCAAATTGTTGTATATATTTACCCCCCCGGGTAAATATAGACAACAAAAGGGAAAGCAGGTTTCGGAGGCGGAGAAACATGGCGCAGAAGCATGTCAAAGGGGCGGATAAACCTGACAGTAAAGAACATGTCGCAAGGGTCCTGACAGAAAAGGGGAAAGCGGGTTTCGGAGGCAAACATGGCGCAGAAGCATGTCAAAGAAAACCTGACATGTCGCAAGGGTTGGAAAACCTGACAGAAAAGGGAAAGCGGGTTTCGGAGGCAGAGAAACATGGCGCAGAAGCATGTCAAAGGGGCGGATAAACCTGACAACAAAGAACATGTCGCAAGGGTTGGAAAACCTGACAGAAAAGGGAAAGTGGGTTTCGGAGGTGGAGAAACATGGCGCAGAAGCATGTCAAAGGGGCGGATAAACCCGACAGCAAAGAACATGTCGCAAGGGTTGGAAAACCCGACAGAAAAGGGAAAGTGGGTTTCAAGAGGTGGAGAAACATGGCAAAGAACAGAAGCATGGGTTAAAGAGGTGGAGAAACATGTCGAGCCATCCTCCCAAACCCGATGCAGATGCAAAGGAGAAACTCGAACCTGACTGGCAGAACGGACCTTGACGCGGGAAATATTCAGATCGCCATAACTTGTCACAGGGAGCTCGGATTCACACAAGGTTGGACTTTTCAGAAATCTCTCGGCGTCCTCTACACAACTACGATTGGATATCTTTAATTAGGTGGAAAAAAGTTCTTAAAAATGTAAAATACAATTCGCCACTGTTGGGTTGTTGAGGATCCTCACCTACCACCATAATATGATGGATGTTAGGTGCAGTCTTGGAGGTGGTTGGGGGCAGAATTCGAATTCATTCTCTTCTCCCTCATTTTTCCTCATATAAATGGTAAAGAGAGGCTCTTTGCAAAGGGTTGGACATTCTTGTTTTCGCCCCTCCCTTCTTCTCTTTGGCAGGTGGAGTTGTGGAGCTCAAACCTCCCATTTGGAACTGTAATGCAACCTTTGCCTATTGGCATTTTTGCAGTGTATTGTATCAACCTTCGGAGCAAATAAATGCATGACTTTGGATGTTTCTCAACCCTCTATGTGTTTCATTTTTGCATCCTCCTGATCTTTCACTGCGAATATGTTTATCCGTGCATGATATTGCATTGCATTTCTATGGTTTGTGTTTATTGGCAAAACCTATGTTCTTCATTCCTCGGTGCATCACCTCCGTAGTTTAGGTTTTATTTTTATGCATTCTCTACCCTGTCTCCTTGACAAGTTAGATTAGGTTTTTTGGTAAATCCTCTACGTTTATTTGTTCATCTGAACAGAGGAATAGGATCCGGCCTTCATCCGGAGAGCTTTTCCGATTTCGCAAGGTCCCACACTTGCGAAAAGCTCCATGTTGTGCAATCGCACTGAGACTTTCAACCCATCGTGTTGCAGAGTCCCAGGGGTGTTGTGATTCGACATCAACAGTACCTGGATACCTGCATCAAATCCCTTATGGAATCAGGCTTAGATTGCATGTTTTTTAGTGATATGGCAATACTTATGTGGAGCAACATCTTGATTTGTTTGAGAAGGTGATGCATGAATATGAGGTAAGACATGAGGATGTTTTCATGAAATTATTTTTGTATACTCTACAAGAAGATGCAAGTGATTGGTTTAATTCCTTACTTCAAGGTTCACTGTGTTCATGGAATGAAATGGTGGTAATGTTTAGATATCAATTCAATAATGATATCAATTTTATTCTTCCTAAGCATGGTAGTAATATTGTGGGCCTGGTTAAATAAAATAAGTTCACGGGTCTTAAGGATGAAAAAATTGGCACTACAGAATAATCATCAATTGCAGAGTTGGTGAATGAGAGCAATATTAAGTAGAATGACTATGTTGGTTATACTAGTTTATGGTGTGATAAATGCTTTATGCTTCATGCTCAATGTGGTATGGATAATGTGCTTAATGTTAAAAAATTGGAATAAGGTAGTGAAAAGGATTATGTACTATATAGCCACACATACTATAGAAATGGGATATCTTCTATTGATCTTTTGTGTTCCAAAACAATAAATTAATTCTGGGACATCCTCGCAGGAGTGTTTTGCTCTCTTATGGAAGGCATTGATACAAAGGTTTTGGCCATAGGCTGTGGTTCTCTTAGTCATGACTTTGTTTGGTTGAAGGATATAATGATTAATAAATATGATGGGGGTATTCCCTCAGTGGAAGATAAATACCTATTGTTTAAAGCAGTGGTGGAACAAGAGAAGAAGTTTAGATTGTAGAGTAAGTCGTCAAGTAGACCTGTAATAAGGCATTTATGGACAAATCGGGAGTGTCCTATTACATTGGATGTATGTGACTCAATTCCTTGATCTAATCTTGAGATTGATATGGTGGCCATGGGTATTGAGGAGATTTTCTCTAATGATGGTTGTATTGAGAAATTTGCACCAGATGGTAGTATAGTTATCTTTCCTAAAGATATGTGTTTTGAATTTCCTACAAAACTAAGCTTGAATGTTTGTGTTCCTTTGTTTTCTGATCAAATGGTTGAATGTCAGTTATTACTTGAGCCTTTGAGAATGCAATGAGTTACTTTGTATGTTAGTAGTGGTGTCAATCACATACATGTTCTTGTTCAGTTGAGACAAGGGTGTTTGGGGGTTAATGTTTCCCCTTTACTTGTTGAGAATGGTGCGCAAGGAACAAATGGATTTTCCTCGAACATGGATATGGTGAACCCAAGCGAAAAACGAGTATATAGACTCTTGCTTCAATGATTACTTGCAAATTAGGAGAGATTGGTTGAAAAAATATTTGACTCGAGCCAAAGATATAGAATTTTTTAGGCATCTCGAAGTACATTTGAAGTTCTTGGGGTTGTTGTATTATAAATTATGTGATAAGGATAAAGATGCATATGGATATATCTTGCCTTGTGCACAGAGTCTATTGGATGATCTATGATGACATATTACTCTTACTACCAGGTGAGTTGTGTGTCAATAGTGGTAGATGGTTGGTGGTTTGTGTTCTTGTTGAAAGGTTTAAGTGTTTCACCCTCGGGTTGTGGCTTGTTGGTTTATGCTTCTTGATTGAGGAAATACGTGTTGTGTTGGATCCGGAAGGTCTTTGGAAGATATTTTTTGGGTCCTCTGGACCTCAGTGATTCACCTGTAAATTGTATAGTTCTTTGCTTTCATTTTCTTGGATTTTGTGTTTTTCCCTTTTAATTCTTCTAGTTATTGGTGTTGTCTTCTCTTTTTGTGGTGTGATACGGCTTTGATCACTTGAATGACTCCGTGGCCCAATAGATAGGCATCTAGTCTTCTTCCTCCAGTGTTTCTTTTGTTGTTCTTTGGACATTCGTTGGGGGAGTCCATCCCTAAGTTGGAGCTGATTTTGGTGCCCATAGTTGTTAGGATTCATTTCAATTCCATGTAAATTGATGTGTTCTTATTTCTAGTTCGGATGCACACTGAGTACCAGTATCTTAGATGGAAAAATTTATTTGTAAACCCTTCTTCTTGGTGGAAAAGTTAAGTATTCACTTGGCTATTTATTTTCACCAATGTTTTGGGGTTTTTACGAAACTTTGGGTGTAGGGAAGTGGGTGGTTTTTATGTATAATCAAAACCTTGGGCCATTTATGTAGATTATGAACATTGCACGCAGGGTGGAAGCTTTCCCTGGTACTTGAAACATGGAAGTGTTTTAGAGACCATGGGACAAACTTAAAAGAATGTCATGTTTTCTTTTGGAATTCATTTAAGGTGCGGACTGAGATTTCGAACCTGTATTATTAAAGAGGTAAAAAGGATGAAGTAAAGTGCTTGGGGAAAGGAAATGTGGTGTCAAAGTGTGCTTTGTGCCCAAAAATGTGAAAATTAGTAGTTCGACCCCGAGGTTCGAAATGGTACGTATGATAGATGGATAATATGATAGAACTTTGGGGCCTGAGGTTAAATTTACATTTCACTCGTGCTTTAAATATGGATTGAATGTTTCTATTTTGGGCCTAGGGCCCAGTTGCATAATTAAATTAATGTTTGATGAATATCTATGGTTTTTCCAAATAGTTTGCAGTAGTGGAGGTTGTGCGGAGGATTGAATGTGTGAATTTGTTTATAAATGTTGTGTAAATGAGTATGAAATGAATAATGCAATGTCAAGTTGAAAGGGAAAAATACATTTTATACAGTGAAAAGAGAAAGATAGACATATTTGAACATTATATATTGCAAACAAAATAGGGTTTTATTGCAGGAGCCCCTGACCTTAAGGATATATATATATATATATATATATATATATATATATATATATATATATATATATATATATATATATATATATATATATACATATACGTGAAAAAAGGAAGTTACAAAAAACAAAGGATTAGATTTAAGCAAGTGGTTAATCATGTATAGTCATGGCTTCCCCTAGAAGTAATGGGAGGTGTGCCAAAAGTCAGTCCCTACAACGCATAAACTCTTTATGGGCCATTACACAAAACACAAATTAGATATCCATTGTCAGGCCCCTCGACATTCCTTTTGCCATCAGTTTTGGTACCTCGACCCACAACGCATTCTAAATTGGATTGAATTATTCCCTCCATTCAAGTAATTTCTCCCACTCATGAAGTGAAAGGCCCCCTTTTAGATGATCCCTCGAGCCACAACCTATCAGTACTCAACTTGCAGATGCCCCTATAATGTCAACAACATGAGCTTGTGTGATGGTTTTGTATTTCTTCAGGGGAGGAGCCCCGATTTCCATTTACTCGCTTGAAGCTCAGCCACGATAATTTCCAGTATAGTAAGTAACTCTTCCACACCATCCACTCACACATTCAGAGGTAGTTTATCCCATTGAGGTGGGCAGTTTATGGTTTGAGAAGGAAGTTTTTATTCCTATAGAGGAGTGCATTAAGGCATATTTATGTGCCACTTCTCATTATAAATCCTTGGGAAATGGTGAGACCACTAGTGTTTCAAGTGGTCTGTATCCAAGTGATACTCATGCAATAGTAAATGGTGATGCAGGGTTTGATAAAATGGGAAGGATGTACACAGTTTTGCGATCCTATTCAGGAAGGACATGGCCAGTGCATAATGGGAGGAACCCTTAGGGGGATTTCCCTACACATTTGGCACACTAAAGACAAGCTTGAAAAAGGCCTCATTTGACCCTGTCAAGTTAAATAACTCCCCCAATTTATCAAACTCATGACCTGAAAGGCCGTATCCTAAGGTTGGTTGGGCCATGGAAAAAGGCAACAAGCAGGCAAGAAAGCAAGGATGATTCTATAGAGCTCGAATAATTAACTGTGACCTGTTATAAGGATGGGCCACAATTAAATAGGCACATTCCCCTAGATGACATGTCTTGAGAATCATGCCATCATGAATGTAATATCCAGCCTAGATTGACAAACACAGTGAGAGTTAGATCTAGATAGGTTATTTATTTAAAGAATGTCATCAGAAATTGAGTAAATGTCCACATCTCCAAGGAATGTCTTATCAAGTTAAATCTTCTGACCACTTCATATTTACTCGCATGTGGAAAATTTGATATTAAATAAAGGTGACATGGAAAAGACTCTACTTTTTCATAATGGCATGATGGTTGTAGGCTAACAACGAGTGAAATTAAGGGTTGTTGTGGAACAATATTTGTTGATATTCTTTCAAATATCTGGGGGGTGTTGTGAGTGTGAGTTAGTTGGAATTTGAATGGATCTTCTCTAAAACCCTAGAGTGGTTAAGGTCGTATAAAAGGAAAAGGGGGTTTTAGATGAAGAAGAGACAATTATTTTGGGGGGGAATCTTCAGAGGAGTTCTAGGGTTTATTACATGCATAGTCGATCATGGAAATTCACACTTTCATGATGTGGACATTTTTCGTTTTCAATTCACCTGGAATTCATGATAAGGTGATTTCTCATGTACAGTCATTAACAAGATTTGAGAGCATATATGTATGTTTCCTTTGTTCTTTCCAAGTCTAATGGGTTTGTCTTAAATTGCCTACTGTAATTATTTTGGCTATGCTCTTCTTGTGGAATGTTTTTTAGGGGTAAAATAACGTGTGTCTTTTCATTCAAATCTCGTGCAGGTTATGGTTGTAACCTTAAATGTTAATACCATGTTCTTGTTTAGTTTTTTGGGGTGGTGTGAAGGAATAATGTCTTTTAAGTGTATTTTTGGACACCATCCTTGGGAGCTGTAAAGTTCTTTACATATCAAGTAAAATGGGTAATATGTTTGTTTATCTTGGGGGTCCCTTGTCATCAGAACATTTGACTTAATTCACGCATGGTGATCTTGTCTTAGGGGCACTGAGTTAAATTAGCAAGGATGATCCACTATTTTTAGCAAAAACTTGAAATGGTCATAACATTTTTGGGCCCGAAATCCACCATCTGGGGGCCAAAAAATTAGGATTTAAGTTTCAATTAGGTTTTTTCCTATTTTAGGGCATTAGTTAATTTTAGTCTCTTGTATGCATAGTAGGTTAGAAATTTGTAAATTCCTCTAATTTAGGCATGTAGAAGATGCGTGGAAATTTTCGTGTCCGTACGAATAAGCATGTGAACTTACTAAGAATAATAGGTTGTAGTAAACTACTAAAAATAGTAAATTTTGCCACTTAGAGTAGATTTAGTCAAAGTTATATTTTTCTTGGTAACTCGAGTTAGGAGTTGTTTTCTTATTAAAGAAGCATTGTAATTCATGATTGAATAATGAAGAAGAAGATTTATTTTCTTTGATTTCAAGACATTTGTAGTATATTGAGTGTCTGTTTAAAGTTGGCTACATTAAAGGATCAAGATTTTATATCAACTTAGAGGTTCCTTGCAACCTATTTACTATGAGAATCCCATTTTTTGTTTCCCCTTCCCTCATGAAATGACAAGGGTGTTATGAAAACATGATTGACATGTTTCTCGACTCTCCCAGTTCCCTTTGACTTTTCGGTTCTTCCTCTTTCCAACCTTGTCTCCACCTCACAAAATTTCATTAACTTCTTTGAGTACCATAAGTGTTCATGTGGATCTCATCTCACCTATGTTAGCTTGTGGAGTTTGTTTTCATGTGAGAAAGTGTTGAAGACTGTACACTAAGAATATTGTACACTTTCCACGTTGTATTGCCAGGTTTCGGGGGCGCAGCCCCCGAAAATTTGTTTTTGGGCCTTAAAACGTGCCCGATATATCGGGAAACATGATTTTCTCATATGGGCGGGTTTTTTGACCCATAGGTTTATGGGACGATTTTGGCCCATGGTTTTGATACCCACGGTTTTGTAAAACTACTTAAGCAGTTGTCTATTTATATGGTTTTGTGCATATGGTAGACATAAGGTAACATTACAGATGTGTTTTGAACTCGGGTGTGAATTATGTAGAGTTTGTTGAGCATAGCTCCAAACAGATCTGGGTATTGTATTGAGAGAGTGGTGGCTTGTAATAAAATCTGAGCAAGTGATTCTTGGTGGACGTAGCCCAAATTGGTGAACCACGTTAAATACTGTCTCTTTGTGTTGTGTTATTTTATTCTGCAATTTTATTTGAGATCCGTAATATTTTCTACATATTAGTTTCTACTGTTGCGATTCTGTGAGGGATTATTCCGCATATTTTATCCCTTATATCCTAACAATTGGTATCAGAGCCTGGTTTGGTTTGCTGAAGTGTTGAATCGCAAGGAAAGTTTTATCTTGAGTGGGAGCTATGGCAGATGATGGAAGATCTAGGGTTGATAAATTCAACGGGTAGAATTTCAGTATTTGGAAGATGCAGATGGAAGATTACCTTTATCAGAAGGATCTTTATACTCCGTTGTCTGAGAAGGTGAACAAACCCTCGAGCATGACAGATGCAGAATGGGATTTGCTTGGATAGGAAGGCACTTGGGACAATCCAGTTGTGTCTTGCATCTTTGGTATTATTTAATGTTTCAAAGGAAAAGACTACAAAAGAACTGATGGATGCATTAGGGAAGTTGTATGAAAAACCCTCTGCCTCTAATAAGATATTTTTATTGAAAAAGTTGTTTAATATGAAGATGTCTGAGAATGGTTCAGTAGCAGATCATCTAAATGATTTTAATACGGTTGTAAATATGCTAGCTTCAGTTACAATAGAATTTGATGAAGAAGTTAGGGCTTTATTAGTTCTGTGCTCTTTACCTGAGAGTTGGAATAGCTTGGTAATGGCAGTAAGCAACTCGGTTCAAGCTAACTCAAAGTTGAAGTTTGAGGATGTTGTAGGGGTGATTCTAAGTGAGGAAATGCAAAGAAAAATCTCTGGTGAATCTTCTACTTCAGGGAATGCTTTGACAGTGGAAACTAGAGGGAGACAGAAGAATAGAGGAAGCCGTGGAAAATCAAAGGATCGAGCAAGGTCAAAATCTAAAAGAAAGATAGTATGCTGGCACTGTGGAAAGTCTGGGCATGCAAAGAAGGACTGTTGGGAGCTTCGGGACAAGAAGAAACAACAGGAAGAAAATAAGGAGGCAAATGTGGCAACGGGTAATGTATGTCAGGATGCTTTGATTATTTCTTTGCACAATATTACTGAATCTTGGGTTTTAGATTCGGGGGCTTCTTTCCATGCTTCTCCACATAGGCATTATTTTGTTGATTATGTTCAAGGAGATTTTGGGCATGTTTTTCTTGGTGATGATGAGCCTTGCAGCATAGTTGGAAAAGGTCTTGTTCAGGTTAAGATGCATAATGGGAATACTTGGCTATTGAAGGATGTTAAACATGTGCCTCATTAAGATGAAATTTGATATTGGCAGGGCAGTTGAGAAGTGATGGTTGTACTGTGATATTTACATCTGACTCTTGGAAGGTTACCAAGGGTACTCTTGTGGTAGCAAGAGGTAAGAAGGTTGGAACCTTGAATTTAACCACTTATAGCACTAATGTTTGTAATCTTGTGGCTTCAGAAGTAGATACAACATTATGGCACTATAGGCTCGGTCATATGAGCCATAAGGGCATGGAGATCATAAAGAAGGATTTTCCTGGATATACAGAAACATATTTTTGGAGTTCTGTGAGGACTGTATATATGGGAAACAAAAGTGAGTAAGTTTTCTCAAGGTTGGACCTACAAAGAAAGAGAGTAAGTTAGAGCTAGTGCATTCTGATATATGGGGGCGGCTCAGGTATCATCTCTTAGGGGTTCAAGTTATTATGTTACTTTTATTGATGATGTAACAAGGAAAGTTTGGGTTTATTGTATTAGAAACAAATCTGATGTATTTGACACTTTTGTTAAATGGAAAGCCTTGGTAGAGAATGAAACAGGTCTTAAGCTAAAATGTCTCAGGTCAGATAATGGAGGGGAGTATTGCAGTAATGAATTTGATGATTATTGTTCTAAGAATGGAATCTACAGGAAAAAGATGGTTCCAAGAACTCCGCAGCAGAATGGGGTGTCAGAAAGGATGAACAGAACAATAATGGAACGTGTTAGGAGCATGAGGTTACATGCAGGACTACCTCTTTCTTTTTGGGTAGAAGCGGTGAGCACAGCTGTGTACTTGATAAACAGAGGACCCTCAAGTGCCTTGGATGGAGGCATACCTGAGGAGGATTGGTATGGTAAGAAAGTTGATTATTCATTTCTTAGAGTCTTTAGATGTGAGGTGTTTGTCCATATAGACAAGGATGATAGGACCAAGCTAGAGGCTAATTTTGAAAAATGTACTTTCATTGGTTATGGTGGTAATGGCTTTGGATATAAATGTTAGAGTATTAAGGAAAAGAAAATCATTCGATCTAGGGATGTGGTATTTAATGAGAAAGTCATGTATAAGCAGCAGTTGCAGGAAAATAGGGAAGAATCCAAAAAAGAATATGCATCGGTAGAGAATCTTCCGGATGGGAAAGTGACACATGAATCAGTTTAGGAACCTCCTCAAACGAACCCCAAACTCCTATATTGAGGAGGTCTTCTAGGGTAAGAAGAGAACCTGAACGTTTTTCTCCTTCTCTTTATTATTTATTACTCATTGATAGTGGAGAGCCAGAGAGCTTTGATGAAGCAATGCAGGTAGATGTCAGGAAGAAGTGGGAGCAAGCCATGGATGAGGAGCATCAGGCTCTCATGGAGAACCAGACATGGGATTTGGTGAAGCTACCTGAAGGAAAAAGAGCATTACAGAACAAGTGGGTGTTCAGAGTCAAAGAGGAAGAAGGAGGAAAGAAAAGATACAAGGCCCGGTTGGTGGTCAAGGGGTTTGCACAGAAAAAGGTATAGATTTTGATGAGATTTTTTCTCCTGTAGTAAAAATGACTTCTATTAGAACTGTTCTAGGAAAGGTTGCAACAGAAGACTTGCACTTAGAATAGCTTGATGTAAAGACTACATTTCTCCATGGTGATTTGGAGGAGGAACTATATATGTAGCAACTAGAGGGCTATGAGGTCAAAGGTAAAGAGGAGATGGTGTGCAAACTGAAGAAGATCTTGTATGGCTTGAAACAAGCTCCATGTCAATGGTATAAGAAATTTGATAGCTTCATGATGGAGCAAGGTTATATTAGATGTCATTCTGACCATTGCGTGTATACAAAGAAATTTGAGGATGGCAGTTATATTATCCTTTGTCTGTATGTGGATGACATGTTGGTTGCAGGTAAAAACATGCAGAATATAAAAGTACTCAAGAAGCAGCTAAGTGAATCCTTTGCTATGAAGGATTTGGGGGCAGCCAAAAAAATCCTTGGTATGTGGATATCTCGGGATAGGAAGGAACAGAAGCTAACTTTATCTTAGGAAGAGTACATTAAGAAAGTCTTGGAGAGGTTTAATATGCAAGATGCTAAAGCGGTTGGGACTCCTTTGGCAGGCCATTTCAAGTTATCAAAGGAGCAGTGTCTCAAGATAGAGCAGGAGAGAAACCAGATGTCCAAGGTACCTTACTCATCAGCGGTTGGCAGTTTGATGTATGCCATGGTGTGCACTAGGCCTGATATTGCCCATGCAGTGGGAGCGGTGAGTAGATTTATGAGTGATCCAGGTAGAGATCATTGGCAGACAGTAAAGTGGATCCTTCAGTATTTGAGAGGGACCATGGGGACAGTTTTGTGCTATAGTGGATCAAACACCACTTTGTGTGGTTATGTAGATTCAGATATGGCTGGAGATGTAGACAACATGAGGAGCACAACAGGTTATGTTTACAGTGTAGGTGGAATAACAGTAAGCTGGATTTCACGACTACAAAAGTTGGTGGCTTTGTCAACCACAGAGGTTGAGTATGTTGCTGCCACATGCGCAAGCAAGGAAATGATTTGGTTATATCAATTACTTGAGGAGTTGGGGCATAAGTAGGAGGAAGGAAAGTTGCATAGTGATAGTCAGAGTGTTATACACCTAGCTAAGAACTTTGCTTTCCACTCTAGGACGAAGCATATACAGTTAAGGTACCATTTCATTAGGAAAACTTTGGAGGAAGAGAAGTTGAAGCTGGAGAAGATTCATACCAGTCAAGATCCTATAGACATGATGACCAAGGTGGTCACAAGGGAAAAACTGAAGCTGTGTTCAGCTTTGGTTGGTCTTCACAGAAACTAGTGAAGGGTTGAGAAGCTTGCTCAGAGGAAAACTAGTCTCTAAGTGGGATATTGTTAGGTTGTGGAGCTTGTTTTCATGTGAGAAAGTGTTGAAGACTGTACACTAAGAATATTGTACACTTTCCATGTTGTCTTGCCAGGGTTCAGGGGCGTAACCCCCCAAAACAAAATTGGGCCTTAAAACGTGCCCGATATATCGGGAAACGTGATTTTCTCATATGGGCGGGTTTTTTGACCCATAGGTTTATGGGACGATTTTGGCCCATGGTTTTGATACCCATGGTTTTGTAAAATTACTTAAGCAGTTGTCTAATTATATGGTTTTGTGCATATGGTAGACATAAGGTAACATTACATATGTGTTTTGAATTCGGGTGTGAATTATGTAGGGTTTTTTGAGCATAGCTGCAAACAGATCTGGGTATTGTATTGAGAGAGTGGTGGCTTGTAATAAAATCTAAGCAAGTGATTCTTGGTGGACATAGGCCAAATTGGGTGAACCACGTTAAATACTGTCTCTTTGTGTTGTGTTATTTTATTCTACAATTTTATTTGAGATCTGTAATATTTTCTGCATATTAGTTTATACTGTTACGATTTTGTGAGGGATTATTCCGCATATTTTATCCCTTATATCCTAACAACATGTTCATTTTATACATATTTGCTTTTTAAAATACATTGTCAATGCACATACCTTAAGTGTTTTCACTCATTATTTAGAATCCTCGATATTATTCTGGAATGACTCATGTAGATTTTTTGGGGTTAATGTGTGGATTATGTCAAACTTTCCTTTAGCAACCTGTATTGGGGTTACTGGGTTCTTACATTGCTTCGTAACCACTCTTTTGAGTGAGTGTTGCATTCAGTGGATGCATCTGACCCCTGATTGTTCGTCCCTAGCGGACTCAAGATGTTTTCCCGATTCCTTCCCCTTTCTTGTACCCTTCTAGCCATGTCTTGGGTCCTCTCACCCATACTTAGAGAGAGTCAAAAGTAGCAGGGAAATATACCACACCCTTTGTTAGAGTGCCTCCCCATCACTCCCTCGGAGAGAGTGAATGGGTGGGCGGGAGAAGACCTCATCCTCGGCTACATAACGACAAGTTGTGTGGGTATATCTCTCTCTCCCAGTCTTTTGTATGCATGTGCCTCCCTCTCTTCCCCGGAGTGTAGATCTGGGAGCCAACACCCAAATCATCTCCAAATTGTGTGAAATCAATTAAGTCCCCCCCCCTCTCTCTTGCTTAGGGTTTCATATTATTGCTTTCTTATTGCTTTTCCATTACTGTACATTTATCATTTGTATATCATCAGTTACAAAAGTTACTCTGAAATTAAATATTTAATTACATTTATATTAAATCATGTGCATGATTAATTAATTGGATTAATCAATCATAAGAGGATATGAGCTAGGATGTGAACTTGGATAGTACTGGGAATAAGTATGTAATTTTGGGGTGTCTACAGTATAAAATGTATAATTCCTTCTGATCTTGCAACATTGTTCTGAAAATTTACTCTAGTTTACTTCTTAAACACACAATGCTCACAAAAATCAAAATCTAAAGGATAATCATAAATTCCTTCAACCATACCTTTGGTTTTAATGCATAAAGGCATTTCTCTGCAATATGTTTCATCTATGTTTTTACAACACCATCTTATTTATAGGAAATGTATGAATTATCTTTATTATCCTCCAGAACCACATAGTTATTGCACTCATCACTCACAATGCTTTCCTCAATATTGAACAATGTTCCTATATAAAATCCTCTTGTTAATAGTGTTGCTCCTCGAACCATCTTACAACTATCCTTGGAAAAAACTACCTACACACCGAATCATTCATCTTACTTAAAGATATTATGTTTCTAGTCAAACATGGAATGTGCAAAACACTATGGTGGGTTTTAATCCATTCATCTCTAAAACTCAATTTAAATCTCTCATGACCTATGATCTATCATCTTATAGGTTGACTTTTCTCCTAATAATACTTCCCCTCCATTTATTTTTTCATATTCACATAACCAATCCCGATGAGGATTCATATATGAAAAGAGGCATTTGAGTCAACCATTCATGCACTATAACATTCATGTGAGCTAGAAACTATCAAGAATAAATCTCCCAAGTCTTGAATAGAGGGTTTCATATATGAAGATCCAACATTTGCATATGACTTACTTTATTGAAATGTCTTATTTTACCACAATTCTAGCTTTTCCTTTTTTCTTGTTTTTCTCTTCGGTACAACCTCTCACAAATAATGTGTCCTTTGATTGATAATTCTCAAAGGATTTCTGCCTCATTTCTTCTGGTAATAAAGTTGTAACTACATCCTCAACTACTAATGTTGTTATAGTACTAGTAATAACCATAACTAGATCATCCCAGGATTTAGATAAAGAACACAACAAAGTAATTCATTTATTATCTTCTTCCTTTTTAATATCAACATAAATTAAGTGACTTACCATATTATTAAAGAAGTTCAACTGTTATGTGATAGATTCACTGTCATTCATTCTCAATGAATATAGCTTCTTCCAGAGAAATAATTTGTTCGCTAGAGACTTTGTCTAATACAAAGTCCCCAACTTTTCCCATAACACATTTATTTTTATATGTTGATACATTTAATAAAATTGAATGTGATAGACACAATTTGTTTAAACTCTTTGCCTTCTTATCAAACTTTTCCAATCCTCTATCTCCATACTCGCAAACATGATTCCAGACATGCCAACTAATTGATCTCTTTCCACAACAATATCTTCTATATTGATCTTCCATAACTCAAAATATTGGCCATTAATTTTTTTGATTTGAATCCTTGCACTTCTAGTCATTTTCCTTTTTCTCAAAAAAAATATCACACACACAAAACTCCCACTCAAAAAAGTTTATCATAGGTTTCAGAAACCCTAACTCTTCACACAAAGCTAAAATCTAGCTTTGATGCCAAATGAAGAAAAATTGATTGGACAAACAATTGTGACAGAAATAATACTTCACATAATCTTTAATATAAAATAGAGACAAAAAATGGTGTACACAATATTTTTTTTGGGAAAACCCTTTTGGGGAAAAAAACAACACAATAACTTCTCTTCTTTATTGCATTAACTCAATAGTTTACAATACAATAATGTACTTCCCAATTTTGTTTTATCCTACTGCATGCCTAGCTATATGTAAGCACATTAGTAGGAAATCGCCATCATAGTATTACAATACAATGGGTACCAAAACCATGGGCCAAAAATACAACTTGTGATGACTCCCCATAAATCATGAGTTATCTAACCACCCAAAAAATTGCATGCATCAAACCACCTATACAAGCCCGAAAATTTATATACAAAACCCTAAAAAATATTGGGGGCTAAATCTCCAACCGAGGGGATGACTCGGACCCTGCTATAGTCATGTCAGGTTATACGTCTTACCAAGTTGTACAATCTTGAAGGGGGTAATTCATGGAAAATATACAACATGTTTCCAACAATTTTGTAACAAAAAAAAAATAAAAAAAAAATCATTCACATTTTAAAATTTTAATTATACAACTTAATAATAATAGGTCTATTGGTTATCAATACCCTTAGGTGTCCTATGAAAAAGACCAACATGTTTATACAAAAAGACTTCCCTCGCATCTAAGGACCCACTACAAAAGTATTAACTTGTAGTTTATTTTTAATTAAAAAATATATCTTTTCATTGAATAACTCCAATACAACTTGTATATTAGATGACAACTTTCTTTTTAGATTGGAAAGAGAATGAAGGAGTTGGGATGAGTTGTCATTTGTCTATTGCTAAGGAGTTAGCAACTCCAGTGTATAATTTTTTGTTTTATTATTCAAATTCATTTTAATTAATTCAACTATCACATTTTATAATTTTATTACAAATCTTTATCGGGGCAAGACCTTCTCAGTAAAAGAAATCCAAAATCCAAATGGCAATGTGTTTCCCCATCTAGTCTTAATGATATACTTCCCAGTGCACTAATGATAAATGTCGAGGATGAAGAAGTGTTGTCCCCACTAGACTCAAACATTGACATGCCCTCTCCCCTTTCTTGACATATTTTTAGACACAAAATGAAAAGACTGCGAGGACAAGGATGGGGACGAGGAGGATAACTAGCTACCTTTACATTTATTTGTTTTATAATGTGGAAATGAATTTATATTATTCTTTACTTGAAAGTGTACACGCATTATATATTAGAATATAAAAATAAAATTCAACTTAAATTTTGTCTTCTTTGATTATGTACAACATAAATGTTTTTGACAAATTTGTTATTTTATATTATTTTTTCCCTTCCATATATTCAAAACGTAAAATATTAAATATCCAGATATATAATATAATATAATATAATTATATATAATTATATGCATTAATACAAAACCACAATATGTATATAATTATACCTAGCATATTTGCAAATAATTAAAACAATAAATATAATATGGTTATTTCTAATAACAAAAAAATGTTTATAATAATGAGTAATTATATTCCCGTTTATTTTTTTAATGTATCGATTTGACGTTGTGTGGCATGAAAGTGGTGCAATCGTGACACTAAAAAACGTTCAGCTACTTTACTTTTGCATCAATCTTACGCCACACAAAAGAACATGATTTTAACCGAAAAGCGATGTTTTTGTTTGCATATTATGTAGTGTAGGGGCACTTATGTGACAGGTACCAAGCATTGTATTGTACTATTTTAAGGGAGATAACCCGGCTGACTCGGCCATCCCATGTGGCCCCTAACCCGGGATACTCGGCCCATCCTCGAGCTCCCCAACCCGAGCCGAGCTATCTTTGATGCCCGTCCCGCCCCGTACACTAAACCCCCATACAGACTCCCACACACTACCCATATTCCCTACCCCTGCGGACTGAATCAACTTCCAGACCCCTCCCGAGCCCTAGGACCTACCTGTCCTACGACTCTACCCGAGCTCACTCGAGCTCAACCTACCCCTGACTCGCCCCAAACCACCCTCTGCCGCCATAGCCTTTGCACGCCCCTCAGCCCTAGCTGAACGCCGAGCTCCACAGACCGCCCCAACTCGCCCTCCGCCCTCGTTTCACACGCACCCGTGCACTCCATACTCTGCAAAAAAACACATCGACCTAATATTAGTCCGCTTCACTTTAGCATATCAGTTTAGGTTTAGGTTTTAGGTACGCGATTTCGTTTACCGTTTTATTTATTTTCTTTTCTTGTTTGAGCCCTAGTTATGTTTAACAATTTTTTGTTTAGTCATTGTTCATTAGTTTCGCATATTTCTTTTCTCCATTTTCTATGCTATTTCAATTCTCTTGTTTATTTTAATTCATCAATTGGATTAATTAAATCATTTATCCCTTTCCTTGGTTGGTTAGTTTTTAGTATTCATTAGTTTACTTTAATTAATTTTCTTTCCTTCATTCATTATTAACTTAATTAATTCATTTAGTACACCTGAGTTGGCCTAATGGTGAAGAACATGTGCTCTTGAAATAGAGGTCACAAGTTCAAATCCTACAGGGGGTAGGGTATGTACGCCTTGTTTGTAGCAAAGTTAGTTTGCCTCCCGCACGTGAGTACAAGGTAGTCCCATATGCTATAAGCCGCTTGTAGACCCAAAAACAAGCCGCCCGGCATCGTGGGCTGTAAAGTAGTTAGTTTTTAGTATTACTTGTTTAACTTTCCTTGGTTAATCATTAGTTTAATCACTCACTTAGGACTTTTCATCAAATTTCGACACTTTTTCTTCTATTTTTCATTGTTTTTAACCAACTTGACTATTTATGCTTTTCTTCTTTTTTTTTACAGGTCTTGAGGTGTTTTTGGGGGGTTTCATCTATTCGAATACTTTGTCATTATTGTTTTCACTTCTTTCGCAACTGCGACTAATCGTAAAACTTCCTAACATAGGGTTATTGGACGTTTTAGTCCTATTTTCTAATCCATTTTACATCCATTTCATCATTTTGCTACATAGACTAACACTTTCTCACGTCTTTTGCATGCTTCTCGTTTGTCATTTTCTTTTGTTTTTGTGAAGCTAACTACGAAACAACCACGCACATGCTCTTCCCTCACACTTTCTAAGCGATATTGGGAATTAAAAATGTGGTCGTTTCTTTCTTTTTGGTTTTTGGGAATTAACGTTTTACTTAATCAAAAGCCAACCCATATGTATGTTCTTTCCTCGCGCTTTTTATGCGACCTTGGAAATCAGAAACCGTGGTTCGCTTCTGTTGCCTTATTTGTTTGTTTTTTTTACATCATTCCAAAAACATTCTAATCCTTTCTTTTAGGAACCGCTCTCGCGAAGGTAGATTAAACACTTACAAACTACTAATTGCATGTTGCCAAAAGGTGTACGAATAAACCACATTAAGCTCAAAAGATAAGAAAATACACCACATTCCAAACACTATAATTGCATGTTCAGTTAAGATATATGACTCGGCCCCTCAACTAGAATATAACCCCCTTGGCATAAGCCTTAAGCTACAAAAAAGGGGGTGGTTCTAAGAACCCTAAAGTAGTCCACACCTTGAGGGAACTGGTGGACGAAACATGAACCTTTTCTCCTACTTGACTAGTAAAGCCTTATGAGTTAGAGTCATGGATATCCTTAGTGGCGACCCCAGTGCGATTCATTCTGAGCAAGATCTTTGCTCAGGGTTTCAAAGAGGGTAAAGTAAAGCCGTCAGCTAGCAATAGTTTCGCGCTCGCTTGGGTATACTGCTGACACCTAGTTGAGTGAGCCACCTAGGAAGCCAAACATTGTCCAAGCCAATTTAAGTTAGAGGCCACAAACAAATCGTTAAACAAAAACTCTTTTTCTATTTTTCTTATTTTGTTTTCTTTTTTTTCGTAGTAGTGTTCCACACTCACTTTTTCCCAAACACTCCTTATTTGGGATCTTCTTTCACGTTTGTATCTTTTTTTGTTTTCCAAACACTACTTGTTTGGATTCTACATTCATTCTCCTTTCATCTTTCCAAGTACACTTTACTTGGATTATTTTTCACCTTCTTTTCGATATCCCAACTACTCCTTATTTGGGTTCATCTTCTATTGTGTTCGCTATCTCCAAATTTATCCTTATTTGCACTTGAAATTCATTTATTTTTCTCATCATATTTTCTCTTTATCATCACTTCTCTCTTTAACGCAATCACTTTGCTTTAATTTGAGCTCACTTATCCCATCACTTTCCCCTTGTCTCTTATCTCCATTATTGTGAGATTTGGACCTTCTTGTCGTCGTTCATTCACTTATTGTGACGATCTTTACTTTGTTGTTCTTTTCGTACTCCCACTTCTTTGTCGTATCTTATCTTTTAACAAAAAATTTGTTAAGAGTTGACATCATTCATCATCTTCGTAAGCCTCCCTTTTTAACATCCATCTTGTTAAAAGTCAAACAAAATCATCATTTTTCATAAGTCTCTTCCTTTAACACATTTTTGTTGAGAGTTGCGCATCATCCATCTTGTTTTAAGTCTCCTCTTGTCACACTTAATTTTTCGCAAGTTGATCGCACTAACTTCTTTCATCTCTTCCCTCTTTACGTTCAGTTTCATAAAAGGTCGTGACATCTTTCAAGCTCCATCTTTCTTAGCACTCATTTTGCTAAGATTCTTATAAACTAACACTTCAGTTTATCTTCCACCTTAACATCATTCATTTTGTTAAGTGTTTTGAAGTCCCTTTTCTCGTCACTCTTATCATTCCTTTTGTTAAGAGTTGACCACCTTCATCTTGTTAAGTCTTGTCTCCCTTGACATTCATTTTGTTAAGTGTCGAGAATGTTTCACTTTTCCTCCTTTGTCGTATCTCTTAACACTTATCATATTAGGAGTTAACCTTTTTACATCTCTTCATCACTCTTATCACTCATTTGATTAAGAGTTGACCATGTTCACCTTATCATGTCTTTTTTCCCTTAACATTCATTTTTGTTAATGAGTAGAACATGTATAACCTCTTTTCGTCCATTTTCTCTTAACTCTCATTTTGATTAAGAGTCGGGTAATTAACTAACCCTTTTTGTTTCTTCCCTCTTAGCATTCACTTTACTAGGAGTTGATAGTTTCAAACCTTTTTTGTCACTTCCATCTTAGCATTCACTTTAATATGATTCGATCTTTTAAAAAATATTTTTTCACTTTCCTTTTAGCATTCACTTTGCTAAGGGTTACGTTATTCATCATGCCTTTCTTCACTCTACCTCATTTCTCATTACAATGGTGGATTTATACAATTCATCATTTGCCCAAGAATGGCAAATGATGAAAGACACCGTTGCAGGTATGTAAAAACAACGCAAACAATTCAATTTTGATGAATTGTGTCCATATCCTTTCAACATGGGAATATTACGCATACCCTTCCCACACTCCTTCAACACCCAAATTCGAAAAATACAAGGGCAAAATTGATATGAGACATCATATCAAAGAATTTTCTATAGCATGCCACGAAGTGGCATATAACGATAGATTTCTCTTGTGCCTTTTTCCTAGAAGTCTAGGAGGAAAAGATTTGGATTGGTTCTTACACTTTCCAAAGGGATTTCTATCTCCACCTTCACAAAAATATCATAGAAGTTTGTCAAACATTTTTATTTCAACCTCACTTGCAATAATCACCATACTAGAACTTCTCATGATGAATCTTGGTGCATTTTGGACTGTCAATGTCATCATTGCTGGTGTCACAGATAATCGCAATATCCCATCATACATGACCAATCAATAAAAAATAGAATCATACAACCTAGACGAATACACTACACCATGTAAATTTAAACGTAAGTTTACACCCCTTGGTAATAGTCTCTCTAGTGTCTTCCATCAACTCAAAGTGGCTAGGATGATAAAATATCCCCTACAATACCTTGGCTTCAAGGATAACCTAAGACATACTAGTCCAAGCCTCATGCATATTGTGATTTTCATTGTATTGATGGCCACTCAACCAGATAAGTGTGCACGTGCTTTAAGAATTATGTCCAAGAATTAATCGATGACAAAGAGATCTTTGTACAACTTGACAATGAAGCTCTCATAACCGACGACACGTCAATTTCGACTTCTACTGAAGAGTTGACTGTTGTCCCCACTTATGTACATACTAACATTCAACGAGATCATGACAAAGGTCAAGTATCTCTCCCTTCCAACCAATCTATTTCTTCTATATATTTTCTTCCTTTAGTCCAAACAGACATTGAACCTGTTTTGGACAACAATCTTCTAACACCTGATCGAGAGCTTGAATTTTCTCCAAAACTCTCTAATAACCCTTGACATAATAGAAGAGGGTTCTTCATCAAGCACAATTGAGCTTGATTCCATTCTTCTCATTCTAGACTCCTACCCCTAACATCTCTAGTCTTGTTGTCGAAATATAACTGCAACAAGCTTGGACACTTGAGATAACACAAAATTCTATGTCCGTTACACCTCAAATGATCAACCTTACAAGTATCTCATTGACATTATGATTCCTACCTATCAAGAAACATATTCATGCTTACACTCTATGAGGTATGTATACCTAGGAAAATCCTTATTCAACCGTTTCAATCGTTCAATTGTAAATATTTTGTCCAATCAAATAATTCACAACCTAAAAGGAGAAACATTGAATATATCCTCTTTATGGATTACAAGGAACCCTAAGTGTACATATAGAGATCTATCCTTCTTTCCTCACGACTCTTTCTCTCAAAGGTGAATATGTATCTTAACATATTCCACACATTGACAATATTATTCTAACATCACATATGCATTTCAATCTCATTGAAAAGTCATCTAATCACAATACTTTGACTCGGAACCTATCCGCCCAAGTCTAGTACTTCATTGAATCCTTTGATTCAATCCTTTGAAATGGAACCTATCCATCCCATGTCTCATGTTACATATCAGATTTTTCATATTCACTCCTTTAACTTGGCTCATATCCGTCCAAGTCTCATATTTCAGGACTTATCAAATTTTTACGATCCCCTCTCTTGACTTGGATTTCATCCACATAAGCCTTGTATCTCAGGACCATTCAAATTCAATAAACATGGACATCTTTCTTGATAATTACATTAAAAATCCTCATCCACCAACATTTAGAAATCTGAAAAATTATAAAAAGAGGATAAAAATTTGTATTAAAGCATTGTTTTCCAATCGGAAATGGACAATGTGCATAAAAATACTGTTATGCATTCCATCTATTGGCAGATGTCTTAATCATATAATTATCATGTATTCACCTTCTTCACCTATTATCACACATAGGTTAACCGTGTTCCTATTAGGCATTGCGTGTCTCATATCTGCTATGGTTTCTTACCATTTAAGATATTTTTACCTATGGTTTTGTCTCAAAGCTTACTGATGGAAAACTCCTCCTTTTAAACAAGATCTCCCTTTAACTAGAAATAACTAAGCCTTCTTCACCCGGTCCTTTTTGACCACCCATCTCAATCTACGATGTTGAACCCTTATGTCTTACTAGTTGCATGAGGCTGAGACTTGGGGGGAGAATGTTCCTTCCCAAAAAGCACATTATTAACATATAAGGAAAATTAAATCAATCAAAAAATATAAAAAAAAAATTATAAAATCACTATACACTTTTTCATCCTCCATAGTATTCGGTGATAATCCCATACTTCTTATTGGTAGTATGAGACTGGGAAAGGAGAAAGCCCTTACTCACCTTCATTTTTTTTGGTGTTGAGCCCTTGTCTCTTCCTAGTGACATGGGGAAGCCTATAGGGAGTCTTTCATAAAAATAAAAAATAATTAACTAATAAATCCTTTATGAAATATGAATCAAAATACTTAATCAAAAACATCCCAAGAAGTAATTTAGTTGCTCATGATAAAGAAAGACAACAATTTCTTCAACCTGTATTTTCCCAATCAGTAGGCCACCAATGGATCTAAGTCAAGTCAAAACCTACAAACTGGAATCATCTTGGAATTGAGTTAGTTAATCTTGACTAGAGATGAGTTGCATTTTTTCTCATATGGATCATTGTTACAGCTTGTGTTCATCACATCCTTTCTCTTCACATTTCATATCACTATTCATCTCATTTTCATGTCCTTCTTGGCTCTGGGTGATGAACACTCACATCTTCCTAGTTGCATAAATGCCATGAGTGGAGTGGAACATGTTGATCATTTTATCATCTACATTTTTTCCAATGGAATGGAATTATTATTAATTATTTACACCTTCTTTCAAGCAGTGTACCTTTTTACCGAGTTGTACAATTAAAAAAAACATTCAAAAATGTCTCACAAAACTTTTATATATATATATATAATTGTTTGAAAATACATAAAGACAATATAAAATTGTTCTAAACTCTAAAAAATCTAAAAATAGTTTCAAACTGTCATAATCAAAACATTCAGATAGTGTTTGAAAAACTTTCAACAACTAGATAACATAGTTTAACAATTTTTCTATTTGATGGTGTTTTTCATAATATTTTTAGATCATCTTTTGATAATTATATTTAGTTACCCATGGTGTATATATATGCTTGAGGTAATCATTTACCTTTTCACAATATAAATTTTCATGGGGCACATTTGGATTTTACATTTTAATTCAATTACAGATCAAACTTCAATGAGATCCAGAAAGAGAATTATTTTCAAAGCATCTAAGTATCACTCCACTCTTCGTCTCGATCCAATCCTCTCACGTGCTATGTTATCACTTGGAGTCATTCAAATTTGTCTATTTCTTTGTTGGCTATATTTTGTGCATAGCTGAAAACCTAGACAATCATGAGATAAATCTCCCTCATTTACCGGTGAGGCTCTCGTGTAATATTTTGTCAGTTATATTTTCTAATATCTATATGTTGGTTTTACTTTAACCACGTAGTTCATGGACCATAGCTAGGCAATTTTGCAGCAAGTAAGAAACTGTAAGAAATGTATATGTCTATGTAAAAGAGGGAAATAATTGAATGTGAGTAGAAAAGAAAGAAGATGTGTAGCCTAACCAATAGTTGACAGAGTTTGTCACATGTACATAGACGAAACAAATAGATCTTGAAATGTAGAATTCAAAGAAAAGGAAAGTTTCATATCAAGATCTAAGATAACACAAAGTTTATGCAAAGATCTAAAAAGAAATAAGAAACAAATGCACTGTTGACACAAAGTTCTCCGGAAATCTTCCTCCTCTCTATTCCTTATTTTTCAAAAAGATATCAATGGTTTCAACTCAAAGTCTAGAACACAAGAATGTTGATTAAAAATTCTTATCCTTTAACCCATAGACTCTTCCTCTATTTATAGTGTATAGAGGGGAAATTACAAATGGAAACTACAACTGAACTAGAACATGTGGGAAGTTGTAAAGGGAACATCTAGTAATATTTATCCTAGAATTCCTCTCTAAGTGACATGCATCTAGAGGTTAAGCCAAAGGTGTGCACATTTTCCACTTATCTTAGAGAAATTTTACAAATAACTTAAAGTAACGGCTTTTAAACCAATAACTTTAATCTTACAAGTTCATCCGGGAACATAAGGAATAAGAGAAATAAGATAAGAAAGAAGATCTGCCAGATGTTACACCCTACACTTTCTTATTGTTATGATATTGAATATACTTGTCAAACATATAATTTAGTAATTTCCCATATGTTTTAACAACAACCTCTTTCTCGGTCTTGTACTGCAGAAATCCTTTGGACATAATGTCAATTTTTACTTCCACCTCCTTCAAACTAGGCTTGAACTCTTTAATATCCGATTGAAGTGTTATCGGCTTGTTGATTGAATTCAATGTGAAAGTCTTAACAACTTCATCGATCCTCTTCTATATCATCAAAAGCAACCCTTCAAGAGAAGACACCTTGTTTGGAATAGGTCTTTTGTAGGAAGAAACATCCCCAACTACTTCCTCCTCGGTGAAAGTAACTACATTTCCTGGCAATGACAATATCCTATCCTCGAGCAACTACATTCTTTTCAGCATAATCTTGAGAATATCCATGCGGAAAGAAACTACAAACTCAAGTTGATTGCCCTTTTCAATTAGTCCATCAGGCACAAATTTCTCTGCAATCAAAACCTCCTCTTTCAGCTTATTTATTTTAACCAAAATGTTCAGGTTACCTTCAGCCACTGCTTTCTCATCCAATATACCTGTCATCAGTTGCTTCAGCTGAGATAATGCACCTTTCATAACTTCCATACTAGTTGGTACCTCTTTGAGTTGTTTTGAAGCTTGGTGAATGATTTGAATTTTTCATTCATTGATATCCATGAATTGATTACCTGTATCCTCCACCTCTTTAATCAGATGGTTTCTCACCTGCTCATGTGCTAAAACTGGTTGAGAGGAAGGTTTAACAACCTTAGAAATGATTTCACTCAATTGGGAAACCTGCTCTTGAAGTTTGGTTTTCTCTACCTTCTCTTTATCCAACTTGAGGAATAAAGCATTTATTAGTGTCTTTGTATCTTTCTTTAATCCTTATGTGGTATTCTAACCCAGTGGCACTTTGGTTACTGAGATATCTTTTGCCGTGAGTTCTCCCTTCATCTTTCCCTCTGCCAAAAATGTCAACTTGGAAAGCTTCTTCCCCGATTCTTCAATAATCAACCTTGAAGTTACCTTGGCAACTTTAGGTTTTCTATCCTTTTCACCCAAACTTAGGAGTAGTTGCAAGTCATGTTCTTCTAGGTTGATTTCTTCTCTGGCTTCTGGAACTATCTGTAAAGTCAGCCATGATGAAATTTTTTTTCTCAAGGAACGAGAAGTGACTGAGTGTACCACCCTCTCTTGTTCAAACTCTGCTGCATCCAAATTTTCCACAGTGTTGTTGATGCCATCCTCTAAATTGTCCAAAGACAATGCTTTTTAAAACTTTGTCATCTATGCTTTCATATTCTCTTTAGGGGGAGGTGAAGATCTGAGTGGATGAGGAGCAAATACAAATGACGTTGGATTCAACAGAGGAACAAAAACATCTATCTGGGGTTTAGGGGTTTCCGAAGTGCTATGAGTTTACATAGGAGAAGCTTCGTTTGAAAGTGGTACTAGCACAATAGTTGTAGAATTGGCCTTCTCCAGTATCTAAGAATTCTTGTATACTTTAATCTTCTCTAGCCTCCTGCTACTTTCACCTTCATGCTTTATTTTGTTAGAGTCTCCTATAATAAAGCTACATGTGATTTGATTCATCAAAACTTTGTCTAGGCAATACCCCTTTATCGACAACCAGTTTGAGGTGTTAACCAGAACAGTGGAAGACATTTCCTCAATCGTGTGACAACCACTTATGCTTTCCTATAGATAAACTCTATCTCCTCCCATCCGATGGTATGTGTAAAGTATCACATGCCCATCATCCATGAGATTTGCAGGTATCCATGCTAAACCATAATAAGATACTTGTTACAATGATAACCTGCTCAAATATTTCTTCTTGACTTCTTACTCGCTTCTGTACTTCATCTGAAAGTCTTCCAACAAAGGTACATGTGCATATTCCTGGGAGATTATCTTCCTCACCATCCCATAAGGATCATAGTTCAATTGTGCTGGAAGGAACTCATGCTCATATCCAAAAAAAAATCTGCTTTGATTCCCCTCGACTTATGGATGCTTTGGCAGTTGTAATAACCCACCTTAACTAGAAAGAAACCTATAGGTTTGTGTTGCTTCAATTGTAAGTCATGCATTTCCATGAGCTACCTGCACAACTCCATGATGACCCATTTGTCACTTGGATACCTTGGCAACTTGATTGGTTCTCCTAAAAAGCCAGTGATATTGAGATATGTGAAGTCTGTAAACTGGATGAAGATGCAACCATACTGGGACACAACTTCCCAAGATTCTTTTCTCACTCTGTTGGTCTTTAGATCACTATTCAATTTACAGATGAATTTGTAGAATATCCCATCATTGACCACCCTGTAATTTTTTTTGCACTCAGAAAATGTCAACTGTGGGAAGCACTCAAAAATAGGATCTTTCGACAAAACTCCTTGTCTATCCAGTTTTAAAAATATACCCTGTGAGGCTGCTTCATATACTAGGTATGAATTCATTTTGAAGCTGAATGTTTGCCTCACACTTCAAAGTTGCTCATCGATGTTGTCACTGATGATCTCCACCCAATTGATAATTGAATCAACTCTATTGATCTTAATGGTTCTTACGAAAGCATACATCCATGAGTGGAAGTTATGAGTATTGGCTTCTCCATTTAACCTGCAAAGCAATTTAGTAATATCATCAACTTCCTGCACCAAATTGGATCGTGGAAGAGTCCTCAGGAACTTTGATGGAGATATGGGCTTCTTTATGTATATGTTATTCATTATGCCCACACAATCTGCTTTGTGCTTCTCCCATCTATTTTTAGCATCCGACATGTTAATTATAATCACCATTGGTCGTGTCAGAATATTTAAACAATATTTAATAAATTGTGCAACCATCCTTATTATTGTCTTTCCCACATGATCCTGAATTATTCTAGAAAGAGGATGATATGACCTTGTACACTCCATAACAAATTTAGGCAACTGAGTTGTGACTGGAAACACTGAAGCTTGAATAATTTCACTACTTTTAATTGCCCGCATGAGAGATGTCCTTTCGTCTCAAGATCTGTCAATTAAATCAGAGATGGGTTCAGGGACTATGTCTATATCATTGATGTCAGCAAATTTGGAAGCTATGCATGATTCAGCTGATGCTTCTATTTCATCATGTCTGGAAAATCTTTGTTTGAGCTCTTTTTCTTTTAATTCTGCTGGAATCTCTTGTAACTAGCTCAATTTATGCAGATATGGAAAGTTCTTCTAATTCGGAAGAGATATTCAATGTATCTAAAATTGATTTAAAATTCCTTTTACTAATATGAGCACATGTGATGAATACCTACAATTAATTCAGCCAAAGATGGAGTCTATGGCATGAATACTTGATTTTTATCACCAAAATCTGCATATAAAGCTTGTTGCCCTAAAATTTGAGGTTTTTCTTGAATGCAAAGCAAGAAAAAATATTATTTAATTCCCCTAGGCACATATACCAACATGCAGACACTTAGAATTATAAAAATTAGGCTATCCCAACCCTAGGCGCCAAAAATGGAAGCTTCCCGACAGTGGAAAATAATCTTTAATACAAAATCCTCCTTTTGGCGTCAAAACTTGTCTGGGCTGCAAACTTCATAAAAAATAATTAATAGCTTCTCCCGTATGGTGTCACATGCTTATATAGCATTGTGCATGCTATTTTTAATAATTACCTTCTCTAATTCTGGGAATTTAATTAATTAAAAGCCACATTTATTCATCCAATTCGGGCGCCCAAGTCTGCATGTTGCTGGTTGTTTTTTATAAATTTATTTTATTTATTTTTTAGCATGCATCCTTGACTTCTCTTTAGATTATCCTTTTGCATTGACTTTCTTTCCATTCATGGCGCCAAAATTGGATAGAAAGACCATTAATAAATATTATTAAATGCATTGTTTAATGCCAAGGTGGGTCACACTTTTTGGCAAGGGTGACTGCTAAAAATAGGAAGTCAACTTGATGGGAATTTCCACCTTGCACCGCAGCTCCTAAAATCCCCTCTTCCACTTAAGTGATTTTTCCTTCATCATGGGAATTTTCACCCTACAATGCAAGTAAGAAATTCCCACCTGCCTGCCACTGTCGAAATTCCCATCGACAACTTAAATCATCTCCAAAAAAGTGTGACTTGTATGGAAAATAGCCTTCTTTGAAAAAGTGCGACTTGCATGGGTGAATAAACCTCTTTGATGGGAAAAGTTAGCCTGATATGTACACAAGAAATTCCCACCGGTGCTTTAAGTAATTTTTTTTTTATAATGGGAATTTTCACCATGTGTTGCAGGTAAGAAATTCCCGCCTACCTGCTACCTCTAAAATTCCCATTGCAACTTAAGTGATTCTGACTTGATGGGAAAAAACAACCTACTAGGCAGGCAAGAAATTCCTGCTTTCCTGCCACTGCCAAAATTCCCATTGCAGCTTAGATCCATTCATCCCAAAAAGTGTGACTTACCTAAGAGAGGCTTTTTCTGCTTATATTCATATTTTGTGGTCAGAAGTTTGCCTTCCGAGACTGATTCCTTCCATTGTTGAGGCCATAAATGACTTCCACATGTTCCAAGTAATTAAATAGGCTATATACAACAAAGACCGGATCGAGAGGAATTTAACATACTACGGAGAAAACTGAAAAACAAATGCAAAAAGAAATAAATAAAAATGAAAAGCGTTGCTAGAATTTGCAGACAATCACTCTGAATTCATTCATGGTAAAAACCCTACTGAGATGTGAGAATATTGGCATGGAAAACTTAAACAGGGTTCAACCGAAGAACAATTTACTTTAAATGGGGCTTTATTTATTAAATAAATAATTAAGTAAAATTCCCAGAGACAAAACATGACGGAGGGACAAAATGAGTTTGAGCATCTAGGTATTTGTCGAAACTAGCTCATATGATTCACTAGGAATATTTTAACGTAATAGAGATGACTTCTGGTAATAAAATCACAAAAGACCCGTTATCTTAAAAAGAACGAAAAAAAATTAAATGGGTAGTCCCAGATTTCAGGGTGAAATTTAGGGACACCATTCTTCAATGTGGAACACATTCAGAGTGTCATAGATGTTGTTTCTACACGTTGTGTTGTACTATTGTGGTTTGTCAACATTGTGACGGTACTTTTATTTTTTTATTTTTTTATTATTTGTTGTACTTTGTTTTCCTTTACTATAGACCAATTACAAGAAATTACCTTGCATCTTAGTTCACATATAACTCTGGTGTTGTTCCTTCATGTTCTTATTGGGTTTGTTTCTAATGCTTGTTTCATGCTTTCTTGTCACTTGCATGTGTTTTGTTTTCCTCTTGGTTTACTTAAGTCATGGAATGTTTTCATTTTTTGTTGTCTCTGCATGTTTGTTTGCATTTTTATATCAAAAAATTTCGAATATGTTTAAAAAAACAAATATTTAAAAATCCATAAAAATCAAATATTTAATAATCCAAAAAAGTCAGATATTTCAAAAATTCAATTTTTTTTTACAAAATTCAAACACACATTCACTTAACATAGAAATCCTACAATTAGAAAACCCTTGAAGTGAATCTTTCAACATCTCAATACAATCTTGATAAACATCATACCTTTATCTATTACCCTAGTGATCATGCCAATCTTGCAACTATCACTTTCTTCCCTTTGCATGATATGCTAACTCTACTTGGGGCAAGTCACAAAATTATTTTTCCTTCATGATATAACTTCGCCTAGGGAAATTTTAACTTCGATCATTTTCAAAATGGATTCAACAAGAGTTTCATAAGGAGTCACTTTAACTCCTCTCTTCCAGTATGATCTTATTCCACTTGGGAGCATTTTTATCTACTTAATCATCATTGTGGCACGCATTAGGGGCATAGTTGATTGTCTTCTTTTTCAAAGTTGTGTTAGATTGTTGATGTTTACGTTTTTTGGACCACTTGTAAGTAGTGTGATTACATCTTGGTTCCTTTATAACCCTAATGTTGGCACCTACTTTGCATATTAGGTTTGTTTTCCTTTCTTTATCTTTTTTTTTGGTTGTGTTTATTTACGCGCATCTAGGTTAACCATCTTGATTCTTTCATAATCATGGTGACAACTCTATTGTGCAACAAAAAAAATAAGGTTTCTCTAAAATTACTCTCCAAATGATGTTCATGCTACGAGCATAGTCCTTTCCCATCCTTGTTCCAATCCTTTTTTTTTCTTCCTATCAAGTGGTTGCCCACCACTTTGCGACATCGCACACCCGCTTAAGGGGGCATTTCTCTACCATTCTAATCGTTGTGTCCCCTCAATTTCCCCCCCCCTTTTGAGATCCAATTTCATGAAAACTGAGGTCTTGCCATGGAGGAAGTCATGTTTCAAGCCTCCAAGTGCTCATTTTGATCCCCCACGACATTTTATGCATTTCCTCAGTCTACGGACATTATAATGTTCTACCTATTTATCATGGATGGGAGGGGGTTTATGATCTTCTTTTATGCATTTGAAGGATGTGGAAACTTTCATTTCTTCGCATATTAACCTTGTGCAGAAAGAAAACCTTCATCGGGTGCAAAATGGCATATTTCCGTACTTTGCAATTTTCTACATTATTTTCCCCGTCAAATTATTTCTCAGGATGTGAAGCTACGTGTTTTCTTCTCATTGGATGCGGCTAGACGGGTTTCTTTTTGAACTTATCACTTTTGGTGATTTTGGAAAAAATGTTAGATTTTCCCTGCAGGTCCCTGATTGGCTAGAGTCGGGGCAATGAATCCATTTTATTATCTAAGGCATTATGGAAAGGGTGAAAAGTTCTAAAATGACATGCATCCCTTATCATGAAGAAGGGATTCTGAGGAAGCCCATAGCGAATAAAAAAAGGACATGGGCCTATTGAAAATTCAACGGCGGGGGCAAGGACTTTTGGGGGAAAAGTTGGAATTTTTCCCCTTTTCAAAATAGATAAAGTATAAAAGCAAAGCACATCCCCGCAACCAATCAGGTGATGTGTGTTGAAGAATGAAATCAAGATAGCGGGCTAGCGGAGGACTTTAGGAATTTTAGCTTTATTTCCACAAAGGGCAAAAAGTTCTAAAATGACCCACGGCCCCGCTCATGTGAAGGGATAAATTCTGAGTTGAAGCCCGCATTGAATCAAAAAGGGACACATGGCCTACATTGAAAAGTCAACGGCGGAGGCATGAACTTTCGGGGAAAAGTTGGAATTTTTCCCCTTTTCAAAATAGATAAAGTATAAAAGTGAAGCACATCCCCACAACTAATCGGAGATGCCACGTGTTGAAGAATGAAATCACAGCGGGCTGTTAGAGGAAAATGAGAATTTGAGCCAGCGACCCCATTTCCAATTAGGGTGTGCCATGTGTCTGACCTTTGGTGGGGATGTAGAGGGGCAGAGAAAAATGAGAAATTGCACATTTTTCTCCCAAATGTCTTAAAATGTTAGGATGTTTTTCCCCAGGTCCATTGTTGCTTGGAGCTTGCCATGTGTAGGGTCCAATTTCAAAGCCGACAAAGGGAAAGAGTGGCCAAAATGCACTCATCTGGTTTTTGACACCATTAATGAACCAGAGCTCCAAAGAATGCAAATGTGAAGCATTCTTCATTCTTCTCTCTTTGTTTCCTTGTTTATTCATGAGATGAATTTTTTGGTTTGTTGGGGAGCCAAATCGATAAATTTAAAGAAATGTAAAGTTTGATTATAAAAAAATGTAGTTTATCAGGCATACGCAATAAAAAAAGGGGGAAAACTTACCAGTAAACACTTAAGTGCTATGAAAGTGGTTAAAAGGTGGAAATGGCAGGACCACATAAAGAAGAAAATCATGAGATGCCCCCTGCTAAAGTAATCATGCTCAAACACCTGAAATATTCTCCTTTTTGAACCTCTGGTTTTCATGAGTGCATTTATTTCATGTCACTTTCCAAAAAACGGATCTGTAACAAACATTATTCCTTTCGGATATTCTTTTCTTGGGGACAAAGTATGGATGTAAACAAATTCTTATAAGAACATGTTTTTTCCATGGAAAATAGAGATTCTAGTTTTCTGGGAACGTTGTAAATTTGGAAGTAATTCAATACAGAATCTTTCTTTCTCATTTTTTATCTATTATATATCTCTCTCTCTCCTTGCTCAATTCAATGGATCATTTGTCTTTGCATTCAAAAGAAACTTTGTGTTCTTGTCTGTGTAATCTTTAGAACTTTGTGTCTACAGATTCACATTGGTGATGAAGTGATTGATCTTTTTCCTATATTTTCTTGGTTCAATGTGAGTAAGGATATATTCTGCTACCTATATCTCCTAAAAACATTGTTATTTTCTTCCTTCTTCATCTCTCTACTCTTCCAATCCTTCATATTGATAATATTTTAAGTATGAAAATATTCCAGAATATCAGGGTCCAAACATTGAGAGTTATATATTTATACATTTTTTTTCCTACTTTCAATAAGGGAACCTCTCCCATTAAAGAGGAGGGACACATTTGTCCCCTGACTATGGTTTCTAGCCATGTTCCATTCTGAAACCCAACAGTTTTTGGCAACTCCACTGGGGAATTCATTGCAAATGGATTCCATTTTTTGAATAACAACTTCTTGATCATCTTTGATCTGGCAACTCCAAGATACACTCAGGGTAGAAGAACCCTTGGGGAAGAAGACCCTCATTTCCAACTTCTGGATCATCAAGGTTTCTCTCTCCCTTCATCAAGAAAAAGAAGAGGAACAAGATCTGCAAGCACTCCTCCTGCTAGAGACAAAACTTCTGGGAGTGACATCCCTCAAGATCAAATCAGTCCTAATTTGCATGCTTTGATTCTCACTGGTGTTTTAGTTCCTCTCCAAACAATCTTTCCAAGGATGGAAGCTCCTCTACCTTGGGGCCAAAGGGTTGGGCCTCTTGCTCTTCCCCAGCCATTGCATGAATTTCCTAGAGGCAATAGAAATAATTTCCCTAAATTCAGAGGTGATGGGAAGGTTCATCCAGATGAGCATATTGCAGCCTTCATTATTGCTTGTGGTGTTCTCAGAGTTGAACATGAGGATATCTCTGTTAGAATTTTTGTAGAGACATTGCAAGATAATGTTGCTGATTGGTTTTATCATCTCCCTGCTGGATCCATCACCAATTAGAACACCATGACGACCCAGTTTGAGTAGTTTTTCAAACCTGCTGAGGATGTACATGCCCTCTTGGCCCAGATTTCTCAAATCAAGAAAGAGTCACATGAGCCCATGAGGGAATTTTTGGCCAAATTCAACAGGTTGGTTAACAAGATCCCACAAAACACATGCCCTGTGGATCAGATTCAGAAATGTTTCTTCCTTAATGCCCAACTACCTGAAGTGAGCTATGCACTTAGAAGAGCTAATCTTGCCACTTTAGATGCTAATCAGAGATTTTTTGTCAGTGTTGAAGATGATCTAATCATGTCTGGAAAGCTAAGGAGAGAATCATCCAAATCCAAAGCATCTCCTTCTTCCACATCTTCTCCTAGAGCTAATGTAGATCAGTTGGTACAGAAACTTGCTAATGATCTCATTGCTCTCAAGAAGCAGTTAGCCCAGCATGCTCCTTATCAGGATGTTCCTAGGAAGAACTTTCAGCCCAAGAATCAATTTCCCTCTCCTCAGACCAGATTGGCAATTGAAGGCCCACCTGTTAAAGTTCTAGTCAATACAACATGTGAAGTGTTGGAGCCTGATGATGAGGAGGAGAATGAAATATGTGAAGAACATGAAGAGGAAGCTGATGAAGAATTAGAAGAGTTGAGTGGATCTCATGTCCATTTTCTCACCACTGAAGGTATAGATGAAGAGGATGATTATGAAGAAAGAGTTGCAGAGATGAATAATGAATCATATGTTGTCATGACTCGTGAGCAAGCCAACAAGAAGGAGAAAGTGGTGCAGCCTGCTAAAAGATCTAAGGAACCTCCTACAGCCATTCCAGTGATTGCAAGGAGAGGAGCTCCTATTCCAAATTCTTCCACACCCAAGGTAGGTTTTGTTGTTCCTTCCTCCTCTATTTCTACTCCTAAAACTTCTTTCCCTTCAAATGATAGAGTTGATAAGTCAAAAGTTTCATCTACTCCTATCAATGATGCTCCATCTACCTCTGGTTCTTTTGACATTATTGACCATCTCAAGAAAACTAAGATCTAGATCTCAGAAGCTGAATTCTACCAAACCCATCCCAAGGCCTTTTCTAAGATGGTAGACTTTGTAAATTCCAAATCCAAGCCTTCATCCCCTAGTTCTAAAGGTCTCTTGCCCACTCCTTCTCCTTCATCTCAACCAAGCCTTGTGGCAGAAGTCACTTCATCTGATGAGAAGATCAAACCATTTTATGTCACTCTCCTCATAGCTGGCCACAAACTCAGCAATTTTGTTATTGATTCTGGTGCTTCAGATAATGTGATGCCTTCTAAGGTAGCTCATGCCCTAGGCTTAACCCTAACCCACACTTTTGGTTCATGTTACTCAATGGAAAGTAGAGAAGTGCCATTGGTTGGAAGGATCAAGGATGCACAAGTAGCCTTTGCTGCTTTGCCAGAGAAGAGAGTTTTAGCCACCATTTTGGTAGCTGATATTCCCCCTTCCTACGGCATGTTGCTGAGTAGAAATTTTTGCAAAGATGTTGGAGGAGAAATCATGATGGATTGGTCACATGCTCTTATTCCAGTGAATGGGAAAATGAAGAAGCTATTGCCTGAGAAACAAACTGAATATATCATGCAAAAAACAGATGACCCAAAGGCACAAATACTTTATGAGGACATTGGTCATGGTAACTACATGATCATGTCACAAGATGAGGCTAACCATCCTAAGGAAGTGCTTCTTGATCCTAATGGCATTTGGATTTTGGAATTTGATGGGAGCTGCTCCTCAGCTGGTTCTGGAGCTGGTGTGGTGCTTATTTCTCCTGAAGGGAAAATTCATCCTTTCTCCTTCAAGCTCCAATTCGAAAACACAAATAATACAACTGAGTATGAGGCTCTCATCCTCAGTTTAAGCATGGAAAAAGAGATGGGGATCAAGAATATCCTTTCTCATGGAGATGCAGAGCTGATTGTAAAATAGGTTAGAGATCTCTTTCAAGTGAAGAATAGAAGGTTGAAACATTACAGGAATCTGGTTTGGGATTCCATTGAGTTCCTTGATGCCTTTTCCATTGAAGCCATGCCAAGGGAAAGAAACACCAGGGCTGATTCCTTGGTTGTCTCGGGGTCTCTACTGATCCCTCATCCAGATTTCTCCCAAGATAAATTCACCATTGAGATGATTCATAGGCCTAGTGTGCCTGACAATGCAAACAATTGGCAGGTCTTTAATGATGATCAACACTTGCTTTCCTTCCTTGAACTCAGAGATAATTTTGACCAGTTGTACTTTGAAGGAAGTGGAAATCTGCCTAGAGAGTGTGTGCCCCCAAATGAAGAAGATAACAAAGAAGAAATGGATCATGATGGCTGCATAAAACTGAAAGGTAATAAGATACCTAAAGGGTTGGTAAGTTTGGAAGAGTTATTTGATAAACATGATAGGTACATCAAGTCCAAAACTTCCAAAGGAGCTCAGCAGTTTGCTAACTATGAAAAGATAAACATTGGGAGTCTTAATGAACCCATGCTGGTAAACATTGGAAAGTGCTACACACAAGAGGAGAGGGAGAAAGCAACGAATATGTTGAAAAGGTATGTTGATGTTCTTGCATATTCTTATGATGATCTCAAGGCTTTTCAACCAAAAGAGATGCAACATTTCATTCCTCTAAAACCTGGGATCAAGCCCTTCTAGAAAAAGTAGAGGCAGTATAACCCTAAAATTGCTGATACAATCTTTCAAGAGATCCAAAAGTTATTGAAGGCTAAGATCATTTTCCCCATTCACCATTCAACGTGGATTGCTAATATTGTGCTTGTCAGGAAGAAGAATGGTGAGATCTGGATTTGTGTTGATTTTAGGAATTTGAATCAAGCCTCTTTGAAGGATAATTATCCTCTCCCCATAATGGATCAAGTGTTGCAGGCTGTTACAGGTTCAGAAATGTTGTCCATGCTTGATGGATTCTCAGGATATAATCAAGTAGAAGTAAGTGTTGTAGATCAGCATAAGACTACCTTTACCACTCCTTGGGGCACCTTTGCTTATAGGAGAATGCCTTTTGGCCTCATCAATGTTGGTGCCACCTTTCAGAGGGAAATGGACTTGGCCTTTGGTAGTCTCAAGGGAAAATGCATAGTTGTATACCTTGATGATTTGACTGTGTTTTCAAAAACTAGAGTTGATCATTTCCAACACCTTGAAACTGTCCTCCAAAAGTGTAGAGAGCATGGCATCTCCTTGAATCCCAAGAAATTTGTCTTTTGTGTCACCGAGGGAAAATTATTGGGACACATTGTCTCCAAGGAGGGAATCAAGATTGATCCAGAAAGAGTCCAGGTAATTCAGCAGATCCCTCTCCCCACAAGCAAGAAGGGTGTGCACTCTTTCTTTGGAAAGATCAACTTCTTAAGAAGATTAATACCTAATTTTGCTAAACTTACTTTGAAAATAGCCCACATGATGAAAGGGAAGAAGACTTTTGGTTGGTCCTCTGAAGGAAAGGTTGCATTTGAAGACATCAAGAGAGCTATAGCAAAGACTCCAATCTTGGCATGCCCTGATTATAGCAAAGACTTCATTATCTATTGCTATGCTACTGAAAGTACTCTAGCTATTGTGTTAACCCAAGAGAATGCTGAAGGTCATGAAATCCCCATAGCATTCATGAGTTATATTTTGAAAGCCCATGAGCTGAAGTACACCATGATGGAGAAACATGCTTTTATAGTGGTCAAAGCTGTGAAGCAGTTTCATTTTTACATCCTCAACTCTCATTCTATTGTGCTTGTGCCTGATACAACTATTAAATCCATTCTTACACAACAAGAATTTGGAACCAAGAGAGGAAATTGGGTAGCCAAAGTTTAGGAGTATGATCTTGACATCAAACCCACCAAGCTAGTTCGAGGAAAGGGCTTATGTGAACTCATTGTTGAAGGAGTTGATGCCAAATTGTCCAAGGAGGAAGTTGATATCCCTGTTGTTCTTTTCCTCAGCTCAACTGACAAATGGTATGCTAGCATTGTACACTTTCTTACTTATGGAGAATGTCCATCCCATTTGAGTGCCAAGGATAAGAGATCCATCAAATTAATTTCTGCACAATATGTGTTGTGGGAAAATGCATTGTTCAAACGAGGCATAGATGGAAGGTTTTTTAAATCTGTTGACCAAAAGTAGAAAAAGAAATTGTTCTCATCCTTTCATGACCAGGCCTGTGGAGGTCATTTCTCTTCTACTGTCACAGCCCACAAAATCCTCCGTGCTAGATATTATTGGCCTACCTTGTTCAAAGATGCATCAAAGTGGGTAGGCAAGTGTGAAGCATGTCAAACCTTTGTTGGAAGACCCAAATTGGCTGCTTTACCTCTCAAACCAGTGGTGATTGAGGAACCTTTTCAACAATGGGGTTTGGACTTCATTGGGACACTCAATCCACCTTCAAGTGTAGGACATACTCATGTTTTGACTGCCACTGATTATTTCACCAAGTGGGTGGAAGCCATTCCAGTTAAAAGTACTACTTCTAAAGTAGTATGCAACTTCATCAAGGAGCACATCTTAATAAGGTTTGGGATACCAAACAAGATTGTCACTGACAATGCTTCCAATTTTTCTTCTGCTGAGATGATGGATTTATGCTATGGCTATGGCATTTCCCTTGCCCACTCTTCATATTACTATCCCTAAGGGAATGGGCAAGCAGAATCAACTAACAAGAACTTGGTCACCATTGTTTGGAAGCTTGTTAATGACTCTTAGAGGAATTGGCATAAGAAACTATATGATGCTTTATGGGCAGATAGGATTACACCTAAGAGAGCCATTGGAATGTCTCCTTTTCAAGTGGTATATGGAGTTGAAGCTCAGCTGCCAATGACATTGGAACTACCAGCCTTACATTTGATGAAGGCCATTGAGGATGCCAGCTTTACCAATTCATTGGAAAAAATAATTATGTACCTCCAGAAGTTGAATGAAGACAGATTGCAAGTGGTTGACAGAATATCAGCTCATCAACTCAAGGTAAAAGCTCTGTTTGACAAAAAGGCTAAACCCAGAACTTTTCAAGTGGGAGACAATGTTCTTCTTTGGGAAAAAAGGCATGAACCTCGAGGTAACCATGGTAAATTTGATTCCCTTTGGCTTGGTCCTTTTAAAATTAGACATTTTGCTGGTGAGAACTCTTTTTACCTGGATTACATGGATGGTTCTCCTCTCCCACTTCCTTATAGTGGGAAATTTTTGAAGTTGTTCAAAACCTAGGAGTTTTGGTGGTCCCTCTGTACATTTTGTATAGCATTTTGTTTTTGGTTTTTCTTGTTTTTGCTTGTTTCCTTGTGTGCATTGTCTTCTGTGTTGATATTGATTTTTGACTCAGTTGCCCAATGGATAAGGCACTGATATGTTCATCCCCATAATTATCTATGGTTCTTGATTTTAAATCTTTCCTCTGCCAAATCATCCCCAGAAGGAGCCAGCTGTTGTCCCCTCAATTTTCCCCCCCTTTTTTTGAAATCTAATTTCATGAAAATTGAAGTCTTGCCATGGAGGAATTCGTGTTTCGAGCCCCTCAAGTGCTCATTTTGATCCCCCATGACGTTTTATGCATTTCCTCAGTTTGCGGCCATTATAACGTTCTATATATTTCTCATGGATGGGAGGGGGTTTATGATCTTCTTTTATGCATTTGAAGGACGTGGAAACTTGCATTCTTCGCATATTAACTTTGTGCAGAAAGAAAATCTTCATCGGGTGCAAAAATGGTGTTTTCCCGTTCTCTGCAATTTTCTACGTTCTTTTCCCCATCAAATTCTTTCTCAAAAGGTGAAGCTACACATGTTTTCTTCTCATTGGATGTGGCTGGACGGGTTCCTTTTTGAACTTATCACTTTTGGTGATTTTGGAAAAAATCTCAAATTTGCCCCGCATCCCTGTGGGTCCCTTATTGGCTGGAGCAGTTTTGGTGGAAGTTCGAGGTGATGGATCCATTTTATTCTCTAAGGCATTATGGCGAAAGGGTGAAAAGTTCTAAAATGACTCATGGCCCCGCTCATTAGAAGGGATAAATTCTGAGTTGAAGCCCGCAGCGAATCAGAAAGGGACACGTGGCCTATGTTGAAAAGTCAACAGTGGAGGCATGGACTTTTAGGGGAAAAGTTGGAATTTTCCCCTTTTCAAAATAAAAAAAGTATAAAAGTGAAGTACATCCCCGTAACCAATCGGGTGATGCCATGTGTTGAAGAATGAAATCAGGACAGCGGGCTGGCGGAGGAAAATGAGAATTTGATCTGCGACCCCATTTCCAATTAGGGTGCGCCATGTGTCTGACCTTTGGCGGGGATGTGGAGGGGCGGAGAAAAATGAAAAATTGCATTTTTTCTCCCTAATGTCTTAAAACGTGGATTTTTTTCCCCAGGTTCGTCATTTCTTGGAGCTTGCCACGCGTAGGGTCCAATTTCAAAGATGACAAAGGGAAAGAGTGGCCAAAATGCACTCATCTGGTTTTTGACGCCATTAACGAACCAGAGCTCCAAAGAATACAAATGTGAACCATTCTTCATTCTTCTCTCTCTGTTTCCTTGTTGTTTATTCATGAGATGCATTTTTGGTTTGTTGTGGAGCCAAATCAATAAGTTTAAAGAGATGTAAAGTTTGATTATCAGAAAATAGATTTTATCAAGCATACGCAATAAAAAAAGGGGGAAAACTTACTAGTAAGCACTTGAGTGCTATGAAAGTGGTTAAAAGGTGGAAATGGCAGGACCACATGAAGAAGAAAATCATGAGATGCCCCCTGCTAAAGTAATCATGCTCGAATTGATGAAATATTCACCTTTTTGAACCTCTGGTTTTCATGAGTGCGTTTGTTTCATGTCACTTTCCAAAAAACGGATCTACAACAAACATTATTCCTTTTGGATATTATTTTCTTGGGGACAAAGTATGGATGTACACGAATTGTTATAAGAACATGTTTTGGCCATGGAAAAAAGGATTCTGGTTTTCTGGGAACGTTGTAAATTTGGAAGTAATTCAATACAAAAGCTTTCTTTCTCATTTCCTCTTTTATATCTATATATATCTCTCTCTCTCTCTCCTTGCTCGATTCAATGGATCATTTGTCTTTGCATTCAAAAGAAACTTTGTGTTCTTGTCTGTGTAATCTTTAGAAATTTGTGTCTGTAGATTCACATTGGTGATGAAGTGATTGATCTTTTTCCTATATTTTCTTGGTTCAATGTGAGTAAGGATATATTCTGCTACCTATATCTCCTAAAAACATTGTTGTTTTCTTCCTTCTTCATCTCTCTACTCTTCCAATCCTTCGTATTGATAATATTTTAAGTATGAAAACATTCCAGAATATCAGGGTCCAAACATTGAGAGTTGTATATTTGTACATTTGTTTTTCCTGCTTTCAATAAGGGAACCTCTCCCATTAAATAGGAGGGACACGTTTTTCCCCTAACTGTTGTTTCTAGCCATGTTCCATTATGAAACGCAACAATTTCATAATTCAAATACTCCCCTTTAAAATTAATTCTATTACCTAAGCTATATTCCTACCCTTTGGAATTAAATTTAATTTAATTCTAACATGCCTTTGGAATTAATTAAATTAATTCCTAACACCTTTTAGATAATATAATGAAACATTTATTTATTTAAATGGTTAATTATCTCCTCACAATTAAATACTAATTAAATTTGGTTATTTAATTCCACCTATTTTAGTTAACAACCACCTGGACTCCACTTAGACTCCACATCCTCATCCTAATTAACTACACTTCTAGAATCCCAAAAAGGTGGGGACAATTGAATTGCACATACAACCACCTTTCCAGATGTAACTTTTGCATTTAATTTATTTATTTCCCCTAAATGCCTCGACACTGCTGCAACTTCCTCCAATGTTATTTTAAGCATGTGCATTCAACCGTGTTCAACCAATTTCTAACTGTCTTTGCTTCTATAAAGTGCAAGCTTTTCTTACCCTAAATCCTCCTGAATTGTTTGCAAATAAACTCTATCAATTTGCATTCTGAAGCTTTCCAACTGCTCTATTCATAGCAATTACACTCATCTTTGGAGACCATTCAAAAGCACTCACAAATCAATCACTTGCAAATTTTATACAACTTCAAAATCTCTCCTACTGAGGTTTGCATTGGAAGGTTACTAGAAGGTTTGCAATTTTATTGTTTGCCTTTTATTCACTGTGATTTTTCTCTACATACATACATTACATATGCAATAAAGATATTGTTCTCTTATTTTATTCTATTATGTTCATAGTATGTATTTATAGTAATTCAAATAGTAAAATTTTCTAATGTAGATGATTGTACCAAACAAATTTAATTACTAACAAATGCATTCTGTCAATTTTTGACACATTGAATAAATGATTAAAAAAAATCTAGTTGATTTTGACACATCCAGTATCTAACTAATGTGTCTGAATTAAACTGACCCAAGAAGAAAGGATCTACAAGCATATGAAAGGGTTTAAATTCTAGTTGATGAATGTACTATAGTATATTTTGACACATTTGGTAGCTAACAAATGTTTCTTTTTCAAATTGGTAAGATGTTAAGTGTCACAAAACCTTTCAAAGGGTTTGAGAGGTGTTTCATGATCAAATTTAGATTCTATTACTAGTTGGCTTCGACTCTCTTAGTTATTTTTTTATCATTCAATTTTCAACTAACACTTTAGAATATTAGTTTGCTTCTATATGTACAAACAATTTTTTCACCATATCTTATAAAAAATAGATTGCACATTCCATTAACTCTCGCTAAGAGAACGGTCCCAATCATCACATAAAGACTCTCAACCAATCTAAGAAAATGTTTCAAGATAGAAATTAAAGCATGAAAAATAGAGCACGTAACATGCCTAAAATAACATAAACAATAACAAATAAACATAATAATGCAAGGAAATAATAGTCTCCACCATGTTTAACAATATATGTATTTTTTAAATTGATTATTATTTGTTTCTTATTTTTCTATAAACCAACGAGATTGATTTTTCCACTTTTTCAAACAGATCTTTATTCAACCTATATTTGATAGGAATATATCTGGAGTATAACTTACCCGAGCATATTTTGTGACTCACTTTGGGAACAATATGTTAATTCCAACATAATTTAGATATAGTGTCATTTGCATATTACCTAATATTTTATATTTAATTAGAAATGGGTACGATGATTTTTTTAATATACAATTTCAAAAATAATTATATAATTGGCTACATATTTCTTGTTATGGTGACGGCGTTCTCCTATGGGAAAGGCCCTTCTGGACGTTTCTATGACTACGTTAAATTTGATGGGCGGTTACATGTCGAGTAAAGACATAACATGAATAATAGCGAACAAGTGTATTATTATTGTGTTTATCTGGAGATTCCAAGGCAGACGCCCATGGTCCCCTAGCACACTCCCCGGATTGCGCCACAAGTCACACAATTCAACCGACTTAAAGGGGTTTTCACGAATTTCATCAAATAGGGTTTTGAACGCACTATAGGGTTATACCAGTAGCAGAAAATCATTACACACCGAGAGAAACCCAAAGAAGGATCTTCTTCAATGGCGGAAATAGCTGCAGCTCGGCCACTAGTCTCAGTGCAATGTTTGGAAAATGAGACATCAATGCTTTGGACCTAGAGAAGGGATTGGCCTTAACTTGTTGATTAGTTTTGATAATACTGGTTTTCTTTTCTTGATAACTTGTTTTGTGTAAGGTTTAAGCTCTTGCCTTCTCGGTTAGGTTCCTAGACTACCCCTTGTTGCAGATGCAACAGATTTACAGGTTTTTTTGATAAATATTGTAAGTGGGTCTTTCATAAATTTTCTGGCAAATAGATTTATGCCTTCTATTTAATAAATATAGAAGGTTTTTTAGGTGTTTTTATTGTTCCTGGTTTGTCAGTAAATGAGGAATAGGTTTATGGGCTCTTTTGAATTTCAACTCTTTGAAATTGGTGTTTAGCATGTCCATAACAATTACTTTTATCATAAATGGATTCATTCATTTATAGGATATTATCAAGCGTGGGGCTGAAGGGAACACTTCCAAATGATATTGGTTCTCTGTTTGCACTTGCAACACTGTAAGCTCCATATATACCAAATAAAATGAATATTGTACTGAATAAAATATTAGTCATTACTTCAAGGATCTGTATTGATATTCTTTTTGTTTACATTGACCCTTTAGGGATTTATCCTACAACACAGACTTGACCGGAAGGCTTCCAAATAGTATAGAAAACTTGGCTTCTTTGAGAATTTTGTAAGTTTCAAGCCAAACCCAAGAACCTTCAAGTTTTTAAAGCATGATCAATGTCTTATATTGGATTTCACAATTATATTAAACTGCAAAATTCTATGTTTTATGACTAGTAAAATTTTGGTACCCACATGATGGCGATTGGGTGCAGTTTCAATGGTAAAATTCCAAATTAATTGGGGAACCTGATTAATCTCAGTTTTCTGTAAGATATTATATCCCTTCCCAATAAAATTCAGTTAGAAAAAATTAAAAATAAGATTATTGAGACACACATTGTTTCATATATTAATCTTTGAAAATGGATCATGGATTTTGATACAAAATGTCATTCGATCTCATGGTTTAATGGTTGATTTTTTCAAGGCTTTGAATTCAAACAAGTTTATAGGTCCAATTCCTCCAACACTGGGTAGGTTATCCAGTTTAACATGGCTTGACATTGCAGACAATCAACTCATTACATCGGTCCACAATTTTGTTACACAACATCATTGGCCCTTGCTCACACACACAGGTCTAATTGCCCAAGGATTTATGTTATTAGATGGATTCAGTTCATTCATACAATATTGATTTTAACCTAAATAATTGATGCATTCAATAGAAAAACTATCCATGTGAATCATTTGAGGCCCCTTGTCTAAGGATGTTGGGTTCTTGGTAATATTTGATGCAAAAGTTATCAAGCTATATGGAGATTCACAAGTCAAGGTTTGCATAGATATTGTTGTATTTGATGAGATTCAGACACAGGTGTAATTGCCTAAGGATGTTGGGTGCAAGTCTATGCCTTGCCCTGTTGGTGTTATACCTCTATACCATACTAACATTGTTGCTGCTTTTGGTGTCATGCCTTCTTGACCCTCTCAATTTTTTTGTTGTCATCTATGCTACATTTAAGAGTGATGTACTATAGTGGTGTGTTATGGCAGGATTTCGTTCAATGCTCTCCTTCTTTAATAGTGCAACAGTGGTTGAAGCTAAATTATGACAAGGAGTAGCAGACTGCAACAACAAAACATACATTATTCGTAGTGGGTCTGATTGATTTTCATAGGACCTTAGGTTCCTCCAAGTCCCAATATGATGGCTTACAATCTCCACAAGATATTTCAAGGCAAGAGGGAGTTATTCATTTATCTGCTACAATGGTTGAAGGTAAGTGGTCTCAACTGGGCTAGGAGAATAAAGGCCTCTTCCAGCACCACTTTGAACCTCGGATAAAAAATAGATTTGGTATTCAAGGCATATATTATTAGCATAGGATCCCCTTTAGCTGCAATGTGTTTAATATAGTTGCTGAAGACAAGATAGAACTTCAAATGTTGCTTCATTCTCCCAACTTGCAGGTTGCTCTAGGAAGACCTAAGGCATAAACAAAAACAGCTTTAACTTTACTATCTTTAAGGACACTCTTGTGTCTGCCATCCCTGAGTTACTTTTGACGATGTCATCAAAGTGTAGTTTGATTAGTTTTAATGTGATTCCAACTAAGGGGTTCTGAACTATATATTGAAGGGGTTGTGGTCCAATTGGTGTGATGAAGGTATGTCACAAAGTATATTCCATGCACCAAAGTATGAATTCCCAGAGATACCCGAAACAAATGGGATGAGGAACCAAGTGGAAGGAGACTGATTATTCATGCACCTTGAATCAAGGACTGGTTTGTTCTCTATAGAAATTTAAAAAGACTGGTCTGGACCAAAGTAAATCAGCTATAAGAGTTTATTTGGATACATTTGGTATTTGTGGAATTCCCGCAAAAAATAAGAACTAAAAACGAGGAAAGATCGAAGTGAAAAAGAAAGGCTCTATTCTTCCATCCAACCGCCAAAATCGTTCTCTCTGGATTTCAGCCTAGCTTGGTTTGATCTCGACACCCATAATTTAATATTTTGTTGCAAAACAACATCTATCTTAGGAAAAAATTTAAGCATGCATTTTTTAGAAAATTAAAAGTTTTGTAAAAAAAAAATTGAGTAGAAGCCCCTCCATGGGACCTCGCCCTAAACCCAGTTTTCCATTTACTTCATGTAAGCCTCTAAACTCTTCTTCTTAATCAGGAAATGCCTAGTGTTCAAGGAATTATGTGGAAAAGGTACTTGGAGCTGCAACGTATAGATCCTCTACAATCTATGCACAATCTAGAATTCATGCTTTGGTGGGATTTACACCTGAGAACTCGAATAACAATACTCCCTCTAAATCTGAGATACCTTCTCTTGTCCAATTGTCGATTGGAAGACTACCACCCAGGTCTAAAGGTGAGCTACATTTTTGTGTTTTTAGTACAATGTCATGCATTAGATTTAGGTAAAATCAACATTAGATAGCTACATTTGAGTTTTTTTTTTTTTTTTTTTAGGGATAACTAGAATAATTCAAGTATTTACTTGATCTTTCCATATGGCCAAACTCACACATTGAGCATTTTCTTGCTCCCAAGATCAAGTCGCTGCAAAGACTGTGCATGATAGACTATGACACCCATCAAATAAATTTTTAGTACACATTTCTTTTTGTCTTGCAATATTTAATCAACACTTATCTGGTGCATGAGTAATTTGAAATTTTCTCTAGGTGGGCTATTTGAGCCATATAATTAATTACTATTTATTGTAGTGAATAACGGGGAAACTCATACAGTGGTTTGTTCGAGTTGTAGGAACTTCCTTGTTTAGAGGAATTCGAGGTGTTTGGAGTTCCCCAAAGGAATTTCCCACAAAAACGTATCCACTGATAGGCGGTCTATGCGTTCCAATGTAGAGGGAAACAAGAAGCAAAGAACTTTTGTTTTTCTTTGTTTTATGCAGTAAGGAGAATGGTCGTGTGCCAGAAATGCGTGTGGAAACGATCATGTTGACAACAGATCCCAACTATTTGTTTTTTAAAATATGGAATGGTCGCAGCTTGATTTGGGATGAATCAATTGCAGTTGCAATAGAAAAAGCATTCAATTTCTTGAATGTATCTAAAACTCATGAAATCGACCCATCACCGGATAGTAATTACAAAAAAACTTCATTCCCTATTGAAGAGGATTTGGAATCCAAGCTTAGTAGAAATTCTAGACTGTTGGGCATTGCATCATCAAAAGCAGTAGGGTTTTATTCCTTAAATGTTCTTGAGACTCCTGAAAGTGACACCATTGACCGTAGACTTTTGACACATCTTGAAGAGCATTCAGAGCTGGAGCTTAGTGAAAATGTAGAGGCATTTGGACAATTGTATCATCAAAAGCAGGGGCATTAAAGCTTGACACTACTGGCAACTAAGCTTTAACACCTCTTGATCAAGAATGATAGTCCGGGCTTAGCGTAAATGTAGAAGATCAACATCCACAATCTGAGCTTAACATAAATGCAGAACAATTTGTAATTGCATTAGCAAAACCAGTGGCATCTGTGTGATTTTTGTTTTTGCATAAATGTTTTTGTGGAGACATTTGGATATGCATCATTGCTATAATAAGTACTTTCAAAACCCTCCAAAACTTTATGTTTGGTTTGTGTTGGAATTGTACAATTTCTTGGAAGATCAGACCATGGTTTGATCTTGAACTTTGCAAAGTCATTTGAAGATATCTATTATGGCTCTCTAATTAACAAAATAATTTTCTGACAACACATTCTAAAACGGCATCCCCACAAGTGCTTTCTATCCTGGGGTCTACTTTTCTCAACGGATGAGCTGATTTTCAAGTTAGCAATGACCAATTTTACCTTTTAACAGTTCAGATTTTATTCATATTAATTCAGTCCACTCGGAACCCTTAAAACATATAAAAGTGTGCCTAAATTTCTTTTTGAAGGGGCAAAATTGGCGTTTGGGCATTTTGTTCCTTTTCCACTTGCCCAAGAGGAATGTTTTTGTCAAAGCTAAATCAATCCACTTCCGATACTAATAGTAGTTAACTCTTATGTTGTTGCCTGCTCTAATTGTATAAGGTTCCACAAGAAAAATACATTGATGAGTACATGCGTATTTAAATTATTAAATCTCAAAATATGAAGAACCACATAATTAATGCTCATGGGTTTAATTCCTATGTAGAAGGTTATTTGGAAATTATTTCTTCTTATAACACAAGGAGATGCCCTCAATATTAAAATAAATGCCAGCAAATTTGTAGTGTTAGTAAAATGATTAAAAGCAGACATTAACTTAATTTTATAGACACCACCATCAGTTAAAAAACCCAAAGTGCATAAAACTACATAGGAAACGATGTTAGGAATTCTCAAATTTTATGGGTATATAAAGAATGTAGTCAAATTTGTGGTCCTCGTGGCAAGATTGAAACTTTATTTGATAAGGTGGCTGGAAGAAAATCTTGTGTTAAGGTTATCAAAGAAAAGATGGGGAAAATTGAGGCATATTCAATCATTAAATATCCAAAAAAATAAAAACATATTGTCTTGCAAGATGCCAAACAAAGGGTTGTTTATCTTGAAACGGTTTGGTTCTAAAACTTGGAAAGAGGAAGTTGGAAGTCAAATATTTGGTTTTACATTGAACAGTTCATCTATGGGATGAATTGGTAAAGCTTTGTTAATTGTTGAGTTGGTCGGTATTGTAGTATTTGTAAGGATCGTTAATAGAAAAATAAGCACACATGTAGTTGCAGAAAACAAAATAACTAAAAATATATATTCATTATAGCTCAAACTAAAACATACAAACAACAAGATCAATAACAAGACTATCTTGAAGGGGGCTATTGGACCATGACAAGACTTCAGTGGACAATTGTGTTGTAGATCTTTGACTAAGGATTTTCATTGTTAGGTTTTCTAAACCAGTTTTAGGATTTCTCAACAGACCAGCATGGTACAAGGAAAAGGTTTATCCTCCAAACAAGGTAGATTACTTTTTATGGCATTTAAAAAGAAATGTTTGTGTACCATTGAATCCACTCAGACCAGGAAATCAAGGGCAGAATTTCAAATGTATAATCTATTTCATTGACTGCACAGTCTATTCAATCATTAGTAGATTGAGTTTTTCGTAGCCCAAGTAAACAACTCATAAGAGAATAAAAATGGTCAACTGGTTAATATAAACTACCACCAAAATGTTAAATATGCCAGTAGAGCTAGCCTACAACAAGATTGTCTCTTCCTGATACGTTGAATGTTATCTATAAAAAAAATTGTATTACTTTTTTGCCTCATGAATTGGGATATCATTATTAGAATTATTGCTATGTTTAGTTTCAGATAACTAGCAAGTCATGCTTCATATTTTTTGTTTGGGTAAAGACAAACTAGCTGAGAATGGGTATTTAGATATGTACATATGACAATATTATTTTGATCTATATATGAATATTTTTAGAGGCATAGTAGCAATTATGAGATGGATTCAAAAGGTATATCAAATTTAGGGTAGTAATGTGTGTATTTAGAACCAATTAACCATCAAATTAATATTCAATTAACAAGGCATAATTCATTTTTTTGGTTTGGATAAAAATAAATCAACCAGAATTTCGCATATATATTTACATATAACAATATATGTATATATTTTGCAAAACATATCTAGGAATGAAAATTTAAAACTATTTATTATTATCAGGTTCCAACCCTTGAACACAATGCAAAAGTTGTAGGACAAAGTTTGGATTTGCTTGAATATCTGGATAACAATTTTGGAGGACCTAAGATTGTCCCCAAAGTAGCATACAATGTCTTTGGACTGCATGATTTCTCTTCTGAACTATATATACAACTTTCAGTAGTTATCCTCTTCAAACATATGTGTTCATTGGAATTATGTAGGATGTTGCTAAAAAGGAAGCTGCAAATGAGCTACTGAAGTAATCAAACAATTTTAATACGTCTAATTTTGTGGGATTGACTAAGCTAGAATCTGTGGTCGCAAAGGAATTTGGTAAGAGAAATGTTTCTTGCATTGGCTAATGATAATGATGATTTCATAGGAAATATTCTTAGGTAATTAAGAATATGCTAAGCAAAAGATTTTAATGCTTTGCTTTCCAAACCATGGTAGGGCCTAGTCTTAATTATTTGGAAAATGCTCTTGGGAAGTTTTCTGCAGATGGTCTGTTCTTTTTGGGTGAAGTTAGCCTGGTAAATCATAGTTATAAAGGTGAAAGTTGATATATGATCATTTTTGTATTTATTGCTTTGACTAATAATGAAATGTTGCATGAAACTTATGCAGGTTGATCTTGAATATGCTCATTTTTTTGAAAGATATCAGATTGTGTATCAAATCTTAAAGAACTATGATATAACAACAAACAGGCCAAAACTATTGAAATGGACGGAGAGCATCATGTGTAGTTCAGACCAAGATAAACTTAATTGTAGAAATACTTACAAATAAATGATATGAATAATATGCTTATTGATTTTGTGTTCTCTTTAAATACTTTACGAAAAACATAAATGTAGGTCCATTATTAATCTTGCGATGAACTTCCACCTGGTTGGAGGATTGAACTAATATAACAAAAAAAGATATAGTCACAAACTAATGCAAATTATTTTTTTCCGTCACTGAAAACCAACTATGTTCTCTCTATTTTTTTCCTTCAAACAACTCATCATAAGCATATAAATAAAACATAGTAATTTAAAGAGCAATAAATTCTTGAAAAGAACACAGTAAATTTTAGATGTTGCAGGGGTCTGATAAACAGAGCACTATTCAGGACATTAATCTTTTTATGAGAAAACACTCATGTTCATCATCTCCAATATGAATTGAGTTCTGAAGACTCAAATAAATGGAGTGCATAATTATTTTAATTTCAATTTCTTCTATACAAGAAAGAAATACCAAATTTGATGGTGGAGGCATACTGGAATAGCAAATGTCGTTCTTCTCTGGGGTTAAAACATTAGATACAATATACACCAAATCTCCCAAAACTTATTGCCGAGATTTTTGTAAAAACTCTATGAATTAGAAGGTAATTGTAGTTCTGGAGTGGGAGTGGGAGATGGGAAAGATCAGGCATTAGGTGGGTGGCTGGTTGGGTGACCACTGAATAAGATCCGCTTTTTTGGTTTGGTTATGTTTGACCTATCTTTTATTTACTTGTGAAGGGATATATTGGTTGTACATAATTTGATCTTCCATTCGCAATCATGGAAAAATTTGCACAGGAAACATCTATGCTTCTCTTAAAATGTTGGCATTTCGGTGCTCATAAAATTTTCAGGCCAAATTGTTCATTTTACTGGTGTAATCCAGGATTCTTGTAATAGTGCCTCATTTATGGCTTAAATCCTGGAACAATACTTCTCATTGATTTTATACATTGAAATTTCAGTTGTATTCCTATAAGTTAAATCAAAAGGCACAACACGTTTCTGATAAACATTTTCCTACACTTACAAAATCAGTCACACCCCTTTAAATCAAATAACATGTACCATTCGGCATTCAGATTGCATTGTACACATGCGATTGCTAGTATAATATAGAAGTTGAGATTGGAAAATATGTTAAATCAACTTAGCCATTACTCGTGAAGTTGTTAAACAAATACAAGACTCCCAGAATGAGATTGTAATTCTCTTTCCAAACTTGAAATGTTTGAAAAATCATAGTTATGAGACTTGTAAACTTCTTGAAAACTAATTAATTAATCATTGGATTTGCTATAGTGAGTGAAATTGCTTATTTTATAGAGAAATTATGTGCATTGAGGGAACTTTTGTAAAAAAATTTCCAATGTTTATTCATTTCTTTCCATTGTTAGTGAATGAGCGTGCAAGAGGATGATAATGTCCATTTCCATCTATTATTCCAGACCATGTATTTTTTATTTTGGTGTCAGGGATGCTAAGAAATTGAATGTATGGAGGTTTGTGACGGTATGAAAGACTTTAATCCACAATCATTTATTAGTTTTTTGTATAACAATATATTGATAATGTTGACAACTGCTTTTGGATTCTTTCTTCAATGCTTATTTAGGGGAGAGGGGCCACTAGTGGTGTGTCTTAAAGGATCCACTAGTGGTGGAAACCAAGTACATAGGTGACAATAGTTGAACATTGGGTATTTAATAATTGTAAGTCTTATATGTCTTGATGTGATTAGGTACTCTACACAATTAGTATGTCAAAAATAAATAGCCACTAAGTAGTTCTATGACAACTATTAGGTGGTACTATGACCATTATTGGGTATTTTCTAATCAAGACTCATGTCCACTAGTGGACCATGATCAAGTATTGCCCCCTCCCCTATATTACAATGTTTTAATACAATTAACACTATCGGCGCTATTTATGGAATTGTAGTTATGATGAAAACATTAATGGCAAGTACTCATAATCATATTTTGGTGGCTTTTATTTATTTTTTTTAATTTTAATTGACAATGATTTCCAAATAAGTTTGACAAAATAGATACTCCAATACATGTATTTTGACATTATCCTCGTGATCTCACACAAGGGACATGTTTATATTTTTCGAGTCTTTTTTGCATATCAGCAGTCTCATAATTCTTTAAGTTTTATGTAATACATGCAAATGAGAAAAATAAGCAATTTTTTATCAAAATAAATTGTCTTAAAAATAAATAATGTTTGATTAGGGGAAGGGGAGCAGTCATTTATACCCCTTAGTTTAACAAGCCTGGAACACCAATAAAAATGTGTTTTCACAAAAAAATACTCCTTTGCATAGTTCAACAAGTTAACATGTCCTAGAGGTGATTTTCGCAACTTTTAAAATGACACATACCCTTGTAAATTATGTTTTCGTACGAATTCTCCTTTTTTCCATTTTTTCTACTGGACCCAATAGTTGTGACTAAAGTACCTTATATTTATATACTTAGAATATCCAAAAACTAGACTTTGCACCTTCAAAAATGTAAAAAAGTGACGAATTAAAAATATTTAAGGGTCTTAAATATTGCATACAACACGTTTAATGCAGCTTCCATGACCAACCACCTACATTCCATCACCGATAATTGTGATGTGAGTGTCGTAGCACACCATTTCAATACTACTTTACCTAATCCTGTGCACCAACTTTCGTTTCATTTTTACGCAGTGTTGGTTCATTATGGAGGCTCTACGAGTTCATTTTGGACGTGTTGGTGGTGGTGTGGAGCGATGAAAAATCTTTTCCAACAATGTGTTTTCACACCATCATTTCATTTAAATGTTTTGTTTTGCACCCAAGAGTTCTTTGTTTATTTTGACTATATTTTTGGGTATCTATTTCTTTGCTAGCTCGCATATTTGTTTACGGTTATTGTAGTCTTTCCTCGGATTTTTAGAATATTAAGTGCATATTTGAGTTGCATGCTTGGAATATAATATTTGAAATGAGGTCTATTATCTCAAGGATAAAATCCACATCTATGAAACGAATGCATTTTCCTTCCATTTTAGTATTGATGTCATTTCTTCTTTGCACCCACTTTGTTCTCATTATGGAGTTGTTGGTACACATTGATTGCAGTCTTTGAATATGTTATATTAAATTAAATCTTGCAAATATATCCAACTTACTAAATTTTTCGTCTAGATCCCAATACAAGGATGTATCTGTGTATGCTCTAATTGAGTAGTAATGGTTGTTTTGCATAGCTTACCTACGAACTTATACACTAGATAAACCTTGAAGTGAACATTTTTGCATAGCTTGCTTGTCAGCTTATACATTGCATAAACTTTGAAGTGTGCACATTATGTTAAGCAGGAACTAATTAGAGGTTCATAAAACATATTTCTTTGCTAGATTATCACATTTTTCAATTTTATGGAATATTGAGGCATATTTGAGTTGCATAATTGAAATAAAAAAGTTTTAAATGAACTATCTTATCTCAAAGATTAAACCTATAACCGTTTTATGTTGTCGTCATCACCAACCACCCACCTTCCTTAACCGATAGTTTTAAAGTGGTTTCCTTACCACACCATTTCAGTATTTCTTTATCTCTTCCTTTGCAAAAAAATTCTTTTTATTATTATCCATTGTTGGTTCATGCTCAAGGCGGTGTTGGTTGTTTTGAGGTGCATGATTGAAATAAAATGTTAGAAATGAAGTATATTATCTTAGGGATGAAACCCATAAGTGTGAAGCAATTTCATTGTAATGTCAAATCAGTATTGCTTTACGTTCAACGAAGTAATTGCCTTGTCATGCCATTTCAATTTTCACACCACCGTAGTCTTTAGATGTTTTCTTTGTCCCTAAAATTTCTTTGTTTGTGTTGATTTTTGTTTTGCCTATTCAAGTGGAAAGAGATCATCTTATATAAACATTTTACACTTGAAGCTCTGTAACATTATAATGGGTTTACTCTTTTTTGAACATTGGGGACATATTTTATGTGGGTTTTACCCCATATCTATAGAAAGAGCATATGCTCAATATAATTCAAATCTCACTTACATTATTATTATTCTTATTATCCACATACTCACACTACACCCATGTTAGGACTAATTCCTAACATCCCTCCCTTAGTGCTAACATGAGGAGGGACACAAAAGTCTAGAGCTACAACATTCACAACCCCCCCTTTATGTAAATAACCATTGGATGTCAATTACAACCAAAAGTGCATCCAAGTACAATTTAGTGTTCTTATGATTTTTCGAAACTGAATTATAATTCTTCCCCCCTTTTCGAAAAAGTACCAATGCAAAATTTTCTTTTATTACAAAATTAAAAGCGCTTGAGATGGTTCAAACCTTCTACCACTCCCTCCTAATATGCCTTTATATAAGTTTGTAACCACACGGGTTACCGGACCCAAAAAAGACTTTAATGAATAGAATTGACTTTATCTTTTAAATCGTGATTATTTTAATATTAATTAAAAAACTAAAATAATTCTTCACCATGAAAGGAATCAGGCTGCAAATTATCGATTAGGGTTTTCATTGGATGTGATTTTCCAAATATCCTCGCCAAAGGGAGATCAATGTGTTTGATTCAGGTTTAGTTGTCGCCTCGTAGGAGTCGTCGCCAAGATGGGGATGTCGCTGTGTTGCCACATGGGAGCTGTAGTTGAGAGATCGAGCTTAGGAAGATTGATTCATGCTGAGATCTATGGTCAAGTCATGACCGAAATTGGTGCAGGGTGTATGCAGCTCACCCAATACTAAGTTGAGTGGTGCGTGTAGAAAGATCAAATCCATAATCCAACGCACAACTGAGTTTCCTTGTAGAAAAGAAAACGCCACATGGCTGTGATCTTTGAAGGCCGAGTAATGAAGGCCGAGTAAGGAGATTGTTGAGATGTGTAACTCGCTTATTGATGTAGATAGCAGACAGGGCCCTTTAAAAAAGGCATCAATGCCTCCATTGCATACGAGTAGGAGCTAGATCTATCGTAGGAAGGTCAGGAAGAGACTCCACAGGATATTCACGATGTCTAGCCAAAGAAGCTCGATCTGGATGCAACAAGTTCCCAAGAAAGAATATCTGTCACCAAGATTCCATAGAACGATGTTGATTCAAAGAGAATCAAGCTACGAATTAAGGGGCCTTCACCGCAGTCACAAAGATATTTCTCTCAATGAATGGATCTTTGCGATTTCGAGTTTGAATGAGGAAGACACGACTTCAGAGCTCAGTGTTGAAAAAACAGAGAACAATACGATGTCCATTACATGGTGTGCCAACCGAATCATTACAATGATGATCTGTGACAAGGGGTTGAGCAATGGGGATTCGATGCAATATACATGGAAGAGGAGAGGAGATGCCAGTGAAATATAGAGGCTTTTTTATTTGCAGGAAATATGTTTTTTTTACTCACACATATCTGAATAACAACCTGAAACCCAAGTCTTTCAAATCCTCATGAATGCAAATATGAAAGCTGAGAAATACACCTGCTACAAATTTTGATTTTTTATATTATTTTAAAAATATGAACACAATGAACAGATTGGATAAAATATTGCTGAATGATCGAACAAATTGAAAAAGAGAAGACGATGCACGTGAATGATGGATGTCACCGGGTTTGCTTCGAGGTCGGCGATATCCGCTATTACCATTGACAAATATGCAAGAAAGGTGGACACTACAAACTCCAAATTTTGCATGAGGTCCGTGGTATCCTACTAGTCCTTTGTTTGCATCGCTCGACTTCACAACAAATGGATGGGAATGGAAAAAGGGAATGGGATCTGCTAACCCATCTCCTTAATCAACTTGACAAATGAAGCATGAGCGGGATGAGATTCAGAGAAGTCTCACAGGAAACCTGCTCTGATACCAAATGTGGGTTTTACGCCATATCTATAGAAAGAGCATATGCTCAATATAATTCAAATCTCACTTACATTATTATTATTTTTATTATCCACATACTCACACTACACCCATGTTAAGACTAATTCCTAACATTTTTGTTGTATGATTGAAGTAAAACCCATATTTGTGAAGGTAAAATGATATTGAAATGGCATGATAAAACTTTTGCTTCACATATGTTGGTTTTATTTCAGTCATGTCATTTCAGTATTGCTTTACCTTCTTCTTTGTACCCACTTTCTTTTCATTCTTATCTATTATTGGTTCGTTTTTTAGGTGCAACAGATTCATTTTACATTTGAAGATCTATAATGCTATAATATTTTCAATATGGTTAAAGGTTTAACGTATATATTATAAATGCCATGATGCACTTTAAGCTTGTAATGTTGTAATTTTACACCCACTTTATTTTCGTTCTTATTTTTTGTTGGTTCATTGCGGGAGTATTGTTTGTTATTTTAAGTTGCATGATTCAAAATCTTGCAAGTCTTTCCACCTTAGTAGTTTCAGCTTACAAATTTGCACTGGGATCTATAAATTGAAACTACTAAAGTGGAAAGAGACATATAATAAAGATCTATAACTGAAACTACTAAAATGGAAAGAGATTCATGAAATATAAATATTTTGCACTAGAATGTAAAAGTAGAAACTGACAAAGTGGCAAGAGAGCATTTAATTTTAATCATGAACGAGAAATTTACATTACAAAAGAGAAGATGAATGAAAATATACCTCACTTCTAACATTTAATTGTAATCATGCACCTCTTTCAAATTTCATATTATAGATTTATGATATTTATATAAATTTGGTAGCTTCTTCAATTGAGGAGCAAGTTATTAAATATATATTGTCTTGCAACTCTTTACACTTTACCCGTTTCTGCTTATAAATCCCAGTGCTAGGATTTTTCTGTCAAATGAAAACAGACTTCATTTCTAACATGTATTTTAATCTTGCATCTCTATCTATCTTCAACTTTGATATCCTATTGCAAACATATCTTTGCTGCATTTGTAATTGAGGAGCAAGTTATTAGATTATAATTGAATGTGATTTTTGTATGACATAGAGTATAGTGATACATACAGTAGTGTTTGAATATCCACAAATATGGCATTAGGTGATATTGGATAATGGAGAAGAACAAAATGGAAACAACTTTCAGGTGAGGTTTTTATAACTTCCTTATATTGACGATCCTTAATATCACCCATTTCTTTTTATGGTTTCATGTGATGAGTTTTAGTAAAATTGAAAGTTTTGGTACTTATTAAAAAAGAATGGTTTAATGAAACATAATCATAAACATAAACATTACGTTAAAAATATATGATGAGTGTTTTACATTGCATAATTGTCTATTTCGATTAACTGTATAAAAAATAACTTATGTTTTAATAAACCTTAGAATAGAAACTTGTGGCATCCAAGCCGGAAATAATGAATAATGCACTTGATTCTCTGCATTCTAAGAACTTGAATTTGAATCATTTTTGTTGTTTTTGGAATTTGTAACCATGTTCATTAAAGAGAGACTCCCACAATGATTATTGCATGTGGAGGAAAAAATTGGGCAAATCACATTTATCATATATTTTTAAATATGATATCATTTGGGAATATGGTTTATTTCGTTGCTTAAATGTTTATGCCTCTCTAATTCCTTTAGGGCCTTCTCAAATTTTCTTTCTCTTCTATCATGCTCCTTTTACTCCCTTTCTTGCCTTTGCTAAAACTTTTCCTGCTCCTTCCTCTTCCTTTTAATTTCATTTTCCAACTTCAATTGTTCCCCTCATTTCCTTCTAAGTGTTCCTCACATATTTTCTCTTCAATTTATTGTCTCTTCTTCACCTTATTTTCTTCAATATATTTCATGTGGGTCGTTTATTCTAAATATATCTGCTTATACTCATTTGAAATGAGAGTCTGAAACTATGTACCCAACCTAGGTACATTATTTCCTTTTTTGGCAACCCTCTCAACTAATAATTTAATCAAATATGATAATGATGATTTTGTGCTCATGTTAGCTTGAGTGCAATATATATTTTTATCTTTCTGGTACAATATCTTCATGTGTGCCCAAAGTTGATGTATTGAATCTGTTATTTCAATTGAACCCAAATTTACATAGTAATGAGCCAGTTGAATGGGGAGAGGTGGCGGTAACGGAAATGACATTGGCACATTTACTTTCCTGGATTCAAAATTCATGCCAATGTTTGTTATTGCCTCCTTTACACAATCCGGCCTATTTACTTGAGTAGGCAAACTTAAATCTCGTTGGCATAAACTGGAAGTTACATCATCATTTTTTGTTGCTTATAGAGCATGATAATCATTAATGTTATGGTTTCCTTACAGTACTTGGTTGTGAAAATTATCTACATTTGTTGGTTGTTCTCCTTTAAGAACAATTGTTTCCTTCCTTTGTTGCAAATTTGTTACATCACTGTTATAGTTAATAAAGCTTTCCAACCTCGTGATATTTTATGCAACATTCACTTCATATTTTTGTACATTGAATGCATGACTTGGAATCATGTCATTTGTTAGTGATTTTAGTTGATGGGCCATATATCTATCCTTCTAAAACAAACTTTAATATTGCCAAGTTTTAATGTGCTCTTGAATGCCAAACTACCTAAAGTGCTCGATTCTTGTTTGCTAATATATAACCCATAATGTTTATTCATCCAAACTTTTACATCAAATTTGAAGTAGGAGTTAAAGGGACCAAAGAGGCTTACACCCAATGGCTGTAATTTATAGCTTATGTGTGTCGGAAATGTAATTAAATCAATCTCTAATGCCCTTTCCTTTTCAATTATTGGAAATATAATAAGGTTTCCACGACCATCAAATATGATAAGATGTGGATTTATAGGTTAAAATCCACCCAGTATAGTGATTTAATTTAATTTGAATCAAATCTAATATTACAGAGTCACTTATTATGTGAACATTAAAATACATAAATGACACAAGAAAAATAACATGGAACTAGATTTGGGGCAAGGGCGGGCCCCAGCCATCAGGTCGCCTATTCTATATTTATAGCCACCCCCAGATAATAGATAGGTCGCCTCCTCTCCCGCCCGACGGGCCCCCCGCCATTGTATTTATCTAGTGTAGGTGTAGGTGTGGGTGTGTTGCCCCCTACCCTATATATAGATGGCTATCTAACAGCTATCCATCCAGAATCTAGACTGGCGATAAAACCATAAGTAAGAAAGGGACATAGAAGATTAGTTGATATCCACACAATCTGGAACTGATCTCCATAAATTTTGGAGCTCACAAAAAAGGATGGACAGGGGCGGTTGCAGTAGGACAAGGGTGCCTGGGTGTTGATGATTGTATTTGGGCACCCGTGAATGTGCAGAAGCTTTGGATCTAGTTTTTTTATGTCGTGGGGGTGTCGTAGTTCTCCCCTATTGATCACCTGATATCAACTTGTACGAGTTTTTCGAAATAGTTACACTCAAAATTGGAAGATGTTGTAGAAATATGAATCGTAGAATTTTGAGTCTAGTTTCTAAGCTACTAAATTTTATTGAAAACGGATAAGTTTAAGTGGGTCAAACAACTAAAATACCAACAGATGCTCCTGTTTTTGTTAAAAAACATAATAGAGTGACTTTCGTGCCCCCCACCATTTTTTTAGCACCATTTAGTATTTTTGAAAACCCTTTGGTAGAAAGATAGCTAGGAGCATCTAGTTTGGGCTCCATTTTTTTTAGATTTTTATAGCGAATATTTTTTTATTTATGATTTTTCTAGTACAAAAATTTTATGTTTTGAAAAATAACGGAGCTCCGACCGTGCCCCCCCCCCCCTAACTACCTCAAAAAATATCAAAATTAGATTTTTTTTTTGAATATGTATAGAATTATGCCTAGTTTGGGCTAGTATAATTTTTTTAAAATTTTGATCACCCAAAAAAAAGATACACCATGAAAGATAGACATATTTACACTTCAAAAAATAGCTATAAAAAGGCATAGTTAGAAAATAAATAATATGGAAACTTTATATTAGTCGAAAATTTGAAAAATTATATTTTTAGAAAGAAGAAACTCTGCTCTACGTCGTGGTATAATTTTTTTAAAAATGGATCGATTGTTTTATTTTGATTTATCATAGAGGAAGTGGCATTTTTACATTTTCTTGCAAAAACACATTGTTTGTTGTGTTTGTACAGGTCCATGCCTCAGGCTTGGGGATCCAAACCGGATCCCAAGCCTTGAGGCATGGCTTGGAAAAAGAGAAAATACAAAACGTACGTGCGTATAATGCGTACACATTTTTCTTTGTTTATATATTGTGGCCCCCCAACGTCCCTTTCATCTCTTTCACGGGAATTCTGCAAACATTATGTTTTGTCTGTAATTTTCTCTACATTCTTGCACGATTTTTTAGTAGTTCATTTTGTCCCCTACCCCACTAGTTGATTTTTTCTAATCATGGGTGATAAACGTCGAGCTAAGGACAAGAGGAAAGTCAAGAACAAGACACCAGAGCAATTGGAAGAGAAGAGAATAAAGAAATTGAAGAGAATGCAAAAACTTCGAGCAGGGCAAGGTACATCCGCTATATCAAATGTAGCTAATGTATTAGAAAATGGGGATGAAATACATAATGAAAATGTAGAGAATAATGATTTTGCAATGAATAATGATATTGAATTGAATGATAATGTTGGTATGGATGAAGAAATTGATATGAATCCAATTGTTGAACCCTTACCTGAGAATCCAAATGTTAACCCCAAATTTTTTATGAAAAAACTGAATGAAGAAAGTAACCTTGTAAACGAATCTTCACCTCTAAGAAAACCTCCTTCCATTTTGTGAAGAAAACCAATTCACTTAATTGAAATTGATGAAAACATTATAAAACCAATGCCTAACAAAATGTCTGAAAGAAATGCGAGAAGAAAAGCTAGTGGAATTTGGGATAATTACTTTGAGAATTTAAATGACACACAAAGATGTCAATTATTTGTTACATTGATGAAATTAATTAAGATGAGACCTATAATGAAGACCCTGGGGTTAAGAACATCTAATGTTGTTGATCAAAATGCGTCAATTGTTGAAAACATACATAAAGCATACCAAACTGTAGGTGGAAAAAGACGCACCAAAGATAGTAATGCTACACGGCGTGCACTTACTAATTGTATAGTAAGTGATAAAATAGTTAATAAATGCTTGATTAGAAAAACAAGCAGTGCTTTGAAGCTAAACAGAAAAACACTAATGAAAGCAATAGAGAGACGTAAACGTCTTGAGTCAGTCAATAACACTGATTATTGGGCTTTCTCTAGCAGACTTCCATGAAAAGACAAGAATACATCTGATATTCTAAAAGAATTAATTGTAACTATTTGGAATGAGAACACAAGGGTGTCACCGAATAGAAGAGATACAGTAAAAAGAAGAATAGGTTCTCGTAATCGTGAATCGTGTGCAAAACATTTCTTAGATATGACTCAAACAGAATTGTTCTCTAAGTTTAAGAATGAAAATCCACAAATTAACATTAGCCAAAGATTCTTTGAAATGAGCAAACCCTTTTATGTGAAAATCAATCACTCACGTACCACTTGTTGTTGCAGGCATCATGTTGAATTTTCAATGCATTATGATGTTTTTTGTCAAATACGTCATGTTTTGCATACTGACATCATGTTGCAGGAGTGTGGATTAAATGTCCCACAAAAATCTTCAAGGGAATTTATTCTGACAATATTTTGTGAAAAATCAACAAGACAATTTTTTTATAACAAAGCATGTTTGGATGGAATGTGCAATGTATGCGGTGGCTTGCCAAATCTGAAAAGTTGTATCCATGAGGAGAGTACATATTCAATAGGAAAAGAATTGGTTGATTTCACCAAATATAAATCGGTGGCATATCAATTAAAAGATGGAAAAGAATCTAAGAGGTGTGAGCTTGTTAGAAAACAATTACCTGTATCAGAATATATGGTCAAATTCAGAGAGGAAATTTTTTATGAGTATGCAAGGCACACACATAGAGCTCGATGGTTGGATGAACAATTCAAGTTAAGAAAGGACACATTCCCACTTGGTACTATTGTTTCAGTAGTTGACTTCGCAGAGAATTACACATTGCAGCCACAAATGGAGGTTCAGTCTCAATATTATAACTCAGTGCAAGTTTCTATTTTCGTGCATATAACATTCATGCACTCTCCTGAAAGCACTGAGCAAGATCAAAAAATATTAAGAGAGTATCATTTCTACATCAGTGATGATCAGACACATTCTACAGAATATGTACAAGGGTGTTTCCAGGTGTTTTATGCAAACTTGAATGAGAGGAACATTAGTTTCGATCAACATTACATTTGGTCAGACAACTGCACATCACAATTCAAGAATGCACAGATGTTTTATTGGCTAAGCAGGATGCACAAAGAAACAAATGTACAACATATCTAGAGTTTTACTGAGGCAGGGCATGGAAAAGGAGAGCATGATGGTGCAGGAGCATGTGTGAAAAGAGCACTTGCAAGAGAAGAGTTAAAGTTCAAGGATGGTGCTAAATTTACAAATGTCAAAAAACATTGTTGATTGGTGTGTCAAGAATATGGGCCATGAATCTCAAGAGAGATCAATGGTTCGTAGATATTTTTGGTTGATAGAGGAACAACATCTGGAAAACTTTGAAGATTGTATGACAGTTGCAGGATCAAGTGATATGCACTCATTCCGTAGTTCAGATGCAAATGCTTGGACTATTTATACTAGGTGCATGACATGTTTTTGTATATCATGCATTGATTTTGCGTGGAATGAATGTAAGTCACAACAGTGGGTGGATGAATGGACTTGTAGACCTCTAATTCCACTCGACACACATCAAGTTCCATGAGCATTACAACTTGCAGGGTCTTCAGATCAAATGACAACATCACCTGACTTTGACCAAGTCTCTGATTTAGTGCAACAAGGTACATACATATATGTACATGCCATGTTTTAGATTTATAAATTATTAAATGGTCAACTCTTAATGTATTTTTAAATTGACTGAACAATTTTACTTTGTGATACATAGGGCACATTTTTGTAGTTATTGCGATGGAATTTAACGAAGAGGGAACAAACTACTTCTTGTCTCGTTGTGTAGAGGGGAAAAAAATTGACTTCCACTATCATTGATGGTGAAGACCTTGAGTATCCCACTGGGTCAGTGGTAGTCACTGGAACTTGGCTTCGACGATATCCTATCAAAAAATCAAACATTTGGTTGTTTGAAGACTATGAAGTACATCGGAAGATACTTCACTATTCACATTTGGTCCTTGCAACAAATATTAAATTGATCAAATATCGAGGTCGGCCATCAAACAAGAATCTGTGGAAGGTTCGTGAATCAGATCATGAAGCAATTCTTGCTACTGTCAAGAATAGAGTTGATCCTTGCGGTTCATTGGATTGAATTTGCAAAGGTATGTTCTTCATGAATTTAATTTGAATATTTACTTAAATGATTTTGTTTAAATTTTGTATGATTTAAAATTCTATTTAATTGCTTACTAACATGTTTATGTAGGTTAGTGGTGCCAAAAAAGCTTCCACCTTCACGTGGTTGTCACTGTCACTAGAGAATTTATTATTCTCGAAGCCAAGTGAAGCTAAGAGAAATTAAATATTAGAAAGGAACAACAAACAAAAATTCTCATTTCACCACCTATATTGTAAAAATATCTTATTAAAATTCTCATTTCACCACCTATATTGTATGAACCACCTATATTATTTAGGTGATTGGCAATGGACAACCTTACACTGACTCAGACTGCAGTATTTCACGCATTTGCAAATAGTAGGACAACGAGAGAACCAAATGGAGATGGAGAAAACCACAAGAGGATTTCATAGAGGGCCCCGACATGGAGGTATCAGATCTGACGATACATCTCTAGGTGCCACAGAGTCTGAGAAATCACCCATCAAATATATACCGTGTTTTGGCCTCAGGGCTCTTAAGGGACTACGCCCGGACGAGGTAGCCCGAAAGCACGGGTAGCATAGGGAACCAAAAAAAATCCTCCACTAGCATTCACCTGGCCACCCCGACGTGTTGGCATAGTTGGTTTGGTCCCATGAGCTTCCGTTTGCAAACTATAGCATCTGGCAGCCGTACACTGACTCAGACTGCAGTATTTCATGCATTTGTAAACAGTAGGACAACGAGAGAACCAAATGGAGATGGAGAAAACCATGAGAGGATTTCGTAGAGGGCCCAACATGGAGGTCTCGGATCTGACGAGACATCTCTAGGTGCCACGGAGTCTGAGAAATCACCCGTCGAAGATATAGCGTGTTTTGGCCTCAGGGCTCTTAAGGGACTACGCCCAGATGAGGTAGCCCGAAAGCACGGGTAGCATAGGGAACCAAAAAAATCCTCCACTAGCATTCACCTAGCCACCCTGATGTGTTGGCGTAGTTGGTTCGGTCCCACGAGCTTCCATTTGCAAACTATAGCGTCTGGCAGCCGTACACTGACTCAGACTGCAGTATTTCACATTTGCAAACAATAGGACAACGAGAGAACCAAATGGAGATGGAGAAAACCATGAGAGGATTTCATAGAGGGCCCCAACATGGAGGTCTCAGATCTGACGAGACATCTCTAGGTGCCACGGAGTCTGAGAAATCACCCGTCGAAGATATAGTGTGTTTTGGCCTCAGGGCTCTTAAGGGACTACGCCCAGACGAGGTAGCCCGAAAGCACGGGGAGCATAGGGAACCAAAAAAAATCCTCCACTAGTGTTCACCTGGCCACCCCAATGTGTTGGCGTAGTTGGTTCGGTCCCACGAGCTTCCGTTTGCAAACTATAGCATCTGACAGCCCTACACTGACTCAGACTGCAGTATTTCACGCATTTGCAAACAATAGGACAACGAGAGAACCAAATGGAGATGGAGAAAACCATGATAGAATTTCATAGAGGGCCCTGACATGGAGGTCTCAGATCTGACGAGACGTCTCTAGGTGCCACGGAGTCTGAGAAATCACCCGTCGAATATATAGCGTGTTTTGGCCTCAGGGCTCTTAAGAGACTACGCCCAAACGAGGTAGCCCAAAAGCACGGGGAGCATAGGGAACCAAAAAAAATCCTCCACTAGCATTCACCTAGCCACCCTGACATGTTGGCATAGTTGGTTTGGTCCCACAAGCTACCGTTTGCAAAATACAACATCTAGCAGCCTTACACTGACTCAGACTACACTATTTCACATGTTTGCAAACAATAGGACAGCGAGAGAACCAAATGGAGATGGATAAAACCACGATAGGATTTTTTAGAGGGCCCTAACATGGAGGTCTCAGATTTGACGAGACATCTCTAGGTGCCACAGAGTCTGAGAAATCACCCGTCGAAGATATAGCGTGTTTTGGCCTCAGGGCTCTTAAGGGACTACGCCCGAACGAGGTAGCCCGAAAGCACGGGTAGCATAGGGAACCAAAAAAAATCCTCCACTAGCATTCACTAGGCCATCCATGATGTGTTGGCCCAGTTGGTTTGGTCCCACAAGCTACCGTTTGCAAAATACAACATCTAGCAGCCTTACACTGACTCAAACTACACTATTTCGAGCATTTGCAAACAATAGGACAGCGAGAGAACCAAATGGATGGATAAAACCACGATAGGATTTCATAGAGGGCCCTGACATGGAGGTCTCAGATCTGACGAGACATCTCTAGGTGTCCACGGAGTCCGAGAAATCACCCGTCGAAGATATAGCGTGTTTTGGCCTCAGGGCTCTTAAGGGACTACGCCCAGACGAGGTAGCCCGAAAGCACGGGTAGCGTAGGGAACCAAAACAAATCCTCCACTAGCATTAACCAGGCCATCTAGACATGTGTTGTTTGGTTTGGTCCCAAGCTACCGTTTGCAAAATACAACATCTAGCAGCCTTACACTGACTCAGACTACACTATTTCGAGCGTTTGCAAACAATAGGACAACGAGAGAACCAATGGAGATGGAGAAAACCACGAGAGGATTTTGTAGAGGGCCCAACATGGAGGTTTTGGATCTGATGAGACATCTCTAGGTGCCACGGAGTCTGAGAAATCACCCATCGAAGATATAGCGTGTTTTGGCCTCAGGGCTCTTAAGGGACTACGCCCGGACGAGGTAGCCCGAAAGCACGGGTAGCGTAGGGAACCAAAAAAAATCCTCCACTAGCATTCACCAGGCCATCCAGACATGTTGGCCCAGACTTTGGTCCCACAAGCTACTGTTTGCAAAATACAACATCTAGCAGCCTTACACTGACTCAGACTACACTATTTCACGCGTTTACAAACAATAGGACAACGAGAGAACCGAATGGAGATGGAGAAAACCACGAGAGGATTTCATAGAGGGCTTCAACATGGAGGTTTTGGATCTAATGAGACATCTCTAGGTGCCACGGAGTCTGAGAAATCACATGTCGAAGATATAAGGTGTTTTGGTCTCAGGGCTCTTAAGAGACTACGCCCGAACGAGGTAGCCCGAAAGCACGGGGAGCGTAGGGAACCAAAAAAAAGCCTCCACTAGCATTCACCAGGCCATTTGGATGTGTTGGCCCAGATGGTTTGGTCCCACAAGCTACCATTTGCAAAATACAACATCTAGCAGCCTTACACTGACTCAGACTACACTATTTCACGCGTATACAAACAATAGGACAACGAGAGAACCGAATGGAGATGGAGAAAACCGCGAGAGGATTTCATAGAGGGCCCCGACATGGAGGTCTCAGATCTGACGAGACATCTCTAGGTGCCACAGAGTCTGAGAAATCACCCGTCGAAGATATAGCATGTTTTGGCCTCAGGGCTCTTAAGGGACTACGCCCGGACGAGGTAGCCCGAAAGCACGGGTGGAGGAAACCACCAATGTTCAATGATTTTTCCACAGGATGCAACTATGTAGACTATGAACTTAGTTTTGTTGGGGAGACCACCAATGTTCCAACTGTTCATTTTGAAAGAATGAATATCTTCAATCAAACAGAGAATGAAGAGCCTGAATTTTTTTGGACATTACAAAAGGTTGTTTGTGCCCAAAAAGAAGCCGAAGGCCATATAAATTTTTAGTCTTCAACTTTAGATGACAATGAACATCGTGAAGAAAAACAATTAGGTGAAGATGTCACTATGATTCAAGAAGAAATGCCTCCTGAAAGTCATAAAGAGTCAATTTGATTACCCAAAAACATCTGGAAGAACTTAAAGAGAAGATACGAGCAGAAGAAAAGGAAAAATGGGAAGCATGGAAGGATCACAACTTAACTGGAATGGAAGATCTATGTGATGTTGTCGATAGAATCATGGATAATCTTAAGGACAACATGCCAAGTTGATTATTTTTATTAATCCCAGCTGCTTCAACTTCACAAATCAAACCAGGTAGTTCCAAAAGCAACATACTGGCAAGAAAAACTGCAATGAAGTATTGATAATTGAGCCTGAAACTCGTTTAGAATTGTAATTTATTTTTTGATTGAGCATTCACCCATAGTTTCTTTTTTGAAGGAAGAAATTCATTTTATATGTGAGAAATAGAATGTTGATTTAGTCTATTACTCTGACTATTTAGGTTAGATTTTTGTAGTCGTTCAATGAAAGTTTGAAGCTCTTCAGTACTAACATGGAAAAATTGTCAGGGCCCTACGAAATCCTCTCGCGGTTTTATCCATATCCATCTGGTTCTCTCGTTGTCCTATTGTTTGCAAACGCACAAAATAGTGCAGTCTGAGTCAGTGTAAGGCTGCCAGACACTATATTTTGCAAATGGTAGCTCATGGGACCAAACCATCTAGGCCAACACATCTGGATTTCTTGGTGAACGCTAGTGGAGTCTTCATTTTGGTTCCCTACGCTCCCCGTGCTTTCGGGCTACCTCGTCTGGGCGTAGTCCCTTAAGAGCCCTGAGGCCCAAACACGCTATATCTTCGACGGGTGATTTCTCAGACTCCGTGGCACCTAGAGACGTCTCGTCAGATCTGAGACCTCCATGTTGGGGCCCTCTACAAAATCCTCTCATGGTTTTATCCATCTCCATTCAGTTCTCTCAATGTCCTATTGTTTGCAAAGGCGCGAAATACTGCAGTCTGAGTCAGTGTAGGGCTGTCAGACGCTATAGTTTGCAAACGAAAGCTCGTGGGACCAAACCAACTACACCAACACATCGGGGTGGCCTGGTGAATGCTAGTGGAGGATTTTTTTGGTTCCCTACGCTCCCCGTGCTTTCGGGCTACCTCGTTCGGGCGTAGTCTCTTAAGAGCCCTGAGACCAAAACATGTTATATCTTCGACATGTGATTTCTCAGACTCCGTGGCACCTGGAGACATCTCGTCAGATCCAAAACCTCCATGTTGAAATCCCTCTATGAAATCCTCTCACAGGTTTTCTCCATTTCCATTTGTTTCTCTCGTTGTCCTATTGTTTGCAAATGCGTGAAATATTACAGTCTAAGTCAGTGTACGGCTGCCAGATGCTATAGTTTGCAAACGGAAGCTCGTGGGACCAAACCAACTACACCAACACGTCGGGGTGGCCTAGGTGAATGCTAGTGGAGGATTTTTTTTGGTTCCCTACACTCCCCGTGCTTTCGGGCTACCTCGTCCGGGCGTAGTCCCTTAAGAGCCCTGAGGCCAAAACACGCTATATCTTCGACGGGTGATTTCTCAGACTCCGTGGCACCTAGAGACGTCTCATCAGATCCGAGACCTCCATGTTGGGGCCCTCTATGAAATCCTCTCATGGTTTTCTCCATCTCCATTTGGTTCTCTCGTTGTCCTATTGTTTGCAAACGTGTGAAATACTACAGTCTGAGTCAGTGTAGGGCTGCTAGACGCTATAGTTTGCAAACAGAAGCTCGTGGGACCAAACCAACTATGCCAACACATCAAGGTGGCTAGGTGAACACTAGTGGAGGATTTTTTTTGGTTCCCTATGCTCCCCGTGCTTTCAGGGTACCTCGTCCGGGCGTAGTCCCTTAAGAGCCCTGAGGCCAAAACACGTATATCTTCGACGGGTGATTTCTCAGACTCCGTGGCACCTAGAGACATCTCGTCAGATCTGAGACCTCCATGTTGAGGCCCTCTATGAAATCCTCTCATGGTTTTCTCCATCTCCATTTGGTTCTCTCATTGTCCTATTGTTTGCAAACACGTGAAATACTGCAGTCTGAGTCAGTGTAGGGCTCCCAGACGTTGTAGTTTGCAAACGGTAGCTTGTGGGACCAAACCATCTGGGAAAACACATCTGGATGGCCTGGTGAATGCTAGTGGAGGATTTTTTTTGGTTCCCTATGCTACCCATGCTTTCGGGCTACCTCGTCTGGGCGTAGTCCCTTAAGAGCCCTGAGGCCAAAACACGTTATATCTTCGACGGGTGATTTCTCAGACTCCGTGGCACCTAGAGATGTCTCGTCAGATCCAAGACCTCCATGTTGGGCCCTCTATGAAATCCTATCATGGTTTTATCCATCTCCATTCGGTTCTCTCGTTGTCCTATTGTTTGCAAACACGTGAAATAGTGTAGTTTGAGTCAGTGTAAGGCTGCTAGATGTTGTATTTTGCAAACGGTAGCTTGTGGGACCAAACCATCTGGGCCAACACATCCAGATGGCCTGGTGAATGCTAGTGGAGGATTTTTTTTGTTCCCTATGCTACCCGTGCTTTCGGGCTACCTCATCCGGGCGTAGTCCCTTAAGAGCCCTGAGGCCAAAACATGTTATATCTTCGACGGGTGATTTCTCAGACTCCATGGCACCTAGAGACATCTCGTCAGATCTAAGACCTCCATGTTAGGGCCCTCTACAAAATCCTCTCATGGTTTTCTCCATCTCCATTTGGTTCTCTTGATGTCCTATTGTTTGCAAATGCTCAAAATACTGCAGTCTGAGTCAGTGTAGGGCTCCCAGACGCTATAGTTTGCAAACGGAAGCTCGTGGGACCAAACCAACTACGCCAACATGTCGGGGTGGCTAGGTGAATGCTAGTGGAGGATTTTTTTGGTTCCCTACGCTACCCATGCTTTCGGGCTACCTCGTCCAGGCATAGTCCCTTAAGAGCCCTGAAGCCAAAACATGCTATATCTTTGACAGGTGATTTCTCAAACTCCGTGGCACCTAGAGATGTCTCATCAGATCTGAGACCTCCATGTCGGGCCCTCTACGAAATCCTATCATGGTTTTATCCATCTCCATTCGGTTCTCTCGTTGTCCTATTATTTGCAAATGTGTGAAATAGTGTAGTCTGAGTCAGTGTAAGGCTGCTAGATGTTGTATTTTGCAAACGGTAGCTTGTGGGACCGAACCAACTACGCCAACATGTCGGGGTGGCCAGGTGAATGCTAGTGGAGGATTTTTTTTGGTTCCCTACACTCCCTGTGCTTTTGGGCTACCTCATTCGGCGTAGTCTCTTAAGAGCCCTGAGACCAAAACACGTTATATCTTCGACATGTGATTTCTCAGACTCCGTGGCACCTAGAGACATCTCGTTAGATCCAAAACCTCCATGTTGAATCCCTCTACAAAATCCTCTCCTGGTTTTCTCCATCTCCATTCGGTTCTCTCACTGTCCTATTGTTTGTAAACACAAAATACTGCAGTCTGAGTCAGTGTAGGGCTCCCAGACGTTGTAGTTTGCAAACGGAAGCTCGTGGGACCAAACCAACTACGCCAACACGTCGGGGTGGCCAGGTGAATGCTAGTGGAGGATTTTTTTGGTTCCCTACACTACCCATGCTTTCGGGCTACCTCGTCCGGGCGTAGTCCCTTAAGAGCCCTGAATGACTAGATTGGCTTAAGAATGAATTTGATAGGGGTATGTCTAAGAACACACGGGAGTTATCAATCACCTAGTAAATCTTTCTTGTTTAGTTCTGGATGGGAGTCAGCTGGCCTACGGCTTAGTGACCTTCCATTCATTGATAATTTATGCTATGATAAACCCATGGATGCTTTCAAAAGTGCCTTCAAAAGGATAGGGGTAGTCATCAAGCCTAGTGAAGGGTGTGATGTGATTTCCAAATAACTTGAAATGCCTACAGATTTAAAGGTAATAACATGAATTGGACAGGATTAGACAATCAAGAATCATTGAGTGTCTGAATCAGAATGTCATTGCATCTGGAGACATTCTCAAGCATTGGAGTAATGTATATGGAGAGACATTCTCAAAATATCAACAGATGAAAGGCATCAAATTGTGACGACTCTCGGGTGTTTTAATAGGGGAGAAGACTAAGAAGCATAGAAGAATGTAGTAAGTGCATGATAAGATAGGAACCAGTACAAAGAGACCATGAGCAAGAAGAAGCGCAAGTAAGGTAAATACACATATACACATTGATAAATTGAATGAATAATTACTCAGATTAGGTAACTCTTTATATACATACATTATATAAATATTGATTTCCAAAGTTTGATGCATATTATACATTGAAAATGCTAGTACATGTACATCACCAATAAATGAAAAAATAATCCATAATGTCTTAAATATTGTCAAGTGCACATCATATTAGTTTCATGCGAAAATAATCTCAGAAATGTAAGGTCTCATACAAAATTATCAAGTTCCAAATAGTATTTTAATGTGCATAATAAATACAAAAATGCCCAAATAGGTCATATACCATCAAGTTCAAATGCCATATAGGCGTACATACAATGCCATGCACATAGGCATACAAAAACAATGTCATGTAAGACATATATATTTCCTACTCATCAAAATCTATCCCTCTCTTGGCCTTGCTCGAAGAAGGCCCTCCCTTAGATGAAGATGGAGATCTATGAGATGACTTTGGATCATCCGAGCCCATGCTTCGAGTCCTCTTCCGCTGAATACTCACCTGTAGATGAGCCTGTAAATGTAAACAATATTTTTTTGTCAAAACTTAATTTATATATGTTTTCAACATGTATTTAAGACCATGCTAGAATGAAAGTATTTACATAAATACACAAACTTACCGCAAGTTTTCGATCACGCCGAATTTGCATCTCACACTCAGATGAGTCATCGGGAGCTCCTGCAGTACGAATGGGGTACGAAGACGACAAGATGGAGGAGTTTGTGCCCTCGAAGTCAAAATGGAGGGGGTTGAAGTTCCCTACATACACATAAGATCAGAAAATCTAACATCAGAATTAGCGAAAAATAGAACTAAGTACATGTATGTACATAATGACAATATTTTAACTAATTTTATCAATATAGAACTATTGTTTTTACCCCGCCATGCCTGTGAATCAAATGAACAGGGTTGCTACCTGTCACAGGTAACTCCTGCATATACACAATGAAGGACATTATTAACATAATTTAATAATTCTACAATGAAATACATTAGTAACATGTAATTTAACATAATATAAATTACATGAGAAATTTAACAAAATTTACACGTTGTTTGAATACCTCAGTGAGTTGTTACGCAGATGAAATCGCAGCGGCAACACCTTTATCTACTTGTCGCAGAGATGGTGGGGTGTCTAGTGAAGTCAACATCTTTATCAAACATGTATATCACGTGAATTAGATGGACATACAAGAACATACATATATTTGACTTCAAAACTAATATATATATATGTATATATATATACATACATACATACATACATATACATATACATGCATATATCAAATATATATATATACACACACACACACACACACATGTATGTGAAAATTTTACATAATTAACATTCTAAATTACCTCTGTGAATGTATGTGTACACATGGTGCTCGCCGCCTGTGGTCGGGATGAAGATGCGTGCCTCCCACGCACTGTAATATCAATGCATATACATGTACAAATACAATTATTTCAAAAATTTAACATATATAAGTAAATCAAGTACTCCAAACTTTTTGTAACACACATAACAAAACATAACAAATTTACCTGCGAAGGTGACACCGATGAATGTAATCCAAATGTCTCACTCAAAAGGACATCTGACATAGTGACATTATCATGTGCACCCCTAGCACCAGGTGCACCAAAATCAGTACGCATGAAAGTATCGTCCTCCTCGGGCCCCAAACATATGCTACCACATGACAAGCAAAGATGTGGCCTCATGCTAGTACTCCCTAAGGGAATACTCTGTGTACCTCCACGAGCATCTGGCTCAGAAATCTCCCTCGTATGTCGAACAAGGGTCGCAGATAGCCCCTGAAGCGCGTGGAGTGTATCAATCTCTACTGTCTCCTTCACTGCTTGAGGGACAATCTCAGGGTGAGGGGGCTTCTGTGCAGGGAATCTACCCTACTGAATAGGTGCACGTTGTGCACCTGGTCGATCCTGTGCAGATCCTTTTCCTCGGCCCTGGAAATCTCAGAAATCAAAATAATTTGGGATCTCGTTGAGGATAAACTCGCAATAGAGTTTCCTCAGAAAGTATAGTGGCACCTCGTTGTTATTACAAGGTGGAAAATCAAACACCATCCACCATCGGTCCCAAAAATTATTTTTAATCAAATTATTATTGCACCAATGGATGGGAAACCATTTACATGATAATGGAACAGGAAAATTAGTGTGGGGGTCCGTGAATAAGGCGCATATGAGGTCTTTTGAAATTTCTTTTTTCTTTACATCCACATATGACAATTTGTTGGAATAATAAACCCTACAACCCTCTCTGTAAGTTGTCCAATGATCAATTTTCCCCGTTACCACGTCAACTTGAACAAGTAATGCCTCCAATGTGTTTGCAAGAGAGGCACGGTGGGGGTTTGTAGATTGTGAATCCCTCATTGTTTTGATTAAATCCTCAATTTCAATTTTGTTTTCAACTATGTGGGCTACTAAATCTTCTTGACTACCCAGGGGATGTTGAGCAATTGTGGGAGTGTCAGGAGGGATGACAGGAATAATAGGGTTTGGTTGTGGTTGATTCCCTCGACCTCTAACTGTAACAATAAAAAATATGTATTCAATTCAAATTTTAATCTATAATTATCATATTTCAATGCAATTTTGAGAAAAGAATTGTGTTTACCTCTTCTCTGTGGCACCATCGTCGATTCAGATCTTCCCGACGATCCAGAAACGATCCTTTGAGCTTGAGATCCAGCTGAATGAAAAAACATGAGGGCACGGTTAAGCTCTGAAACTCACGTTTGAGGGAGATAAAATGATAGAGGCTCGGGCCTCTTTTTTTCTTTATAGTAGGCATAACACATACATAACACGTATAAAATGTACGCATTATAAAACGCATTATAACACGTACATGTTATGCCTCAGTAAATCCCAAACCTGAAAATTTAAAACGCAATCGTGTTATAATAGAACGCGTATGCGTTTTGATTTTTTCAAGTTTTTGTCTGCTTTTTGGCTCCCCAACTTTGTGCACTTACCCAGAATGGACATCCTCTTCCTATTTTGTGTATACAGAGTATGTTGTCCTTTGTCCCTTAAATAGATACTAGATGGATGCCTTGGAGTGTTTTAGGTGCCTTTTGAATGCAATCTTAGGTGATGGTAGTAATGTTTCGTGTTTGGCCCCTTATTTTAAACACATAACTATGTATTTATATGATTCCCTTGTTTGAAATTTGTAATTGATAGCTAGAATTTTGACCCATAAGTAACAAAGATGCCTAAGAGATAAAAGAGACCCTAAAGGAGCAAGTAAGGTGAGAAAGGATCAAGGGCACCCATGAGGGACAGGAGCGCATGGACGTTGTTGTCTTGGTTGGGCACTGGTATCTGAAGCTATGAAAGATAAACAAGCAAAGTTATGACATTGTAGGGTATATAAGACCAAATGGAAAGTGGAAGACAAAGAAAAGAGGCCAAAGATAGTTGTCAAACACTAGTTTTCTTGCTTATGAATCATGTAAATACTAGCATGCTTTTATGACCTAGAAATGTACCCAAGTGTGTGATTTTGTGTCTACATATAGATCTAACAAAAATGATGCACTCAATTCATAAATAATTATTTGGTCATCCATGTGTGTGGTTTTGCATCCATACATGCCCCTAGTTCATATCCTAAAATATTTTACATTTTTTTGGTTTTAAATAGGTAAAATCCTAGTATGCTTTGTTTGGTTGCATTGACACATACTAAGATTGTTATCCATTCTCTGCTCTTGGACATGATTTGCAGCACACTCCTAAACCCTTTGTTTATAATCATTAGCATTCCACATTTCCTTTGAGTTTGCAGTCTCATTTCATCACAATTTCATATATTTTTAGGCCCTTATTGGTTTAGTTCATACAATTTTTTCAAATTATCGTAAAAAGCACCAACCATGGAGGGCCTAAGCATTATATATATATATATATATATATATATATATAGTCCCTCTACTATTTTAATTGACAAATCAAGATGTTTACTTTTTAAGTCTTTCCACCACAACATGTCAGAACTCCATTTGTGAAATAGGTAGTCTTGGTTTAGCATATGTGAGCAACTGCCACTTTCATATACGAGATGTCAAGCCCGTGGTCCAAGTCAGATAAGTCTTTGGCCCATTACACGAGGTCTAGTTCCTCTTGTTGCAATAAAGTAATTGGTGGTCCACTTGTATTTGTTGTTATAACCCTTTTCAACCAATTGGCTAGTGTTGGGTTTCATGCCCCACTCATCTATTGTAATTTTAATGGGGTACCCATTATCTTTGACATCTTTAATAACACTCTCCCTATCATATTTTTTCCACCATGTATTGTTTGCAACCCTTTTTTGCAGCAACATTTCATCTCACTTCAGCATTTGGTTGATTTTCTGTTGTAATGGGATTTGTGTCCTCTTGAACAACTACTTCATTATCGACACAATCCAACTTGATACTTTTATTCATTTTTGTTGCACAAGGCCTTCTCCTAATAAATTGTGTCTTCTTCTTCATATTCATATTGCAACTAGAAAAATAATATGTGGGTAACTAATTCATTCATGTTTAGCAAAATGTGCACACTTCAAAGTTTATGTAATGTATAAGCTCACAAGCAAGTTATGCAAGAATGTTCACTTCAAATTGTATGCAATCTATAAGTTTGCAGGAAAACTATGTAAAATAGTCATTACTCCTCAATTAGAACAAGTCCAGAAACATCCTTGCATTGGGATCTATAGGCAAAATCTCGCAAAGTGGAAAGAGTTATAAGATTCAATTTAATATAACATATTCGAAAATTGTAATCTATGTGAAACAGTAACTCTAGTTTGAAAACAAAGTGGGTGCAAAGAAGAAAGGAAAATAATATTGAAATGTAAGGACAATGCATTCGCTTCACAATTGTGGGTTTTATCCTTAAGATAGCGGACCTTACTTCAAACATTTTATTTCAATCATACAACTCAAATATAACAAAAAAATTAACACAAACAAAGAACTGTCCAGTACAAAACAAAACATCTAAACGACGTGGTGGTATAAAAATAAAGATGCCATGACAAGGAAATTGCTTCACAATTATGAGTTTCATCCCTATGATAACAGACCTCGTTTCTATTATTTGTATTTCAATCATGCAACTCAAAAGAGGCAACAACACCTTCATAATGAAACATCAAATAAAAATGAAACAAAAGTCGATATAAAGGAGTAACTAAAGCAATACTAAAATGGTGTATTGTGCCATTTGTTTCACAATTATCGGTGATAGAATGTGGATGGTTGGTGGTGGTCGTTGCATTAAATGTGTTGCATACAACATTTAAGGCCATTAAATGTTTTCACTTCATTGGTCTTGACTTTTTTTAGGTGTCAAATCTCTATGTTTTCATTTACAGAAACATCCTTACACTGGGATCTATAAGCATAAACTAGTAAAGTGCAAAGAATTGCAAGACAATATAAATTTAATAATTTGTTCCTCAATCAAAGAAGTTGCTTGTTTTATATAAATCTCATAAATTTGTACATTGAAAAATGGAAAGAGATGCATGATTAAAATAAAATGCTAGAAGTGATGCATGTTTTCATTCAATTTGTTTCTTATAATGTAAAGAAGTTCTGATTCATGATTAAAGTTAAATGATCCCTTGCCAGTTCACCAACTTCTACTTGTACATTCAAGTGCAAAATATTTGTATAACATGATTCTCTTTCCACTTTGGTAGTTTCAACTTATAAATTTTTATTACATGATCTCTTTCCACTTTAGTAGTTTCAACTAATAGCTCCCAATGCAAGCACTGGGATTTGTAAGATATAACTACTAAAGTGGAAAGACTTGTAAGAGTTTTAATTATGCAACTTAGAAGGACCGGCAGAACCTCCACAATGTACCAGCAGCAAATAAGAATGAAAAAGAAATGGGTGCACAATTAATAGCATTATAGAGTTTCAAATGCATACTAGAATTTACAGTATTTAAAGTAAACCTTAAAACATAGTTGTAACTATAGCATTACAAAGCTTCCACTGCATATGGCATTTACAATATTTACATTAAACCTTAACTTCATTTACAATATTAATAACATTACAAAGCTTCCACTACATTATGGCATTTACAATGTTTACAATCAACTTTAAACTGTATTTACAATATTGTAGCATTACAGGGCTTAGATTGCATTATGGCATTTACAGTATTTACAGTAAACCTTAAACCATATTTACAATAATATAACATTACATAGCTTTCACTGCAAAATGTTTATATTAGATGAATCAGCATATTGATTAAAAACTAAAATATAGTATATTGTTCTTTACCTACAATGGTTGATTTTGAATCTTTCTATGTTGAACTTCAACTCCAAATCCTTACAATTTATTATGAAATGCAAAAAATGTTGTAGCTGGGATGTTTTTATAGATAATTGGTTTATGATCTATGGATTTGCATTCTTGAGTTGGAAATGGGGTGTTTTTAAACCAAACTGTTTGTTTTCTCCATTTTTTGATTCTTCGTTATTTTATCTCAATTTTCTAAAATCTCATGAAAATTGGCTCAATTTTATAAAAATCAGTATTAATTTCAATTAGTAAGCCCAATATGATCCAGGAATCATTCACTTATCTTTTTCCCAATTTTCGGATAGTTAATAAAGTGGTTTCAAATTTCCGTAAATGATTAAAATTGGTTTTTAAAGTTTTAAAATCACAATTAAACGAATATAACCACGAACAGTATGAGAAAATAATGCAAAAGGCATTGCAAACGACATGCTAATGGAGTTCACCTTATTTGGGCTACATCTTTGAGTCTGGAAAAGCTTTGTAATCGCTCTATTATGATGAAAAATCGCCTTTTACAATTGTAAATTCATCACAATTTTGTATTTGGCCTACAAAAATGATCTACACTAGCTCTAGGAATCTCTCTCAACCCGTCTCCAATGGATCCCTACACTTTGCTCTCAAACTCTCCAAAAGGGCTTACAAAATTGAAAAATTAGCTCTTCAAATAAAAATTTGAGCCTTTTATTATGTTTGTGAGTCTATGGCTTCATAGTTGGGTCCTTGTCTTTTTACCCAATTTAGTTGGGTTCGAATCCCTCCAAGGGAACATGGTATTTTGTTTGTTTTTAACTCTCATGGCCTGAGAATAAACATTAAAATCCCAACATTACCGATCACATATGCTATATTGGGTGTGTAGCCCAATAGCTAGACCCAAATTTGAGTCGTTACACGTTATGCATTCGAGTCATGTGGCTCGCATTTTGCGTCGGTTTGCATTGTGAGGTGGTCATTACCCCACATTGGGTGTATTCTCAATGAGCATTGTGGATGAGCTTAGGCTTGAAATAGCCTAAGTCGGCAAGGAACTCACGTGGCTACGACCACGTCTATGCTTTGTTTTGTTGGCTTGTGTGTCAACTCCCAGGTTAGCTCGACGATTGTTCATTGAGCTACAATGTTGGAAGTAGTTGGCTCGCTCTTCAAGCTCAACACATGGCTTGCCCTTCGAGCTTGGCACTTGGTTTGCCCTTGACTCGGTTCTCACTCACCTGACGACTCGGTGATTGTGCATTCTTTAGTGATGTGGCTTGGTGAGCTCAGTTCGATCCGTCTAGGACTCCGTCGGTGATTGCAGGCGAGTTGGCCTTATGCGATGAGGTGGCTCGGCCACCGAGTTGGCAGTATGAAACTCGGCCTATGTGGTGGCAATGTGGAGAGCTCAGTCTAATGCGATGAGCTAACTAAGTGGAACTTTGGCAAAACATGGGAATTCAGTCACACATGTAACAACAATTGGTCCTCCGTGAGCTTAATAAGAAAGAATGCTTGTTATGTAATGTGAAAATAGGCGGCAGGGTCCCCCTCCTGAAAAAGTGTGGACCCCACTAGTTGTTCGGCCCCCAGCCAACATATCATGTGGGCCCCACATTGATCGTCGAAGACCAGAGGCTAAAACCATAGTTTTGCATAGACAAACTCTATCACTTATCACCTTGTCATTCATCCACTTGTCATGCTCACAATATGCCACATCATCTTTGTGCACCTTGTCCCATTATTTTGCTAGTTGGACAGAAATTTCAACAAATTGTATCTTTTGCATACAACATTTGTTTTACTCCATTCAAAAGGCATACAAACGCTCTTGATGAGCTCTTTTGTGTGCAAATGGTTTCGAAGATTGAGCAAACCATCTGACCTATGAGTATCCTCCAAATCAATTCTATTGGCTTTCATGTGTTGACATGGATTGAATTGTTCATTTAGTCGAGTTATTGGACAAATTTAAATTCAAAATTGTCATTTAATATGTTTGTTGATGTTATGGTAAGGTTTACAAATTTTTCAGTTTTGAGTACAAAATTCATGAAGGATTTCACTTGAAAGCATATATAATAAATGCACTGAATGTGATTGATGGTGTACTCCAAATCTAAAGAATATATTTGTATATTAAAAATAACATCTTGTGGTGCTTGTGAAAGAATGTATATAGAAAGTTGACTTTTAAAACTTATTTTAGGATTTGATTAGTACAAAGTGATTTTTTAAGTATATTAATAGGCTTGTATGGTTGTAAACTTTATGGCAACCACCTAATTATTATATCATGTTGTACATTTTTGAGAAATATGTGAAATACAATAATTGTGTCAAAAGACTAGTAGTTATGTTTAAAAGGTCTTAATGTTTGAATTTTTCCCTCTAACAATGATAAGACCCACATTAAAATAATAGTATTTTTTTAACAAAATCATTTAAGTGTAGAACAAATAATAATTGGAGATTCATTTATTGGACGCATACCAATTACTGGTCCCCTTCCCTTAGATACAAATTTATAGTTGGCAACAAAAATTGGAGCAGCAACTGCAAATACTTCGTAAATCTCAAAATCTTCTTCCTAAGCAATAGTCAAACTTCATTTTAAGACGGCAAATATTTTTAAAACAATTTTTAAAGTTCATATAGTACATAAGGCCATTGCCAATAATGTAATAGGAGTTGTAGCCCTTCCTTGGAACCCCTACCTAAGCTGACTAATTATTCATGCAACCAAAGTTTGTTGTTCATTTTAAAAAAAAATCTCCTTACAAGATAAAAAAAACTAAGATTCAAAAAAATTTACAAAAGAATCCCGAAATTGAATTGAGACTCAACTTTCACTCCCATAAAATATGTTGTCCGATTATCATGTTGCTAAACACTAACTCAGTTTCAAATTTTGACTGCAACATGCATGTGCCAACAAATATCAACACGGCTGGGTCTGGGATCTTGAATTGCAAAATTTCATCTTTTGTTATCTTTGTTAATATACAATCACCTCAATTTTGTGTGTCCTACAATAATTTTAGAGTGTGTATAATATTTTTTTATAGTTATCAAATCCAGCCGGATCTGCACAAAATCCAGCCGGATCTGCACAAAATCCAGCTGGATCTTGATTTTTCAAGAGCCCTGATAAAATTTGATCCAGGTTGGTCCTATTTTTTCTTTTAAAAAGTTTTTTTAAATAAGAAATACACTTAATACCCTTTAATGTTAAATATATTAACATTTCATACTAAATTAGTAATATTTTTTTCTGTATTTTAAGTTTTTACATATTTATAAATTATGCTCATATAATATTTACATATTTTGCATTGAAATTTTCATAACTTTTTCCAGAGTTTTAGATTTTCAGATTTTTTTGCCTTCCCAAACAAATCCGGATTTCCAAACTTAATAACTATAATATTTTCTTTGTTTCAAAAATATTATTCTTTTGAGATAAACATTTATATTTTAATGTTTTTCTTTTCCTGTTATTTAAATTACAAATGAATTGAAATGAACTATATTATAACAAAACATTTCAGAGTATTGACATATACTGTCCATTAAATTTACAGTACTCAGTTCCTTCTCACTGCTAAAAATAATTATATATGTTTGAAGTTGGGAAAACCCATGTTTAAGAATTTAGTACCCAAATAAGAAGGTTGTCTTCAAGCAAAAGCTTAGAAGAACACCATTATTTTGGAGATGTCGACGTGGATAATTGTTATATGACAAAGATTGAATGCAAATAGGAGTGCCTTAATCAAGCGATTTGTTCATAATTCTCGTACATATTTACTTAGTTGGGGTTTTTTTGCAACTGGCGCAACACCTACTTATATCTTCTATTCCTATTAGCCAGTAATAATTGATGTTTGTTGTTACTATATGTATAAGCCATCTATAATTTTTTTCCCTCTTCTATTTCTATACGCCAAGTAAGTTAGTGTCTACATGTTTCATTCTGTGGGACAATTGTAGGCAACGATTTTAAAATCATGACCATTCCTATAATAAAGCACTCGATGATCAAATCACTTCCATGCAACATCTAATGAAATTCAGCTCTCGTGCAGTGTTCCATTATTAATTTCATTTGAAGTTTGTAGTTATGTTCAGGGCTTTAAAATCTTAACACTAAAGTTTCTTGTCTTGTTTCCAAATAGTATCTCTATGTTCTTTAGTGTTCCGTTATTTATTACATTTAAAGTCTTCAGCTCTATCTTATGCCAAAGTTTCTTGCCTTGTAAATCGTTGGATAAATACCTGCTATTATCTCCTTCATATCTGATCTTAAGATAACACTGTCAATAAGGTCTTATATTAAAATTATCAATAATAAACTTGAAACTACTTGACAAAGATCCTAGAAACATCAAGGGTATAGATGACTACACAGTGTGACGAATGAGACATTCGAACACAATTTGATAGACGACTCTTAGATCTTTGCAAAAAAGCTTACATTACAACAGCAGATGTTGTTTCAAAACTAATTAATGAATGGTAATAACTGGAAAAAGCAGTGAATTGTGTCTTTAAAACAATTTTTTTTTTAATGCAACAAATAATATATACAATATACATATGGACAAAGTTCAGAACCACAAGCCTTCTAAGTAACCAAAATGGCAAATGGAAATCAAAGATTTACAATTCAAAACTGGGCCACAAGTGAATGGCAAGATTGTATTATAAACAGTTGGTTGTAAGAAGATACTATAGTTCTAGGAACTTTAATTTGCACCAGCTACACTATGGTCTCGGAGTAAGTAGAGCACGAAAGTGGATAACATCGTTGATAAGACATTCACTGTTGTCAGATATATCTATTGACCAAGGTTGACTGTAATCCCCCCAATATTTACTTTTATCATCAAATTTGATCAGGCCGGTATACTTCACAAAAAAGTCGCTTGAGGGTTTTTGTCTAACAGATATTTCAGAAGCAAAGGTTACCTTAGTGTTTACCTTATCCCTGTGTGCCATTGCAAGCCATATACAGGCCAAGCGAGGATTACAACGGTACATAAAAGCCAGAAAAAAGAATTCTTGGTCACCAATATAGAAAGCTTCAGAAGATAAATACTCTTTGCGAGAACAATTTTTTTTTTAATGCAACAAATAATATATACAATATACATATGGACAAAGTTCAGAACCACAAGCCTTCTAAGTAACCAAAATGGCAAATGGAAATCAAAGATTTACAATTCAAAACTGGGCCACAAGTGAATGGCAAGATTGTATTATAAACAGTTGGTTGTAAGAAGATACTATAGTTCTAGGAACTTTAATTTGCACCAGCTACACTATGGTCTCGGAGTAAGTAGAGCACGAAAGTGGATAACATTGTTGATAAGACATTCACTGTTGTCAGATATATCTATTGACCAAGGTTGACTGTAATCCCCCCAATATTTACTTTTATCATCAAATTTGATCAGGCCGGTATACTTCACAAAAAAGTCGCTTGAGGGTTTTTGTCTAACAGATATTTCAGAAGCAAAGGTTACCTTAGTGTTTACCTTATCCCTGTGTGCCATTGCAAGCCATATACAGGCCAAGCGAGGATTACAACGGTACATAAAAGCCAGAAAAAAGAATTCTTGGTCACCAATATAGAAAGCTTCAGAAGATAAATACTCTTTGCGATTGGATGTTAAAAGCTCATCTATCTTGACATCCCAGAACACCATGCACTCTCTGTGAGGTTTATAAAACTCCATCATTCTAATAGGTCTACGACTGTAAGACCTTTCACAAAATCTCTTGTCATGGATTCCTTTTAAGGTACAACTGTTCTGTTCTGCTTTGAAAAGAAGTGCCTCCGAGACTAGTTTCAATGCACTTAAATAATCAAAGTCTTCAGAAGATAGAATTTCCTCGAGTTTTTTATTGGTCATCTGGGGAAATCGTATTAAGTGGCTAAGCTTATTATTCAAGAACAATTTCCTCTCTTCATTGTTAGGATAGTGTTTTTTAGCCCACGTTATAATAAAATCATAGAGTACATCTTCTGAATTAACTTGCAATTCATCACTGGTAAAGGATTCCTCGACCACTGCTAAAGGTAGACTCATATGCTCTTCTTTAAACCTGAAAATCATGAGTAATATCAGGTAATAAGTAGTCATTGCCAATAAGATCACAATAAAATGCAGAGAATATATTATATGAACGAGGAAAAACACAAACAGTACTAGCATATCAAGTATCTAAAGATGGTATCCAAGCAAAGAGGAAATCATGAAAATAAGAAAGCATACACTTTAATTTTGCTGAATTGTTTTTTAAGAAATCCTTTTGCAGCAATTATTAATGGCTGCACTGCATCGGCCATAAGCACACTGGAAGGCAGGCTTAGGAAAAGTGATGCAGAGTCTATTGTCATTGGTAGGCACTGCAAAACGCCAATGCAGTGATTCATACAAACTGCAACCTCAAACTTGTCCGCAACCATTAGCACATCCAACAACATAGTTGTACTCTGTGCATTGAGTGATCCACAATAAATGAAGTTCAATAAATCCATAAACGCCTCTTCTTCTGCAATAAAACAGAGAGTTTACATCTCACCCAAAAAGTGTACCGAAAGTTTAGAAATAAAAGAAAGCATGAACCAAGTAAACAGACCTGAACAACTTATACGAAGTGTGACATCTCTTTGCTTTGATTCCCGCATACCATTTGTGAAAAGCTTCATGTGTCCAACAAGATTTTAGAAATTAAAAACACTAATAACAAAGGAAATGAAATCTTGTATTCAAGATTTTTGGATTAATTTTTTTAAAATAAGCAAGCAGGATACATGGAGAAAAGAAATGGTGTAATGAAGGAAAAGGTGAGTTCTTCATACTTTGTAGAAAAATGGACTTTTTGCTGCCAACAAAACTGAGATAACCTGTATAGTCCTGACTCTCAGCACTGTAGGGGAATCAGTGTTCCAAGAACATAAAATTTTACCATTTACATTACAATCATCTATCAAAAAAAGAAATAGAATAATATATTGTTGAATAGTTAACACAATGAGTCATTTTATCCAGCATCCTACATGTCCAAGAAATTATATCTAAAGAGGTTCAAGGGCTTTGGTCTAGCAGAAAGGCCAGGCCCTTGCACAAGACAATGAGAAGAACTCAGATCCTCACAGAAAAGCCCAATATCTTGCCATTAACCTTCAAGAAAAAGGAACAACATAGACTTACAAGTAGATTTTATATCTTCGCTCTCTTGAAACTGACCAATTTTCAAATATATGTTTTCCAGCCATAAAAGGATAATGATATAAGTTATTAATACTAAAAGTACCTTGCAATCAAACATTTCATCAACTTAAAGATAATTATTCCTGATCGGGGGGAGGGGGAGAGAATTTAAAATAAGTTCAACTCCTTTTGTTGTTAAGTGCAAACCACCAATGCATGGGTAGCAAAAGGAAACCCCAGCCTGTCGGGGGGAGGTGAGGTTTTCAGAGATCACAGTAAAAGGGCATTCTCAAATTTCTCACGGTTATAGCGGATGCTCTTCTTACTGGCCTCCAATTTGCTTCAAATAATAATAGGATCAATTTTAAGGTAAATCTAGGGTTATTCTAGATGCAGTTAATGAAACTGATTGTTAAATTGGTGCTTGACTAGAGTGGTTTTTAACAAAGTTCTCTAGGTTGATACCATTGCTTCTAACTTTGCTTCATGTTGTTGACTTTGACAGTCCCACTCATTTCTTAAGGATCGAGATATTATTAAATTGTCGAAAGATTGCCATGCAATATGGGTCAGTCTAGATGGCTTACAGTGAATTATTGCAGGCTGATGTTTAGAGGTGTGTGGGTTAAAATTGCATATAGAAGATCTGGTTTGAGGGGGATTTTTGTGATAAGCTTCAGTTGTCACTTTTGCAAAATGCTCTGTTTTGAGTCCCCGACTGTTTTACTTTTAACCTTTATGCTTCAAAAGATTCATCCGCAAAATACCTGGAACTCTGTAATTATCTTGACGATCCTTACTAAAGCTGTAGGAATTGGAATAGATATTTATAATGTTCCATGATGATATCAGGAATTATCTTCTTGGCACTGAAATCTATTTGGTTCCTGCCAGATCAAGGTATTAACCGTTTAATGCTTACAGGACACTAGGTCAGCATCCATTTAGACTCTTACTTTAGCTCTTATGCTGCATTTCATCAGTCATCTCTATGCTTCTTGACGCTACATTGTAACAAGGTCAATTCACTGCTATTATATACTTCTGGAACTTTGGAGCGTTCAGCCTGGTGTTTTGAAGATAATCCTCAAGAGTATATGATGTTGATCTCCAATGGATAGTATAGTTCTTTTATGCTTTAGTGTGTTTTATGATGCTCTCATAGATCTTTTCAATTTGTTGTTGTCATTGCATAATTCAATCAGTGAAAAAAATTATCTTTATGACTAGACACTGAGTGTACCAATTTCAGTCAATGCTTTAGTTAATCACTTCACATGCTTGGTAAATGTGATTCTGCAAGCATTATTCTCTGGACTTAAAATGAAAGGCCAGACAGTTCAGTTCTCTAACATATTGCAATTCATAGGGACTTCAGAAAATGTTGCTTCATTCAGCTTATTTGGTGCTGCTTGTTTCATAGACTCATGTTAATTTGCAGCCTGAAACGACAATTGTTTCTAGGCTCCTTGATGAGGAACATGCATCAAATGGAGATGATTTCATTTAGTTAGCTCTAAGTTAGGCACAGGATGGAAAAAGTTTGGAAAAGGTTGATGAGTTTGGCTTTACACCCGACAACTGCTTTTACTTAAAATATGCTTAAATGCCTCTTCAACAAGATCATTTTGTGCACATCTAGTAACAAGTGTAGTCCATGATAACACAATTTCATTTACACATTTTGTCAAATATTATTTTCCCTTCTATGTGCTTCCACATTGCATACGCATTTATCAGGCCAATCACAACTTCAGCATCTGATAAATATCTGCTTTCAATTTTTTTGGACGGATTTCCATATATTGTTCCAAAACTCCCACCTTGGATCAAGCTGGGAAGGATATTGACAAAGATTGCAGAGTTTGAAGTTGCTCCAATTCTATTCTGTTGTAGCATGCAATAATGGTGTCCCCAGATTTCATCCTGAAATTTGTGACTACCCTATCCGAAAAAATTTCGTACTTTTAAAATAATGGGTCGTTTTGTGTTTTTATTGTCTGAAAGTTCTTGTATTGCGTCAAGATATTCCCAAAGAGCCATATTAGTCATTTTCGCCAAATACCTAGATGCCCAAAATTGTTATATTCTGTCGTCAGGATTTGTCTGCGGGAAATTTGTATTTAATTATTTTGAGCCCCGTTTGAGGCAATTTGCGCTCCGATTTAACCCTGTTGTGATCGAACATATCATTATTCCTATATACCAGAAGGGTTTTAACTAAAAATAAGTTTTGGGATTTATTTGTGACTTTTGGCAAAAAAAATTATTTTTGTGTTTTCCCGTTTTGTTTTTTTGTGAAATTTCTCTATATCAATTCTTTTGTCGGTTTGGCCTGATTTTTGGCCTGGAGTAACTAGGGATCATATACGCACATTATGCCCAAAGGAAGTCGCCATCGGAGGTCCGGTTCACTGGGAAAAGACGAAGTCGCGCACCAAAAAGCCTCTTCTGGGTTGGCCGCATTTTTGGAAAGCAAAGAATTAGAGTGGATAATGGGAAAATTAGAAGCAGCAGGCAGGTGGGATTTTATTGCCTGCCTTGCAAGGTACTTTTTCCCATGATAGAAAAGTCACTTAAGTTGCAGTGGGAAAATTAGAGGCAGCAGGCAAGCGGGAATTTATTGCCTGCCTTGCAGAGTAAAAATTCCCATTGTGGAATAAAAGAAAAGTCACTAAAGTGAATCATGGGATTTTATTGCCTGCCTTGCAGGGTAAAGAATCCCATTATGAAAAATAAGTGACTTAAGTGAATCATGGGATTTTCGGGGCTGCCATGCAGGGTAAGGAATCCCATTGTCATAAATTCTTAAAAATTGAAGTCTTTTTGGTCAAAAAGTGTGCCCCCTTTGGAAAAGTAAAGGCAGCCTTTAAAGTGATTAAATTAATTAATTCTTCTTCTAAAAAAGGCGCCCAAGCATGGAAGAAAGTCAACAAAGGCAAAGGGGAATAAAAGAGGTGGAAATAGATCATCTAAAATTAAATAAATTAATTTATTTAATGGCAGCCCCTTCATGACAAAAAGTACGCCCCATTTCGGATATATTTAATGCTTTTTGAACCATTAATTGATTAAATTAAATTCTATTTTCAGTGGCTAAGGTTAAGCACACTGTGAAGCTTAAGTGAAGTGAAGAGTGGATGATTAAATTGATTAAATTTAATTTATTGGATGGTTTTCCTTAAATATGCGATTTTAGCACACCAGTTAAAGAGAAAAGCATGATTTTTAATTAATTAATTGTCAGGAATAGGAAGGGCAATTATTAATTATAGAATTATGAGGGTTATATAAGCATGGGCTGCCATAAGGATGAATTAATTAATTCACAGGTGAAGAAGTGCAGCCCAAAGAAAAAGTGCGCCCCATATTGAAGAGGATTTTGCCCAGAAGAAGGTGGATTTAATGCTAAAAGCTTCCAATTTTGGCGCATGCATTGAAGGAGGTTGATTTGTGTCTGGATAATTGTTTGCATAAGTGATACAGGTGCTCAGGTGAAATTGGAAAAATTCGTGCTCACTTTGCATGCAAATAAAACATCAATTTTTGGGGGCAGCAGGCTTGAATAGTGCAGATTTTTATGATTAAAATTCATTGTGCATATTCCGGTTGCCATCGTCTGAATTACTTGCAGGAATTCATTACAGGTGCTTTACAAAAAAAAAGGAGCTTTAATCAATGTCCAATACATTGAATATATCCTCTAAATCTGAAGAATTATCCAGATCTGCACTAGTTTTGAAGAAATCCGGCAAAATAAGAAGAAAAAGAATTATTCAGACAAAGATAGACAAAGCCATGGCAAAGAGGGACGAAAAAGAAAACACAACGGATTCATGCATCACTTCGAAATTTGCAGGTATAGGAGACACAAATCTAGGTTCGGAACCTCTTTCCGAATTGATTGATAGATCCAGAGCAGGAAAGAATTCACTCATGCGTGCAAGTAAAAGCAAGTGGAATTATCTGAGCTACAACCTTTCCATACATAGCCCAGTTGCCAGAGTTTGTTATGGAGTGCGCTAGATCTTACCATCATTCAGATTAGTGCGAGACGCTACAGGGAAAACAATAATTCGGCTAGACGCATAGTTCATCAATTACTGTTTGAAGATTTCGGTGCGAAAGGTGGTGACTTCCATCAGCATTCAAGATGTCGACAGCAAGTGGGAAAGCATAGAGTTGACTGTGTGAACATAATGAACAGTAGATACATGAAGAAGCCCAGATCTCCTTCTAAGTTCCCAAGAAATCTTCCACGGTCCAAGTTGGTGCAGGAGGTAGATGATATTGTCAAATTGTTATGCAAGATTAATGGCAAGGCGAATGCTCACACTTTCCGTACATGAATGTATGCTTTCATCAGGACCATTGAAGTCAATAAGGTTCATTCCATAATCAATTGGTCGAAAATCATTAGCGAAAACATTGGTGAGCAACTCTGAAACGTTAAGCATACTTTTAGCTTCAAAATGACTTCCTACTTGGTGTATGTTGCAGCTTCCCAAGGCGTCTTCTCCAAACTGGATAGATGTGGCGTTCTTTCTAAGGACCCCATTTTCGAGTGCTACCCACAGCTTACTGTACTTGCGTGCAAGTAAGATTTCAAAGTGGTCAACGAAGGATTCTTCTACGAATTCATTTACAAGCTAGACAGGGACCTAAAGGCCAACAGGGTGAGCAAGGAAGCGTGGGAAGCTGTATCCAAGATTGACAGTCTATTCATTCAGTTTGAAGATTTCACATACCTCAGGGTTACTGGCTTTTCTGGAGAATTGGTTAAGCTGCCCAGAATGATAGATTGATCACCATGGAGCTGAGCAGACAACTTGTGGAGTTACACGACCTTCAGTCGAAGCGGCACAAGTCTACGGGCTTCTTCTCAATCACTATGGGACATTACAGCTGCCAGAGCATTCATAGAGCTCGAGGGATGGAGACGCAAATGTTATCCAAGTATGAGCAAGAGTTCTTCCCAGCACGGTTGAACTTCGATCCATTTGGAGTAGCCAGGAAGACGATCTCCCAGGAGTATACACATGTGCCTTCATTAGAGGATTTTCGGATGAAGTGCAAAAGTGAGTACGAGATTAGAAAGAGGGATTTCAACAGGCTATCAGCACGGCAAGTGTTCGAATTTGGACTAGCACGGATACCTGCGGATCTTAAAGATGATGGGAATGTGTTACTTGACGCTTACCATCAAATAGGTGGAGATAGAGTCGTACTTCAAGATAACGTAGGGGTTGTCATACAATTGAAGAAAAATTTGGCGATGTTCTGGTGAATACTTAAAACTGGTTGCTGACGAAGGGATACTGTCTTGATGAAGCACTGATGAATTAAGTCACGGACAACTTCGGCGCAGGAGATTCCCTCAAGAGGAAGCACGGAGGAGAAAGCAGCAGAAGGGCCGAGAAGTTGAAAGTACATAGAAGATCTCAATCAAAGGAGAAGATCACTTCCACGGCTAATGACTTTTGTTCCGGCTTTTCCAGCATCTACTACTTCACCAACTGTTGCACCTCAGCAAGACACTTCCATACCACCACTGAATCCGGCAACATTCATCTTCTCTCCTCAGCCACTCTGTTCAACACCTATTCCAGAAAAGACGTTGAAGCTGCAGATGGCAGAGTTCGAAAGAACTTTGTCCTTGGATGATTCAGAAGATGGCAGCCATAACACTGTAGCACTTTCTGACGTGTTGGTCCCATTATTGAGTTTTCATAATGTGCCCTAATTTTTCATGTCCAAATTTGCTCACAAACGTTTCATTGGTTGATTTGGTGGTCTGCATTTTCTCCCTCCTGTTTGAATGTTTCGAGAATGCCCATAAACCTATTGTCTTGCCCTAATTTTTCAAACATTATTCCAAATTTGCCCCCATTTGTGCCCTAATTTCTTCAATTTTTCGGGCTGTGTCATTTTCCCTTGCCAAATCATGCAAAAAACTCGAATTTGATCGAATCCCAAATTTGTGCAAGTATTTTCCTAATCCCAAGGTCGAAAACAAGGTCAAAAGATGTTTCAATTGGTTTAAAATCAAGAAATCCGCCTTCCTTGTCGAAAATTTTGAATTCTAGGGCATCCTCTGCATTTTTGACGTTTTGACGATCATACGGGTGCCATCTACCCGTCAAATTCATCATCACACTATTATTGCAACGTGGCGGGTTCCTATTGGCCGGGGGTGGTTGGGAAATATTTTCTAACTTGTCATTTTTGAAATTTTGGCTAAAGGGAAAATTTTGACCCATGGCTCCACCTTTTTCCAAGGATTCCTACGTGGCACATTCTGATTGGTCGAGGACATGGCGGGTGGCAGAGGTTCCTTAAGAATTTTGGCTTTCATTTTGGCAAAATTCTCAAAGTAATTTTTAGGCCCAAAAGTTGTAGCGAATGAGAAGAGGACACATGGCTCAGGGGACATGTGGGTGGCCGAGGGAGTTGGTGATTTTTGACTCAAAATGTCAAGGGAAATTTTTGACTCGAAGGCCCGCATCCAATTACAGGTTGATACATGTCTGGAAATGTAAAATGTCAAAGAAGGGGGTCGAAGGAGAATTTTGTGACATTTTACCACTCCAATCCGAAGCTAACACGTGTCCACAAAGGGGTCAGGATGGGGCAGCGGGTTCCGTGATGACTTTGGAGTTTTTAACTCCAAATGGTAAAAGTAAAAATTGGACTCGAGGTTCTGAAACCAATAAGAAGTGGACACGTGTCCAAAGAATGCCAATAAAAAAAAGACAATGTTTGTCCAACAAATGTCCCCCAAAAAGGGAGCAGATTTGGAGGCAAAGGGAGCTTTAGGTTAGGCAAAATTGGAGGCATGCTTCCGTAGCCAATCTATGGAGGACACCTAGCATTCTTCAATGAAGTAAAATGGAGAGTGTGGGCCTGAGGAGGGTTTTGAAACTTTTCATTTTTAGCAGGTAGAATTGGAGGCTTGGACCTATAGCTAATTGGAGAACGCCACACGTCGAGCCTAGGGTGTTCTAGCCCAGGGAAAATTTTTGAGCAAAATTTCCCACGTGGCAAAATGGATGAATCGATGGGAGGCCTAGCGAGGCAGGCGGAAAAGTTTGCAAAATTTTCCAAAGATTCAAAAAGGTCCGCAAATGCATTTTTAAGGATGGGAACCCGATCCAATGGTTTTTGGACATGTGTCCTACCTTATCCAAAGGTCAAATGGGGAATATTCAAGAATATCATCCTCCACATGGAGGGCTAGCATTAAAATATTGATCAAAATCGACAGGTTACTATGCAATTTCATTTTTGGCCGCCATGGGAGCTCCAAGGAGCTTGGAAATCACATTTCTTCATCAAATTTCATAGGACCTTATATGATTTTGATCCTCTCGGCCTTCTGAGTGCAATGGCACCATTTTCATGAGCTAATTTGATGATCTATGATGTTTTTGATGCATTTTTGCCTCAGGCCCGATGTAAAAAACGTGAAAAGTAAAAATCAAAAGTTGCAGAGGTGAAATGATGAGGGAAAAGGTGAAAAATGATTGACAAAGCATGCTGGCATGCCTGAATGACAAAAAAATGACCCTGGGATGGATAAGGATCTAAATTTGTGCAATATTTTAAATTTTTTATGCATCCCTGGCAACCTGCGAGCTATTTTTCAGTTTGATGTCATTTTCATGAAATAATGAAGGTTTTTGTAACAAATTGATCCCTTGAGCATATTCTTTGCTTGGGAAAGAAGACTCCAAGCTGGCATAGAGTATATATGATATTTTTGGAGAATTTGAAAGGGGGAGGAGAGAAAAAAAACATAGAATTTTCAAGCAAAAAACTGGAAAAAATCCATTTCTCTGGAGAAAACCGCCTGAGAGCCATTTTCAATTCCATATTGCATCAGATTTCATCATGTTGAGTTGGTTTCAGTTGTAAATCCATCAACAAGATCTGAGATTGTTCCAATAACATTCCCCTGCTGATGTATTTGATCAATTTTTGGATTATTTGGTGTTATCTCTTGGCAAAATTTGTATATGCTTATGTTTCAGAATGATTTCAATTTGTGTTTATTGCTCATGTTGCAATCTTGTGTTTAGGATCTCTTTGATCATACATGGTCTCATTTCTTTTTGATGGTTTAATGGCATTTGCAATCTTATATTTAGAAGAGCCTTCATCTGATAGAAGATAAATAGATTTAAAATCATTTTACTGTCCTTGAATATTGAGATTGTTTGTAAACCTTTGGGTGCACCTTAGGTCATGATTAAATAGGGATTCCTAGATACTTTGTTGGTATTTTGCTTCAAGCTTTTGTGGCAGGTTATCAAAGGTTGTGTGGAAGAGTGCAGATCTGGGCCTCCATTTGGTGCACAAATCTTGGTTAAAGGAGTAATTTAAACCCTCTGAAACATCTCTTGTTGTTTAGGTGTTACAAATTTCTTGCAAAGGTTCTCAAAGAAGTTGGTAATTCCTAGCTAATCTTGTCTAAACATCTCCCAACAAAATTTCATTCAAACTAACCCATACTACCCCTGCATTGCATTGTGTGTCAACAAAAGAATACAACCCATTCACAAAAATTCACAAAGCATATCAGGATTTTATCATGTCTCTAGCAGCCTTAGCCTTGTCTTGAAAGCATTTCCATCATTTAGTAGTGACAACTCCTTTGAGTTTGAATAATGGATAATTGATCATGTTTTCCCAAGGCCATCTCCATACAATGTGCAAATAAAAAGGATATATCCATCTCCTTCACCAAACAAAGGCTGCAATATAGGTTCTCTTACCTTGGTTGATAGGCACAACCTAAAATAGTGAGGATCAGATCAAGGTCCTTTTGAAGGTGCTATCCACTCCCTCAAATATTGAGTGCCAACAAGCCAGATAGATGTGCTCTGCAGCTAAAAATGACATACAAATCATCTATCTACCCTTGAGTGTCTTGTGAAATGCATGATGTTGTTCAAGTTGTGAAGGAGATTAAATCTGGATACCAACACCCAAGTGGCGCCATTGCCGGGGATTTCTTGTAATTTATTGGTGTTTTTGGAGTGTTTGAGGGGTTTGGGCATTTGCATATTCAAGTATCTGAGCTGTTGAATTCTTGAAATATTGTTTTGTACTTCAGATCTGCAAGTTTTAGGAAAAAAATTTCAAGCTCAGCCTGCTCTTTTGCATTTACCGGTAGTAGTTTATACAGCCTGGTTGCTTTGTCTTGATTGATTTAAGAAGAGGAAGATCTGATTTGTAAAGCCTTGCAAATTTATCAGTATTGGAAAACATTTGACAAATTATTTTAGTGCATTCTTACACAACTGAGGTGAAATTCCTTAGTGGCGACTCCATGCTGATTTGAATTTGGAAATACCAATGTCTTGAGCTTTCTATCATTTATTTTTGTGTTTTTGATCTCTGAAAAACTGGAGGGAAGAAGATCTCTTTTCCTTAAAGAATCTGCTAAAAAATTGTTCTCAGATTTAAGAAAATCAGAGTTGGAAGGGAGAAGAGTTTGGAAGGTGGTTAAAGGTCAGACATCAGGTAAAGATATAGTCATTGGTGAGAGAGATCAGCCTTTGGTAGAAGACTATCATTCTTCTTCAAGTGATTCTGATTCAGGAAATCCTCTCATAAACTTGTTTTCCTCAGCTGATGAAGGTCTTTCTACTGTACCTAGTAAGTTCCTTCTCCAATCTGCACCTCTGTGTTTTAATTCAAGTAAAACTTCCTAAGAAAATCAACACTTAGAAGATACCAGTCTTGTGAATCACATTCTTGAGCCCCAAGGATATTGTACTCCTCACCAGCTTGTTTCACCTCCAAGATCACCCCCACCAAACAATATGGCTCAGCCTAGACCTCAATTTGTTGTTAACACTTTTGGTCCTATAAATTTTGGAGGAATGGATGGTTACCCAAATGCTATCCCACAAGATGTCAGAAATAGGTTACTTAAATTCCAAGGTAACAATGCCATTACTGGTGATCACCATCTCAAACTTTTTGATAATATGATGGAATATTTTGAGATAGAGTTTGAGGATGTGTATATTAAGTTGTTTATTCATACACTTGAAGAAGATGCTAGGGATTGGTACAAGGCTCTACCTGATAAATCTATTGATTCATGGACTGAGATGAAAAATGCATTTAGGTTGCAATATGGTAACATGACTCATTCTAGATTTCTTTTGTCTGAATTTGAAAATATCAAGAAGAACCCGAATGAGATAGTCCATGACTTCAATACAATATTTAACAAAACATTGAGAAGGTTTCCTATCATTTTGAGGCCTTGTGACAAATCTTTTTTGATTAAATATGTAGATGCATTTGATAAAAAGGCAGCCTATTACTTGAGAGACAAAAATCCTACAAACTTAAGGCAAGATTTCACCATGGCACTTCAAATTGAAAATAATATTAAAGCTATTGGTAAACCACTTAAGAGGGATAGTGTGAATGCTGATAAACCCTGAGAAGCCTCAAGCTAGCAAAGGTGCTGATTTAGAAGATGTTGTCAAGACTTTGGCAGGGGCTGTCAAAAAAATTTCTTACAAATTAGCCCGGGTTGAGAAAGGAGTTGGGAAAAGTTCACAAGGATAGAAAATAAGTCAAAACCATGATAGATTTGGCAATAATACTAGGGGTAATAAAAGACAATATGATAGAGGTAAAGGGCCTATTGGATCTGCAAACAGACAACCCCAAACACGTGAAAATAGAGTGGTGCCTGACCCTCTAACTGTAATTGTTGCTAATGTTCAAGAAATTTCTGATATGGATTGGTGTGATAGATGTTTTCTTCCTCATACTCCATGTGAAATGGACCAACAAGTTATTGAAGATGATAATGAAGATGAAATGGATGATGACATTTGTATGATGGGCAGCTCTTCAAGCTCACAACAAGCAACAACATCAACAGATGTGATAAGTGCAAGGACTACTGCAACCTTTTGGGATTGCTTAAAGAGGGTACCATTTCTTTCTCTTCCTTAAAATCACGAGGTATATGTTGTTCAATATTTTGAAATTCCTAATAATGACTTTGAATATCTAAGGGCTTTAATGATCAAGAAGTATGATGGTGGTATTCCTTCGGAAGAAGATAGACAATTGTTAATGAATGTTGTGGTTGGTCAAGAGAAGGAGTATAATACTAGAAGTAAAGTTGTTAGAGGAGATATTTCTCAAGCCAAGCCAAAGACACCCTTGCTCACAAGCATTCCCAAAGACAATCCTAGAAAAGAAACAATTGCCAAGAACCCTATTGTCCCATGAAAAAATATCAGTACTCTTCATGCCCAGACTGCCAAGAATACTTTTCCATCTGATGAACCTTCTTCTTTCCCTTCTAATGTTGTCTTACCAAAGAGTGTTCCATATGATATAGCCCAGGTTTTGAGCCAAATTAAAGTGAGTGTTCTAATTATTGAATTGCTTAGAATTCTTGAGCATAAGAAGAGAGCATTTGAGTACTTGGGATTGAAAGAAGAGAAGATTACCCCAAACAAGAATGTAAATGTTGTTGAGATTCCTCTTCAAATCATGGCTGGCCTTGAAACACCACCAGTGGTGGAAGATCTTGGAGAGGCACCTGAGGTATATTTGGGGACATCCTTGGTTGATTCCCAATTGAATGTTGATCCATTTTTCACAACTTTTCTCATAAAGGATAGGTTGCTACACAATTGCATGTTTGATTCCAGTGCATCATGTAATGTCATGCCTCTAGAAGTCATGAATGAGTTTGATATCAAGGTGACAACAACATATAGGAAATGTACAGCCAAGGATTCAAGGGAAGTGTCAGTTGTTGGTTGTGTGAATGGTTTAGTAGTGCAACTTACAGCCTATTCGGGTAAGAATTTAAAACTTGATGTTGTAATTGTTGAATGCCCTACCAAATGGGTTATTATTTTGTCAAGAAAGTGGGCTACAAGTGTTGGTGATAGTGTTCAAATGGACATTTCCTTTGCCACCATTCCCATTGAGGGCAGCCTTGTCAAACTCTATGGTGAAAAGAAGATGTTGCACTTGATTGAAGATCCCAACAATGATTCTTATGAAGTGTTGTTTGCTGATGTAGATGTTGACAACTTCATTGGTTTTGCTGATCAAAAAGAGAACAAGATGGATGAATCAGAATGCCTTGATATGATAGGTTCTCCTTGGAATTTTCTATTTGATGGATCCTGCTCCAAATTTGGAAATGGTGCTGGTATAGTTTTGCTTTCTCCTAGTTTGAAAGAATTTCCTTTTTCCTTCAAACTTAATTTTGAATGAACTAAAAATATTGTTGAGTATGAGGCATTGTTGCTAGGATTAAGGATTGCATGGAAATATGGAGTGAAGGATATTGTTGCCAAGGGGGATTCAGAGCTAGTTGTCAAGCAAGTAAGGAAGTTATATGCCACAAAAAATCAGCGTATGAAACAATATAAGCACACTGTTTGGGACTTGATTGAAATGTTTGATTCCTTTAACATTGTTTACCATGATAGAAGTCTTAATGCTACTACTGATAAGTTGGCTGTACTTGGCTCTAGATTTGAGAATTGTATCGTTTCACCTTTTTGTGAATATAATGTTGAAGTTCTAACAAGGTCAGCTGTCCCAAATAATATGAAACATTGGAAGATTTTTGATGATGATGCATAAGTGTTAAGGTTATTACAATGCCAAGGTGAGTTTACAGGATAGAAAATTTATTGGGAGCCAATGGTATGCATGAATGAAGGGAGATAAACTTTGTTTGACAAGGATATTATATAATTAAAAACAAATACCATTCCTAAAGGTCTTGTTGCACTTGAATCAAATTTCAGCAATGCTGATTGCATCATTAATAGGAACATGTTTACATTAAGTGGACATCAAATTAAGTGCACCAAGTTGGGGGACAATTAAGTGGACACCAAATCCTGAATTTTACATTAAAAATAGAAAACATCAAATTTAGTCTTCCGCGGACTTGAACCATGCCGAAAATTAAAAACTATGTCATAAAAATGGTACCATTGCGTAAGGGAGACTATTAGCTTTGTAGAAATACTGATTTTAAAGTGAATAGAAGAGGATAAATATCATTTTATAATTTTTTACTAATAGTAGGTCTTTAAGACACTTTTTCCTGTGAATGTTTATGTCTACATTTAAGACTGCAAAATTTGTTTCACTTATCAGAATGTGATAAAACTTATACCATCCCAACCGTGGTGAAATTATATACATGTTAAAAAAAAATGATTTGATTTCAATATTTTTTGATGAAGTTATGGCGGGCAAACGGAAAGTGCTCTGTTTTCTTTATGTTTTCATACCACTTTCACGGAAAAATCATAAAAAATAAAATATTACTCAAAAAAAATACAAAATAAAATCCATCCCAAGATAGATAGTGGCATATAACTTCTCACCTAAGGAAAAATTTATATATCAATTTTTGGTCATCCAAATTGTGGGCAAACGGACTCTAATCTTATCGGCATTTTTTAAAAAAAAATACCAAGGTCATTGAATTTTGAGTGTTTAATATAGCTAATCTTGTCCATTTTTTACAAAAATTAGTATTTTAGAAACTAGATTCTGGATGCTATGATTCATATTAATATAATTTTTTCTAATTTTGAGTGTATGTATTGCTAATAATCCCTACAAGTTGATATTATGTTGTTATTTGCAATATGATGTCCACGGATGACCCTATATTTGTCCATCAACTTCCTGCACTTACCCTGCTTCAAGGGATGTGGAAGAGAACAAATTGGGAACCAAGGGTAAACCAAGGAAGATTTGGTTAGGCAGAAATCTCAACAAGGAGGAAAAGTATTTCTATGCCCAGCTTTTAAAGAAATATCAAGACTGCCTTGCTTCATCTTATTTAGAGCTAAAGGCATATAGAGAAGATTTGTTCCAACATGAGATTCCTCTTGAGGCCAAGACTAAGCCATTCAGATAGAAACAAAGGCATATTAATCCACTTCTCTCCATGAAAATTCAAGAGGAATTAAAAAAATTAAGAGATGGAGGTATTATTTAACCCACTAGATATTCATCTTGGGTTGCAAACTTTGTGCCAGTTAGAAAGAAGAACAAAGATATCAAACTTTGTGTGGATTTTAGGAATCTAAAAAAAACATCCATGAAGGAAAAATATCCCTTGCCAAATATGGAAAATATGTTACAACTTGTGACAGGGTCATAAATGCTTTCTACTTTGGATGGTTTCTGCGGATACAACTAAGTGGTTGTTAAAGAATCAAAAAGACTTGAGACATCCTTCACTACGTCCTGGGGAACTTATGATTTTTGTAAGGATGCCTTTTGGATTGATGAATGCTAGTGCCACTTTTCAAAGAGAAATGGATGTTGCCTTTGTTGGTTACATCAATGAATTTATTGTAGTTTACCAAGATGATGTGACTGTATTTTCAAGGCAGCAAGGAGACCATTTGCAACACCTAGAGAAGATGTTGATCAGATGTAGGGAGTATGGCATTTCTCTTAATACAAAGAAGTGTCATTTTGGCATGAAAAATGCCAAGTTGCTGGGACATATTGTGTCTAAGGACGGTGTCATGATAGATCCTGAAAGATTTTAGGTAATTAGCAAAGTACCTATCCCGAGAACCAAGAAAGGTATCCAATCTTTCTTTGGCCAAATCAATTTTATTAGAATGTTTATTTCCAATTTTGCTAAGATAACTCTTCCAATCACAAGCATGTTAAGAAAGGATCAAGTTATCAGGTGGGAGGAGGCTGCCATTCAAGATTTTGAAGGAATAAAGGATGCACGTAAGCATGCCTTTGTTTTGGAAGCCCCAAACTATAAGAGGCCTTTCCAAATATTTTATTTTGCCTCTGAATTCACTATTTCTTCAATTTTGTTACAAAAGGATGAGAATGGAGATGAGAGGCCCTTTTCCTTCTTTAGCAAGGCTTTACAAGAAGCTAAGTTGAAGTATACAATCATGGAAAAACAAGCGCTTGCATTGGTAAAAGCAACAAAGATTTTCAGGCCCTATATATTGAGTTCAAATTTTTTTTCTTATGTTCCCCACACCATGGTTAAAGACATCTTATCATACATGGATATATCAAGCAAGAGATGTATATGGGTCAAAAAATTACAAGAATATGATATGGATATCCAAAAAACAAAGCTAGCAAGAGGTTTGGGTCTTGCCAAGCTCATGGCTGAGAGAAATTTGCAAAATGTAGAAGTAAATCAGCTAGAGGAAGAAAGGGAAAATATTCTTGACAAATTGATGAGGTCTGAGTGGTAAAAAGATGTGATTTTCTACCTCAGACACCTATGTTTTCCTAGTCATTTAAATAAAAATTAGAAAAGAGCTCTCAATATTGCTCCTCAAAAATATATCATAACATACCTTGGGCTGGCTTGGAAGAACCCTGAAGGTGTCCTCTTAAAATGCATAACTAAAGATGAATCTCCCAAGTTGATTTCTGATTTCCATGGAGAAGTTTGTGGAGGAAATTTTTCTAGGAGAGTGATAACACATAAGATTTTAAGAGATGGATATTGGTGGCCTACTCTTTTTAAAGATGCAACCCAACTAGTTAGAAAGTGTGATAGTTGCCAACATTTCTCTGGAAGATTGAAAGCTTCAGGCTCCCTTCCTTTGTAGTCTGTATCAATTGAAGCTCCTTTCAAACAATGGGGAATGTATTTCATCGGTGAGATTTCAGATTCTTCCAGTGCCAGTCATAAATGGATCCTTGTAGCAACTAATTATTTTATAAAATGGGTTGAGGCAATTCCATCTGGAAAGGCAACACTCCAAGTGGTAATGGATTTCTTATTGAATCATATCATATGTAGATTTTGAGTTCTAGTTAAGATTGTATCTAATAATGCCACGTGTTTTAGAGACAAACCTTTGATGGCAATGTGCAATGAATACAAAATCAATATAACTTATTCTTCAAACTACAACCCACAAGGTAATGGACAAGCTGAGTCTAGTAACAAGAAATTACTCAAGATCATTAGAAGGACCTTGGAAATCAACAAGAAGAAGTGGGGATAGAAATTGAAATTTGCAGTTTGGGCTGATAGAATAACTCCTAAAAGAGCAATTGGTAAGAGCCCATTTGAATTGGTGTATGGAACTCAGGCTTTGCTGCCCTTACACCTACAATTATTCACTTTTCAGTTTGCGCAATAGTTGGAAGATCAAGAACATGGCCCATATGAATCAAGAATCAATCAGATCATTGAGTTAGATGAAGAGAGAAGAGTTTCCCATCAAAGACATGTCAGATTTAGAGAGAAATTGAAGAGGTTGTTTGATAACAAGGTCACTGCTAGAGCCTTCAATGTTGGAGATCTGGTTTTGCTATGGGATAGTAGGCATGAAGAAAAGGAAAAGCATGGAAAGTTTCATGCATTATGGATGGGCCCTTATGCCATTGACATCAGAATTGGTGAGCACACTTTTTTTCTCAAAGATCTAGATGGGGAATTACTGGAACTTCCTGTTAATGACAGACATTTAAAACATAAATCTCGGATTAAATTCCCTAGTGACATATGCACAAGTTGTATATTTGTATAGCTTTTGTTCTTTTTGTTTTTTTTTGCTATTGGTCAGTGTGTGGTTTGCCCTTTTGTCCTTGGCAACCATTTTTGGCTCATTTTCTCAGTCCTTTTTCGTGGTAATTTTGGTTTTTTGGGCTGCCCTATGTTTTGACTCCTTTGCCTAATAGATTTTTGGCACTTGGTCTACGTTTTGATCTTGTGGCACTCACTGGCAGTGTCCACTCCCAAGTAGGAGTCAATGTTGGTCCCATTATTGAGTTTTCATAATGTGCCTTAAAAATTTCATGTCAATTTCTACTCTGAAACATTTCATTGGTCGATTGGATGGTCTGCAAACTTGATTTCTCTAGTTGAAAACTTTCAAATGCTCATAATGTTTTTGTTTTTTCCCTGTTCTGAAATAATTTTCCAAATTTGCCGCTGTTTGTGCCCTAATTTCTTCATTTTTATGGGTTGTATCATTTCTCCTTTCTCAATTGACTTAAAATCGAATCCAAGAAATCTACCATCTTTGTGAATATTTTTGATTTCTAGGGCATCATTTGATTGTTTGACCTTTTGACGGTCATACGGGCATCATCTACCCGTCAAATTCATTTTCATGACATTATGGTAATGTGGTGGGTTTCTATTGGTCAGGAAAATGTTTCTAACTTGTCATTTGTAAAATTTTGGCAAAAGGAAAATTTTGTTCCCTGGCTCCTCTTGCTACAGTTAAGTGCCTACATGGCACATTGTGATTGGTTAGAGGAATGACGGGTGGTGGGTTTGCCTTAGAAATTTTGCTTCCATTTTGTAAAAATTCCTAAGTTAAATTTTTTCCTGAAGGCTCGCATCCAATGGTAGGTGGATACGTGTCTTGAAGGAGTCAGCATTGAAGGGCAGAATCACTGATGAATTTGAAGTTTTTAAATTCAAAACATTTAAAGTAAAAAATTAAGCCAAAGGTTCGCAGCAAATAAGAAGGAGACATGTGGAAAAGGGAGCATGTGGATGTTGGCGGACTTGGAGAAATTTTGAAGTTTTTGACTCAAGGTGTCAAGGGGAAAATTTGACTCGAAGGCCCGTATCCAATAGCAGGTGGACACGTGTCCAAAAGAAGCCAATACGGGAGGGCGGGTTTTGTGAAGACTTTTAAGTTTTAACATAAAAAACCTAAAAGGAAAATGTAGCCCGTAATCCCCCATCAAATGAAAAAAGGACATGTGTCCAGGAGAGCAAAGGGAGAAGCAAGGTTTCAGAAGTTGCTGGGGGCAGAATTGGAGCTGTGGCCCCGCGACGAATTAGAGGGTGCCACGTGGCATAGAAGACAGTGGGAGTTTGGGCCCATGGAGTGTTTTGAGAAAAATTTCCCTTTTCTCAAAAGGGTGGCGAAATTCATAAAATGAGCCCGTGGTTTTCCTTGGGGCCCACATGTGGACACGTGGTGGATCTAGGAGAGAATTGGAGATTTTTTGCAAAATTTTCCCAAATTAAAAAGGGGCTGCAGATGCATTTTTAAGGATGGGAGTTTGATCCCATGGTTTTTGGACACGTGTCCCTCCTTATCCAAAATGGAAAAAGGGTAATATTGAAGAATCTCATCCTCCACATGTTGGGCTAGCATTAAAAGTTGATTGAAATTGATGGTTACTGTGTAATTTCATTTTTGGGTGCCATGGGAACTCCAAGGAGCTTGGAAATCACATTTCCTCATCAAAATTCATTAGACCTTATATGATTTTAAGTCCCCTCGGCCTTCTAAGGACAATGGAACCATTTTCATGAGCTAATTTGATGGTCTATGATGTTTTTGATGCATTTTTGCTTCGGCCCGATGTAAAAAATGTGAAAGGTGAAAATCAAAAGTTGCAGAGGTAAAAATTTAAAAGGTAGAAGATGAAAATGATTGCTAAAACATGCTGGCATGCCTGAATGCCAAACATGTGACCCTAGGATGGATAAGGATCTGAAATCATGCAATATTTTAAAAATTTTGTGCATCCCTGGAAATATGTGAGTTGTTTTACAGTTTGTTCTCATTTTCATGAAATAATGAAGGGTTTTGTAATAAATTTGATTCCATGAGCATATCCTTTGCTTGGAAAGCAAGGTTCAAAGCTGACATGAGATATAAAATGTATTTTTCAAAGAATTTTTAGGGGGGAGATAGAAGAGAAAAAAGAAATTAGAATTTTTCAAGCAGAAGGCTGGAAGAAATCTATTTCTCTAGAGAAAACTGTCTGAGAGCCATTTTTAATTCCATTTTGTATCAGATTTCATCATGTTGAGTTGGTTTTAGTTGTAAAGCCATCAACAAGCTCTGAGATTTTTTGTTATAGCATTCCCCTGGTGATGTATTTGATCAAATTTTGGATTATGTGGTGATTTCTCTTGGCAAAATTTGCATATGCTTATGTCTCAGAATATTTTCAATTTGTGTTTCTTGCTCATGTTGCAATCTTTTTTTTAAGATCTCTTTGATCATACAAGGTCTCATTTCTTGTTGATGGTTTAATGGAATTTGTAATCTTATATTTAGAATAGCCTTCATCTGATAGAAGATAAACAGATTTAAAATTATTTGTATTGTCCTTGAATATTGAGATTGTGTCTAAGGGTGCACCTTAGGTCATGATTAAATAGGGATTCTTGGTTACTTTTTTGGTATTTTACTTCAAGATTTTGTGGTATGTTGCCAAACGTTGTGTGGAAGAGTGCAGATCCAGGCCTCCATTTGTGCACATATCCCGATTAAAGGAGTATTTAAAACCTCTGGAAGTATTCTTGTTGTGTAGGTGTTACAAATATCTTGCAAAGTTTCTCAAAGAAGTTGGTAATTCCCAGCTCGTCTTGTCTAAACATTTCCCCACAAAATTTCATTGAAACTAACTCATCCTACCCATACTACCGCTGCACTACATTATGTGTTAACAAAATAATAAAACCCATTCACAAAAATGCACAAAGCATATTAGGATTTTAGTATGTCTCTGGCAGCCCTAGCCTTGTCTTGAAAGCATTTCCATCATTTAGTAGTGACAACTCCTTTGAGTTTGAATAATGGATAATTGATCATGTTTTCCCAAGGCCATCTCCACACAATGTGCAAAATACAAGGACATGTCAATCTCCTTTACCATATAATGGCTGCAATATAGGTTCTCTTGCCTTAGTTGATAGGCACAACCTAAAATAGTGAGGATCAGATCAAGATCCTTTTGAAAGTGCTATCCACTCCCTCAAATATTGAGTGCCAACAAGCCAGATAGATGTGCTCTGCAACTACAAATGAAATACAAATCATCTATCTACCCTTGAGTGTCTTGTGCAAATGCATGATGTTGTTCAAGTTGTGAAGGAGATTAAATCTGGATACCAACATGACAGAGAGGGAACAAAGCGGGAGATAGTAGTACATTCAGCAACTTCTCATTCTCCGAGAAGTAACTTCTCAGAATGGTTGACTTCGCAGTTGGTTCCAGAAGCTAGAGTGGAAATGAACTTGGAGGAACACGACTTGCAGCTACTCCGGAGTCTAGGCAGGAAAGACAAAAGGCCTAAAGTTGCTAAGGTAACTTCAAGGTTGATCATCGAGGAGTCGAGGCAGAAGTTTGTTGAGATGTCAGTTCCGGCGAAAGGAAGAAGCAGGATGAGCTCACGGCAGAAGATGTAACAGTAACCAGAGTACCCCTCGGTCAAGCCACCACAAAAGGATTGAAGCAAGACACGCAGACATTGATAGATGCTCTATTCCTTAGGCTTGACAGAGAAAAGGCAGACAAAGACGAACTTCAAAAGCAGGTATCTCAGTTGTGCGAGATCACAGCCAAGGTTGCTAAATCTTCTACTCATCCCATTTCAAGGCAGGTGAGTGATCATCTTATGCAGGAGATGGAGAATGCAAGCAATCAAGTGAAAGCTATTGATGAATGGAAGAATCTGATTATTCGTCAAGCTTCTGTATAACTTGGAGAGGTGTCAGCCCGCCTGAAGGTTATGAATGATGCAGCAAATCAGTTGAAGCAACTGGTCACAAGCATAGTAGATATGAACACAGTTGCTAAGAGTAACCAAAGTACTTTGGCCGAAATCAACAAGCTGTCAAGAGATGTATTGGTTGCTAAGCAAATTGTACCGGACGAATCAGTTGAGAAGGGGAAGCAGCTGGAGTTTGCAGTATCTTTCCATTTGGAGATCTACAGAGTTTTGCTGAAGAGGATGCAGGCACTTGAGAGTAAGACATCGTCCTTACCAAACAGTATTATTTCTTTCACTGAGGAAGAAGTGGTCGAAGATGTTACTTCATACGTACGAATCATTCCTAGCAGAGTGCCTAATTCTCTGGAAGGGTCTCTTCTGATGGTACAAAAGAGAATTGATGGAGCTACTAAACCTTTCACGATGAATTCCATTAGCAGACTGGTGGCACTGCAGGCGGATATTGCAAGGTTCGGGCCAAGCTTGGAGGATGTGGAAGCGTGTATCAAGGTGTTGAACGAATGATTGCTGCAATTCAGGACAGAAAAGGAAGCGGTGGCTAAAACAGATGGAAAGATGTTGAAATACATGTTTGACAAGTATATCCAGTATCAAAACAAAATGAAAACATAAATGTTACAGCTGGCTTGACTTCTTCTATTTTTCACGTTCTCGGATGAAATTGTAAAACTTTAAAGTTATTGGTTTTGAAACCATTACTTAAAGTTATGTGGAACAATTCTATTAGTTAAGTGATACATGTGTCACTTAAGGAGAAGTTGGTGGAGGATGATTGTTAAATGTCATCTTTACTTGTTTATGTTTCAGTTTAGTTGAGTTTCCCATTTGTATTTTCCCTTCTACATTCTATAAGTAGAAGAAGAACCTCCGGGTTAAGGATCGGAATTTGTAAGCAGCAACCTTGTGTTCCAGACTTTGTGCTGAAACCCTTGAGAGCCACTTAAAGCAAAGGAATAAACAGGAGCAGATTTCCGGAGAACTTTGTGTCACGGTTTATTGTGTTTCTAGCTTTTATATCTTTAGATCTTTTAGTAAACTTTGTGTTATTTCAGATCTAGATTTAGAGCTACCTTTGCTTATAATTTTGTGTTTATATCTATTGGTTTCTTTTGTGCATGAAATCAACTCTGTTATCTATTGATTGGGATGCAGATCTTCCCCATTTCCTCTCTATGTTTATATAATTCCCTTTCCCTTCTATAAATATTTCCTTTCCTTAAACAGTTGCTTACTTGCTGCAGATTTGTACAGCTATGGTTCATGAGCTGAACAGTTAAAGTAAAACCCGCTATAGATATTAGCATACTTTGATTGACAAATCTGACACGGAAGCCTCACCGGTAAATGAGGGAGATTTATCTCCTGACTGCCCAGGTTTTGTGCTATGTAGAAAATCTAGCCAACAATTTTTGGCGACTCCACTGGGGAACAACTATCTTTGCAAATCAAAGCTTATTTTTTGAAGATTGGAGTGTTTTCCATACAAATCTCAACCTGGCTGAATGTCCATTCACCCGATCTGTGAAGGCGCAAGGAAGGACTGATCATTTCTTCATACTGCATGAGCAATTCAATTTCAATCATCCTCCTCAAGTTAGAAGCCGCAGATCTAGTCTCTCACTAGGAAGGAGAGTGCACACCCACCCAAATCTGGATCGTCTTCAGCATAATCTGGCGGCTGGAATTATTCACCAAGTCTACACAAGGAGAAGACATGCTCCGCTCGTCATGGCAAATCAAAACCAAATTGTACCTGTCCCATGGGGAGCAGCTTTTGGGCCACTGAACTTGGCTCTACCTATGCACGATCTGCCAAAAGGATCCAGAAAGAATTTCTAAAAGTTCTTTGGAGATGGAAAGCAAAACCCGGCTGATCATTTGGCAACCTTCTTCATATCTTGTGGTGTGCTTGCAGTGGAGCATGAAAATGTCTCAGTCAGACTCTTCATTGAGATTCTACATGACTTGGCTGGCGAATGGTTCTATCAGCTAGCTCCTGGCACCATAACCAACTGGGCGACTATGCGTGAGCAATTTCTGAAAAGATTCAAACCTGCAGAGGATGCTAGCACATTAATCACCCAACTAACGTAGTTGAAGAAAGAGCCAAGTGAGAACATGCCAGACTTTATTGCAAGGTTCCAAAGGATTTTATATAAAATCCCTACTTCTGCCGCATTGAGCGATGAAAATCAAAAGACATTTTTTATAAACGCTTTACTGCCCGAAGTTGGATATCAGCTGAGAAGGGCAAGACCTGTAAAATCTACTTGAAGCACAAAATGCTTCCGTGGAAGTTGAAGATGACTTGATCATGGCTGGAAAACTCAAACCATCTCACAAAGGTGATGGCACTTCTTCAAGTACTTCAGATCCTTTGTTGCAGAGATTGGCTAATGACATGCTGCAAATCAAGAAGCAGATCTCTCAAACGGGGAAAGCAACCCCTTCAAGAATAGCTCCCACCCGGACCTTTAATGGTCAAAATCAAAATCAAAACCGAAACAGACTTGTTGTTGCACCACAACGGTTGGCGATTGAAGCTGCTCCAAGGAATAACTTGGAAACTAATGAAGAAGATCTCGGCATTGACGAATCATTCGACAATGAAGACTTTGTAGATCCCGCTGGCGACTTCAATATTGGTTACCTGGACTACGAATCTGACAATGGCTATTATGAATCTTTTGAAGATTCTGATGGTCACACTTTTGCAGTGTTCACAAGGTCTCAGACATGCCAAAATGCCGAAGCATCCACAAGCGGTCAAAGGAGAGAAAGAGAAGATCCTGGGCCGGATGTTACTATATTAAAAAGAGGCAGCCCTCTTCCTTCTTCATTAGCGCCAAAAGATAAATATTCAAATTCTTTTTCGCAGCAAAGAGCCAACGCACATCCGGCTAAAGCAAGTCAAGCTTTTGACATCATCAATCACATCAAGAAGACCAAGGTCCAAATGTCAGAAGCTGAGTATTTGAGAGCATTTCCTAGTCAGCTAAATAGATTGGTCAAGTATGTGCAAAGTGACGGTCCCAATCCAACAAATAATACTTCACGGGGTATCTTGTCAAGTCCAAAGATTACTCCTTCAAATAATGCGGCTGCAAGTTCTTCTCCTTCTACCTCCTCTCCTGCTACATCACAAAGGATCGAGCCATTCTATGTATCTTTGCTCATCAACGGGTACAAACTGAGCAATTGTATCTTGGACTCTAGAGCTTCTGACAACGTCATGCCTGCCAAAGTCGTTGATGCCTTGGGTCTCACATTGACAAAAACCATTGGAAGATGCTATTCAATGGAAAGGCAAGTTCCTCTTGTGGGGCAAATCAAAGATGCGCAGGCAGTACTTGCTTCTTTTCCAGACAAGAGATTGAAAATGACTATCCTTATAGCAGACATCCCAGTCTCTTATGGCATGCTGTTGAGTAGAAATTTCTGTAAAGAGCTAAGCGGAGAAGTCAAGATGGATTGGTCTTGTGCGCACATACCAATCAAAGGAGTTAATCAGAAGTTAGAACCTGAGAAGAAATCCAAGTACACAGTATCAAAGTCTGAGGATCCTAGATCTCAGATCTTGTTTCAGGAATCTGATCACGGAGTCTATTATCTAGAAATGGATAAAGAAGATGTTCAACCCATGATTCAAGAACCACATCAACTTGACAACAAGGTTTGGACTCTGGAATTTGATGGCAGTTGTTCATTTGGATCCGGCGCAGGCATTGTTCTTATCTCTCCTGAAGGGAAGGTGCATGCACACTCCTTCAAATTGATGTTCGAAAATACTAACACAGCAGAGTATGAAGCACTGTTGTTAGGCATGGAGCAAGCAAGAACAATGGGAATCAAGCTCTTACACGCAAAGGGAGATGCTGAGTTGATTGTTAAGCAGATAAGAGGTCTCTATCAAGTAAAAAAAGACAAACTTCGGCATTATAGAGATCGAGTCTACTCTGCTATCCTGGATTTTTCAGCTTTCTCGGTATCTTACATTCCGAGAGAACAAAATTCAAGAGCTGATTCACTTGCAGTGACTGCAACTTTGTTAAATCCAGATCAGCCTCCCACATTTTTTAGACAGGGGGACTACAAAGTTGAGATGGTCTTCCGCCCAAAAGTTCCCGACAACGTCCAGCAATGGCAGGTTTTCAACGATGACAAGCAGATTGTTGCGTTTCTCCAACAAAAGGATAACTTTGAAGAGATCTACTATGAGGGAAGCAATTCACCTCTGAGGCAAACTACTGTGGGAGAAATGGATGCAGACGTCTCGGGAAGTCAGGAGATTATCCAGCTAAAGGGAAATAAAATTCCCAAAGGCTTGGTATCTCTTGAGGAAATGTTTGATAAGCATGATCAGATGCTTAAGAAAAATGAAGAAAGTGGGGAAGGTTCTTCCTCCGATACACAATTACTAAATTTGGGAGCCGGCAATGATCCCAAATTAGTAAATCTGGGTAAGTGTTGTTTAGAGGCCGAAAGAGAAGCTTTTACTGAGCTTCTTAAGAAATATATGGATGTTTTTGCCTGGTCTTACCAGGATCTAAAAACATATCAGCCTGTCGAAGTCCAACACTACATCCCACTAAAACTAGAACAAAAGTCTTTCAAGCAGAAGCTACGGCGGCATAACCGTACCATTTCCGGAACCATCTTTGCAGAAATCCAGAAGTTGTTAGACGCAAAGATTATTTATCCCATACATCATTCTGAATGGTTGGCCAACATAGTTCCTGTGAGGAAGAAGAGTGGCGAAATTAGGTTGTGCGTGGATTTTCGCAACCTTAATCAAGCTTCTTTAAAAGATAACTACCCCATCCCCATCATGGATCACACTCTGCAGGTGGTCACTGGATCTGAGATGCTTTCCATGCTTGATGGTTTCTCAGGCTATAATCAAGTCAAGGTGGCCGAAGAAGATCAATACAAAACGGCATTCATTACACCTTGGGGAACCTTTGCTTACCAGAAAATGTCGTTTGGTTTGATCAATGCTGGAGCTACATTTCAAAGAGCTATGGATTTAGCTTTTGCTCATCTCAAGGATATAAGCATAGTGGTGTACCTTGATGATCTGACAGTCTTTTCCAAAGATAGAAGCACACACATTTCGAATCGGAAGAGGTTTTCATACAGTGCCGCAAACATGGTATTTCTTTGAACCCTAAGAAATCTATCTTTGTTGTATCAGAAGGGAAGCTACTAGGGCACATTGTTTCCAAAGAAGGAACCAAGATAGATCCAGAGCATGTCAAATCCATTCAGACATTGCCATTGCCCACATCCAAAAAAAGGAGTTCACTCTTTCTTTGGAAAAGTTAATTTTCTCAGGAGATTCATTCCTGACTTCGCTGAGCTAACCTGTCATATCTCGAATATGATGAAGAAGAAACAAGATTTTAAATGGAGCAGCGAAGGGAAGGAAGCTTTCGAGAAGATTAAGGAGGCCCTGTCAAAAGCTCCGGTCTTGGTTTCACCCGACTTCAGTAAAGAATTTATTCTTTACTGTTATTCCTCCGAACACACCATGTCAGCAATATTGATGCAGAAAAATCAAGAGGACGCAGAAGCTCCGATTGCTTTCATGAGCATGCCCCTTAAAGCTTATGAGTTGAAATATACTCCCATGGAAAAGCACGCATATGCAGTGGTGAAGGCGTGTAAGGCTTTCAGGTATTATATTCTTTCCTCACACACTGTGGTCTTGGTTCCAGATACTGCAGTAAAATCTATCCTCACTCAACAAGAGTTAGGATTGTTGAGAGGCACATGGGTGACAAAGGTTCAAGAATATGACCTGGATATTAAACCTACAAAGCTGGTTCGAGGAAGAGGTCTGTGTGAACTAATGACAGAGATGAAAGCATCAGTGCCTAAAGCAGATCAAGATGAGATAGATGAGGATTTGCCTGCAGTACTTTTTATAGATCTGGTGGAGGAGTGGTACAGTAACATTGCCTACTTTCTGACGTATGGAGAATGCCCAGATCAACTTTCCAGAAAAGAGAAACGAACTATTAAACTGAAATCCAAAGATTTTGTTCTTTGGGATAATGGTTTGTACAAAAGAGGAATTGATGGCGTATTTCTCAGATGCGTGGATAAAGCTCAACAGGATCAGCTATTACAACAGTTTCATGACATGGCTTGCGGTGGTCATTTCTCAGCCCGAGTCACTGCACACAAGATCCTCAGAGCAAGGTATTACTGGCCCACCCTTTTTCAAGATACTGCAGAGTGGGTAGCTAAGTGCCAAGCATGCCAACATTTTGTTGGGCGTGTGAAATTGCTTGCATTACCTCTAAAACCCATTGTAATTGAAGAACCTTTCCAACAGTGGGGAATGGATTTTATTGGTATGCTTAACCCGGCTTCCAGTGCCAGCCACCATTACATTCTAACAGCTACTGATTATTTTAGTAAGTGGGTAGAAGCCATTCCTGTGAAGAACGCCACTTCTGCCGAGGTGTGCAGTTTTATAAAAGAAAATATTATTGTCAGGTTTGGCGTGCCCAGTAAAATAGTAGCAGACAACGCTCCGAATCTTTCTTCTGAGGAGCTGGTTGACTTCTGCTACACTCATGGGATTCAGCTGGTACATTCCTCAAACTACTATCCACAAGGGAATGGCCAAGCTGAATCTAGTAACAAAAACTTGGTAACTATCGTGCGCAAGCTAGTAACGGAAAATCAAAGGACTTGGCATAAAAAGTTGTTTGATGCATTATGGGCCGATAGAATCACACCAAAGAGGGCGATAGGCATGTCCCCATTTCAGTTGTTATATGGTAGAGACACGGAGCTGCCTCTTACCTTGGAACTGCCTGCCCTACAACTTTCTAGGGCCCTGGAGGACTCCACATTCACAATTGTTATTGATAAAAGAATTATGTACCTGACTGAATTGAGGGAAGTACAAACTCAAGTTGCAGATAGGTTGACAGAGCATCAAAGGAAGGTGAAAGTCATCTTCGACAAAAAGGCCAGGGAAAGAAAGTTTGAAGTCAATGACTGGGTCCTTTTATGGGACAAAAGAAGAGAAGCAAAAGGCATGCATGGAAAATTTGATTCACTATGGAAAGGGCCTTTTGTGATTAAGAAGATCGTCGGAGCAGATAGCTTCATTCTTGCTCATCAGGATGGAGTTGAATTGTCGTTGCCTTTCAATGGGCAACACTTGAAGCTGTTCCGGACATGAGAAGCAGGGTAAAACCTGTATGTACATAAATAAAACTTTGTTTGTTTTTCTTTGTTTTGTTTTTGTTTTTGTGTTGTGTTTGTTTGCCTGACCCTATGCCCAAAAGACAAGATACGAAACCAGAGATGCTGGGATCTCATCTTTTCCCTTGTCATTCTGACAGAGAAAAAGATGTCCACAGACGGAGCCGACTGGTGTCCCCAGATTTCATCCTGAAATCTGTGACTACCCTATCCGAAAAAATTTCATACTTTTAAAATAATGGGTCGTTTTGTGTTTTTATTGCCTGAAAGTTCTTGTATTGCGTCAAGATATTCCCAAAGAGCCATATTAGCCATTTTCGCCAAATACCCAGATGCCCAAAATTGTTATATTCTGTCGTCAGGATTTGTCTGCGGGAAATTTGTATTTAATTATTTTGAGCCCCATTTGAGGCAATTTGCGCTTCGATTTAACCCTGTTGTGATCGAACATATCATTATTCCTATATACCAGAAGGGTTTTAACTAGGAATAAGTTCTGGGCTTTATTTGTGACTTTTGGCAACTTTTTGTGTTTTTGTGTTTTCCCGTTTCGTTTTCTGTGAAATTTCTCTAGATCAATTCCTTTGCCGGTTTGCCCTGATTCTTGGCCTGGAGTATTCGGAGATCACATACGCACGTTGTGCCAGAAGGAAGTCGGCATTAGAGGTCTGGTTCACTGGGAAAAGACGAAGTCGTGCACCAAAAAGCCTTTTCTGGGTTGGCCGCATTTTTGGAAAAAAAAGAATTGAAGTGGATCATGGGAAAATTAGAAGCAGCAGGCAGGTGAGAATTTATTAGCTGCCTTGCAGGGTACTTTTTCCCATGATAAAAAAGTCACTTAAGTTGTAGTGGGAAAATTAGAGGCAGCAGACAGGCGGGAATTTATTGCCTGCCTTGCAGGGTAAAAATTCCCATGGTGGAATAAAAGAAAAGTCACTTAAGTGAATCATGGGATTTTATTGCCTGCCTTGCAGGGTAAATAATCTCATTATGAAAGTCAAATGACTTAAGTGAATCATGGGATTTTTAGGGCTGCCTTGCAGGGTAAAAATCCCCATTGTCATGTGATTCTTAAAAATAGAATTCTTTTATGCTCAAAAAGTGTGACCCCTTTGGAGAGAAAGGCAGCCTTTAAAGTGATTAAATTAATTAATTATTCTTCTAAAATTGGCGCCCAAGCATGGAAGAAAGTCAACAAAGCAAAGGGGAATAAAAGAGGTGGAAAATAGATTGTTCTAAATTAAATAAATTTAATTTATTTAAAGGCAGCCCCCTTCATGTCAAAAAGTGCGCCCCTTTTGGGAGATATAATGCTTTTTTAAAGTATTAAATGATTAAATTAAATTCCTATTTTCAGTGGCTAAGGTCAAAGCACACTGTGAAGCTTAAGTGAAGTGAAGAGTGGATGATTAAATTGATTAAATTTAATTTATTGGATGGTTGTCCTTAAACATGCAATTTTAGCACACCAGTTAAAGAGAAGAGCATGATTTTTAATTAATTAATTGCAGGAATAGGAAGGGCAATTATTAATTATAGAATTATGAGGGTTATATAAGCATGGGCTGCCATAAGGGTGAATTAATTAATTCACAGGTAAAGAAGTGCAGCCCAGAGGAAAAGTGCGCCCCATTTGAAGAGGATTTTTGCTCAAAAGAAGGTGAAATCAAGGCTAAAAGCTTCCAATTTTGGCGCATGCATTGAAGGAGGTTGATTTGTTTGCATAAGTGATACAGGTGCTCAGGTGAAGTTGGAAAAATTCATGCTCACTTTGCATGCAAATAAAACATCAATTTTTGGGGCAACAGGCTTGAATAGTGCAGATTTTTATTATTAAAATTCACTGTTCATGTTCCGGTTGCCATCTTTGTCTGAATTAATTGCAGGAATTCATTACAGGTGCTTTACAAAAGAAAAGGAGCTTTAATCAATGTCCAATACATTGAATATATCCTCCGAATCTGAAGAATTATCCAGATCTGCACCAGTTTTGAAGAAATCCGGCCAAATAAGAAGAAAAAGAATTATTCAGACAAAGATAGACAAAGCCATGGCAAAGAGGGATGAAAAAGAAAGCACAACGGAGTCATGCATCACTTCCAAATTTGCAGACATAGGAGACACAGATCTAGGTCCGGAACCTCTTTCCGAATTGATTGATAGATCCAGAGCAGGAAAGACTTCACTCATGCGTGCGGTTAAAAGCAGTGGAATTATTCGAGCTGCAGCCTTTCCATACACAGCCCAGTTGCCAGAGTTTGTTATGGAGTGTGCTAGATCTTACCATCCTTCATCCAGATCAGTGCGAGACGCTACGGGGAAAACAATAATTCGGCTGGACGCAGAGTTCATCAATTATTGTTTGAAGATTCCGGTGTGAAAGGTGGTGACTTCCATTAGCATTCAGGATGCCGGCAGCAGGTGGGAGAAGCATAGAGTTGACTGCGTGAACATAATGAACAACAGATACATGAAGAAGCCCAGATCTCCTTCTAAGTTCCCAAGAACTCTTCCGCGGTCCAATTTGGTGCAGGAGGTTGATGATATTGTCAAATTGTTATGCAGGATTAATGGCGAGGCGAATGCTCACACTTTCCGTACATGGATGTATGCTTTCATCAGGACCATTGAAGTCAACAAGGTTGATTCCATAATCAATTGGTCAGAAATCATTAGCGACAACATTGGTGAGCAACTCCGGAACGTGAAGCGTACTTTCAGCTTCAAAATGACTTCCTACTTGGTGTATGTTGCAGCTTCACAAGGCATCTTCTCCAAGCTGGATAGATGTGGCGTTCTTTCTAAGGACCCCATTTTCGAGTGCTACCCACAGCTTACTGTACCTGCATGCGAGAAAGATTTCAAAGTGGTCAATGATGGATTCTTCTACGATTTCATTTGTAGGCTAGACAAGGACCTAAAGGCCAACAGGGTAAGTAAAGAAGCGTGGGAAGCTGTATCCAGGGTTGGTAGTCTATTCATTCAGTTTGCAGATTTCACATACCTCAGGGTTACTGGCTTTTCTAGGGAACCAGTTAAGATGCCCAGATATCCAAATGATAGATTGATCACCATGGAGCTAAGCAGACAACTTGTGGAGATACACGACCTTCAGTCGAAACGGCACAAGTCTACGGGCTTCTTCCTTATCACTGTGGGACATTATAGCTGCCAGAGCATTCATAGAGCTCGAGGGATGGAGACACAGATGTTATCCGAGTATGAGCAAGAGTTCTTCACGGCACGGCTGAACTTCGATCCATTTGGAGTAGCCAGGAAGACGATCTCCCAGGAGTACGCACATGTGCCTTCATTGGAGGATTTTTGGATGAAGTGCAAAAGTGAGTACGAGGTTAGAAAGAGGATTTCAGCAGGCTATCAGCACGGCAAGTGTTCGACTTTGGACTAGCGCGGATACCTGCGGATCTTAAAGATGATGGGAATGTGTTACTTGACACTTACCATCAAATGGGAGGAGATAGAGCCGTACTTCAGGATAACGTAGGAGGCTACCATACAATTGAAGAAAGGTCTGGCGCTGTTTTGGTGAATACTTCAAACTGGTTGTTGACGAAGGGATATTGCCTTGATGAAGCATTGATGAATCAAGTCACGGGAAACTTTGGCGCAGGAGATTCCCTCAAGAGGAAGCACGGAGGAGAAAGTAGCAGAAGGTCCGAGAAGTTGAAAGTACACAGAAGATCTCAATCAAAGGAGAAGATCACTTCCACGGCCATGACTTTAGTTCTGGCTTCTCCGTATCCAGTACTTCACCAACTGTTGCACCTTAGCAGGACACTTCCATGCCTCCACTGAATCCGGCGACATTCATCTTCTCTCCTCAGCCACTCCGTTCAGCACCTGTTCCAGAAGAGACGTTGAAGCTGCAGATGGTGGAGTTCGAAAGAGCTTTGTCCTTGGATGATTCAGAAGATGGTAGCCATAACACTGTAGCACTTTTTGATGGAGAGGAAACAGAGCGGGAGATAGTAGTGCACTCAGCGAACTTCTCATTCTCTGAGAAGTAACTTCTCAGAATGGTTGGCTTCGCAGTTGGTTCCAGAAGCAAGAGTGGAGATGAACTTGGAAGAACATGACTTGCAGCTACTCCAGAGCCTAGGCGGAAAAGACAGAAGACCTAAAGTTGCTAAGGTAACTTCAAGGTTGATCATCGAAGAGTCGGGGCAGAAGTTTGCTGAGATGTCAGTTCCGGTGGAAGGAAAGGAGGATGAGCTCACGGCAGAAGATGTAACAGTAACCAGAGTACCCCTCGGTCAAGCCACCACAAAAGGATTGAAGCAGGATACACAGACATTGATAGATGCTCTATTCCTTAGGCTTGACAGAGAAAAGGCGGAGAAAGATGAGCTTCAGAAGCAAGTATCTCAATTGTGCGAGATCATAGCCAAGGTTGCTAAACCTTCCATTCAGCCCATTTCAGAGCAGGTGAGTGATCATCTTATGCAGGAAATGGAGGATGCAAGCAATCAGGTGAAAGCTATTGACGAATGGAAGAATTTGATTATTCGTCAAGCTTCTGTACAACTTGGAGAGGTGCCAACCCGCCTAAAGGTTATGAATGATGCAGCAAATCAGCTGAAGCAACTGGTGATGAGCATAGTAGATATGAACACAGTTGCTGAGAGTAACCTGAGTACTTTGGCCGAGATCAACAAGCTGTCGAGAGATGTATTTGTTGCAGAGCAGATTGTACCGGATGGATCAGTTGAGAAGGGGAAGTAGCTGGAGTTTGCAGTATCTTTCCATTTGGAGATCTGCATAGTTTTGTTGAATAGGATGCAGGTACTTGAGAGTAGGACATCATCCTTACCAGATAGTATCATTTCTTTCACTGAGGAAGTGGTCGGAAGTGTTACTTCATACGTACGGATCGTTCCTAGGCAAAGTGCCTAATTCCCTAGAAGGGTCTCTTCTGATGGTACAAAAGAGAATTGATAGAGCTACTAAGCCTTTCACGATGAATTCCATTAGCAGACTGGTGGCACTGCAGGCAGATATTGCGAGGTTCGGGCCGAGCTTGGAAGATGTGGAAGCGTGCATCAAGGTGTTGAATGAAGGATTGCTGCAGTTCAGGACAGAGAAGGAAGCAGTGGCTAAAACAGATGGGAAGATGCTGAATCACATGTTCGACAAGTATATCCAATATCAGAACAAAAAGAAGACATAAATGTTACAGCTGGCTTGACTTCTTCTTCTATTCTTTCTTCTTCTATTTTCCATGTTCCTGGATGAAATTGTAAGACTTTTAAGTTATTGGTTTTGAAACCATTACTTAAAGTCATGTGGAACAATTCTATTAGTTAAGTGATACATGTGTCACTTAAGGAGAAGTTAGTGGAGGATGATTGCCAAATGTCATCTTTACTTGTTGTTTGTGTTTCAGTTCAGTTAGATTTCCCATTTGTACTTTCCCTCCTACATTCTATAAGTAGGAGAAGAACCTCTAGGTTAATGATCAGAATTTGTAAGCAAGCAACCTTGTGTTCCAGACTTTGTGCTGAAACCCTTGAGAGCCACTTGAAGCAAAGGAATATACAGGAGCAGATTTCTGGAGAACTTTGTGTCACGGTGTATTGTGTTTCTTGCTTTTTATCTTAGATCTTTTAATAGACTTTGTGTTATTTCAGATCTAGATCTAGAGCTACCTTTGCTTAGAATTCTGTGTTTATATCTATTGGTTTCTTCTATGTGCATGCAATCAACTCTGCTATCTATTGATTGGGATGCACATCTTCCTCATTTCTTCTCTGTGTTTATATAATTCCCTTTCCCTTCTTCTATAAATATTTCCTTTCTTTAAACAACTGCTTACTTGTTGTAGAACTGTTCAGTTATGGTTCATGAACTGAGTAGTTAAAGTAAAACCCCATTTAGATATTAGCATACTTTAATTGACAAATCTGACACGGGAGCCTCACCGGTAAATGAGGGAGATTTATCTCATGACTGCCTAGGTTTTGTGCTATGTTTTACCTTTGTTTTTTGTTTCAAAGTTTATAGTTCTTATTTTCCCCTTCAAGCCAGTCAAAAAATGCCACTAGTTGTTCATTCGTCACATCCGTCCCTTCAAGTATTGTATTTCTGTTTGATTGAGTTTTCATTTTGAAGCCTAAGTGAATGATAGGCCAACATTTGTCTACCTCTCACCCCCTTTTTTCTCCGTCTTTGGTGTGCTACTTTATTTAACTTTGTAATCTAAATCATCCATAGAGAACAAGATGAGGACATTTATCCTCACCTTGCTCCATCTCTTCTTGGAGCCCCTTTCCTTTTGTATCTTTAACATCACGATCACCTCAAGTCTCCTTTCCCTCAGATAAATGCTGCCCTCACTATATTCATCCTTCCTCTAAATACAGGATTAGCTTATAGAGTGAAGGTAATCTAAAAAGGTTGGTTTCTTTTTAGGTTTTTTTTTTGTTGTTTCTGTTTTACTTTCGTTATATTTTTATTTGTTTTGCTTTTGATTACCTCTTGCAAGTTGTGGGAACTAAGATTTCGGGATTTTCATTTCTCCTCCCCTCTCTCCTCTCAGAATTCTATAAATTAGAGTGTTGGGCTCATTGTAAGATGATGATTTTTGAGTAGCAAAACTCTATCATTTTGGTTTTGTGAAGCCAATGTGTTGCAGACCCTTGTAATGGACTCCTTGCATGGTGATCCAGGCCTTTACTTTGTAATAGATTGAACTGTGTATATCATGAAGCAATAGATGCAAGTTTGTGGATGTATCTTCCCTTGCTGTGTTGTTTGCATTCTTCTTGCCTCTTCAATCTCAATGCAAATATATTGTCTATTTATGCTCTTGCAAGGATTCATTATCATTGTGTGTGTAATGTCCCCATTCCTACCTCCACAATCTAGCGACTGAGATTTTTTTTAACTTTTCAATCTCCTTCCTGCTAAAAGTGGTTTTGAACTCCTTTTCGATCTTCATTGATCAGATATTATAAACCAAATCTGTATTCAAGGCTAGTTCGAAGCCCTTGCTTGATCTTCACTGACTATATATAATAAACCAAATCTTTATTCAGGGGTAGTTCAGGTAATCTCTACCAGAGATACGGTCACTTTATGGCAGTAGACCTATGCCTAGATGTGAACCATAGGTTCTCCATCGGAGCTATATATGCCTCGCTGGCTGCAGAGAAAAGCCCAGGCATGTAAGTAATATGTTTGAAATGAAATGAAAGATTTTAATGACGTCCACGTGACTGAAGAGTCAAAGGGACCAAGAAAAGCAGAAACATTAAGCTGAAACCAAGTTCTTTTCCAAATCCTCTCGCCTACTGTGAATCTTGAGCACAAAGCTAGCAATCTTTTGAAGCTTTTGTTTGTCAAAGCTATAAATCCTTGAACGGATGCAGACCTATGTTATATTGGGAAAAATCTTGTACCCTGAACTCAAACAAACTCATGAATCCCTTGGAATCTGATAAAACCTGTGAAGGGTTGGTAAGTAAACACTCACATTGTTATGCACATGCTTAAATCCCATTCAAATGAGTTTCCAAACATATAACCGGCTGATGGAGAAATTTCTTATGCCTATTTTTTTCCAGATTGCTCTTTTCTTCTCCTTGGTCGTCTTTCTCCCTTTCTTCCTCTCACTTGTATTTCCACCCCCATTCTGGGTGTGTGTGATTTCTCCTTCCGGTTGGCCACCTCTTCTGGCTTTTGTACTTGTCTTTCTCGGGAACTCTTTGGTTTTCCCGCTTTGTATCGGTGCTCGCTGCTGTCTACAGTCCCTTTGACCTACCTTTGTGGCCATTTGTTGGACATTAATATATTTATCTTATCTTATCTATCTTTTAATAACTTGTATTTTTAATTCTGGAGGAAACCAGAGATTTTGAATTATATTTATTAAATTTGCAGACACCAATGCACCATAAATACTGCAAATATGTGGTCACCACATTTATAATTTTGAAATGAAACATTTAATAGCATTTACTTGTGCATTCTATTAATTTCCTGTTAATGTTTTCCATTCATAGATATTTTGGGATCTTTTGCCTCTGCATGTTTGAGGTGAGAATGGTGAACGGTGGCCATGCTTGATCTTCAAATTTAATTCTTTATATTTTTTCTTATGCCCAGTTTCCTTAGCTTTTTTGTGTCTTGTGCTTAAATTCCCTTTTCATTATTCACGGCACTTTAACATTTGCCTTTTATGAAAATATAAGGCTTAATTATTTGTGATAATTTAATATTAGTTAAATATTAAACTAATAAACGATTGAAACTACTTCAACCATCTTTCACATAATAAAATGACGGGTACACAATGCCAATGTGTACATTCCGCTTTCTCTTCATTTCTTCCTTGTGCACGTTTTCCAACTTTGGTATCAGAGCCATTCCTAGTTGAAGGGCCCCAAAGCTGAGGAAGCTCGAAATGTCAAGGAGAAGATTGAGAAGAAAAATTTCAGAATCGCGAGTTTCAGACAGTGAATCTCCAGATCGTCAGTTTCAGACAGATTGCAAATTTCAGACTCGTAAATGTTCATCTCAAGTGTTGTATACAAGGGAACAAGCGAATACACAGTATTAAACTAGTGAATGTGGTCATGAGGTCGAAATACCATACTGCGCCAAAACTGAGGTTGAAAAACTGCTCGCAAATACCACAGTCGTAACTCATGCCACACTAAAGCACAAGAGAGTCGAATCGTGATTTGTTTTAGGGCATTTCATTCACGGTTTTTATCAGTCACGAACAGAATTTTGGACAAGTTTTCAGTAAACAAATGGTTTATTCAGGGTTTTATAGATTTTTGAAGAATTTCAAGTGACGCAATGGCAAAACAAAGAATTTCAGGCAAATAACAGAGTCAATATGAAAACGAAGGGCACAAAATTCAATATGAAGATTACAGTCATAAATCTCAACCAGGTCACAAATTTCAAGCAAATTAAACTCTTTTATTTCTCTGAAAATTTTCTGCAAGCAAAACCCTAGTTTTCATTTTTAAAACGGAGTTTTCATTACCAATAGAGAAATATTCTAGTTTCAATTTTCACACCTAGAAAGTTAAAATCCAGACGCAATTAATGAACAAAAATTTGTGGGGTATAGCTAATGTTAAAGAAAAACCACCCACTCATGCTGCTAAATTGTTAGAGTGGGAAAGCCACGATGATAAAGCGAAAGCTATAATCGGGATTGTTCTTTCTAACTCTAAACTCCATCATATAGATTTAGATAAATCGCCCAAAGAAATTTGGGATAACCTGAATAAGTTGTTAGGGGTACAAGCAATGAACACCACATTTTCTTTAAAGCTTCAACTGTTCCAGTTCAAGATGGGCGATGATTTACTGTCCATTCATATAAACAATCTAAGATCTCTTCTTAGATAGTTGGCATAGGTTAAAGCTTAGGTAGATGACAAAGACTCTAAAGCCATTTTATTAAACAGTTTGCCCTATTCATATAGCAATGTCATTTTTTACTCTCAATTAGATGCCTTCACAAAACTTGGAAGATATGATTTCAGCTCTCTTGGCTGAAGATAAGAGAACAATTGCGGACAATGTAGAAGGTAATTCTTCACATGAAAGTGCACTATACTCCTACGTGAGAAATAATAACAAAAAATCAAATAAAGACACCAAACAAGTTGAATGTTATTATTGCAAGAAAAGAGGTCATACAACTTGGAATTGTCGAATTCGAGCTAATAATGTTCTCAAAGGCAAATTCAAAGATCATCCGAAAGAAGCAAATGTGGCATTTAATGACTATCAACCAGAGACTGAAGATTTTATTGATAAAGAAGAAGATGAATATGTACTCTAAAAAAGGTTAGTGTTTTGAACAATAAGGGATCCAATGTATAGGTAAAACTCGGCATGGATGGTTGTCCAGATAGTTCGGGAATATGTAGATCAGGAATTTACCCTTACGAGGGTCATGAGACAACTTGATTGAGCACTGTGGGAGTAGCTCAATATGGATGGTTGTCCAACAATTCGGGAGATTCTATAATTCGGGAGTTTAGGGAGGTAGAATCCTAAAACTCGGGAATTCAGCTCAGGAACTACACCTCTACGAGGGTTAGGGAGGCGGCTTGATGGAGTTCTACTTGTTCCTAGAACTGTTGTTCAAAACAAAAGCTTTTGAAGATTGTAATTCTATCTTCTTTTCAATGTAAGCCTTAAGAGGGGGTACTAAAATATAAGGCCTTAGTTATTAGTGATAGTTTAATATTAGTTAAATATTAAACTAATGAATGGTTGAAACTACTTCAACCATATTGTAACGATCTTTCACATAATAAAATGATGGACACACAATGACAATGTGTGCATTCCACTCTCTTTTCATCTCTTCCTTGTGCACACTTTCCAACACCTTTATGTGGTTTTTAGTATTCATATTTATTATTTTTCCCTTCAAGTCAATCGAAAAAGCCATTATTTGTTCATACATTGCATCCCTCACTTGGAGCATTTTATTTCAATTTGACTGGTTTTTCATTTTGAAGCTTCGGAATGAACAAGACCAACATTTGTCCACATCTTGCCCCTTTTCCCTTTGTGCTTTATGTGCTACTTTATTTAGCTCGGTGTTCTACATCCTCACTCAAAACAAGAGGACATTTGCCCTTACCTTGCTCAATCTCTTCTTGGAGCGCCTTTCCTTTGGTATCTTTACCACCAAATCCACCCCAAATCTCCTTTCCCTCGAAGAAACTACTAGGCCACCATGTGGCGTAATTTCAGCATACTTGTGCCCATACTGCATCAACTATATCATTCTCCCTCTACCTAAGAGGTAAGCTCAAAGTGAAAAAAGAGAGCTAGAAGTGCCAACCCCTCGCAGTGTTTTGCACTCACTCTCAAAGGATTGATGCCCCAAGTCTCCTTCTCTTCTAAGCGAATGAGATACTTTCATGTGTCGCTCTCATTCTTTTCATAAAGAGGTGTGTTGTCATATAAGGAGAAAATTACCAAAGAAATGTCCAAATTTTCAAAAATATTGTTTTACTAGATAAATTGGATCCTCCTTGACATTTTTCTCTTCTAGGACTTAGTCATTTTTCAGTGTTTTGGCCCCTGATCAGCTTTATCACTTCTACGAGAAACAGGTGGAACTTTTTTTGTTGTTCCTTTGTTCCCAATCAGAGTTGACAAGCCCTTTATATTAATAAAATAAAAGAGAGTTACATAGTAAGGGTGACAGGATAACACATGGTCCCACAAAACTGCCATGAGGGCACCAACAAAGCAGAAAATGCACAAGGGCTTACATTAACAGTGCCCACAGGGCAACCAGATAGCAGAAGAAAAGCACCATCATCAAGCACACACCGCCGCACCAGGAGGAGGGGGAGGATCATCCCGAGGAGGGATGAAAGCTCCATTGTTAGGCTCTACAGACGGAGGGTCCACCTGCCAACCATCGTGATCAGGATACTGCATTTGTAATGGAACCATAATTCCCCAACTGGGGGGGAGATCCTTCAATGGTCTGCATGGCCGGCGGCGGAGAACCCCACCGCAGAGAGCTGGAAACACCTTTCCCCCATAGGGGGCGGGCTCCAATATGGTCCAGAGGAGGACGGGGCATGAAGGGTGACCCCGAGGGGAGGTGAAACAGTGGTTGCACGAGCGGCTCCTCCAACGCAGACCCACAGGAGGCTGTCGTCGAGGAGGCAAAGGCCGAGGTGGCGGCAGCTGAGGATCCAGCGGAACCCGACTCATAGTGCATGGCACACTCCCCCAGTGATCAAGAAGCTCCTGCAGATGAGAAAACTCCAAGGCGACCTTGGCGGCTTGCGCTTGAATCTGTATGCGAACAATAGAGAGAATAACCACCTTGTCATTAGTGGAAAAGCATATAACATAATGATCTCCCTAAAAATTAAAGCATTGCGAGCTTTCCAGATATGAAACAAATTACATATATGAAACAAATCCTAAATATTAACAATATAACAAGGCCAAGGACTAAAGTCACCAAATAAAGCCAGGCGCCACAGGAAGAAGTCAGGGTGGTAGGGTTGGAAGAAAGAATGAATCCACCTCTAGATAGATTGAGCACGGGGACATGACCAGAAAAGGTGTATGAACAACTCAAGGCATGAGAGAAAAAAGGACAATTAGGATTAGGGATGTCTAATATGACTAAGCTTTCACCCACAGACAAACCTTGGTAAACAAGACACCAAAGAAAATGGTTAACTTTAGGCTCAAGAAGAGAGTTCTAAGGCACACGGGAAAGTCGAGTGAAGCCAAGTGGACTGTACAGAGTGCAAACCCCACCGATCATTGAGTTTATCAATGGCCGGTGAGAGAAGGACTCAACAACTGATAAATGGTCTGAGTGTTGTATCGAAGGAAAGCAATTTCTTGATTCCACCGCCAATCACGCCACCATGCAGCTGGAGGTTGGAGCCCCAACTTGTGGAGCATAACATCAGGTAGGAGCTCCTGAATTTTGCAGATAGACTGGAAGTCTGAGTTGTTCAGATTGAATTTAACTTTGAGCTCGGGCCAAGGAATCCAATATCTGCAATTCACAAGATCCTGAATGGTATGAATGCCCTTGTGGAAAAGTTGGATGGATTTAATGCCCGGGGTTTCAGCAAGCGGAAGATTGCCTTCAGTGATGATAGGAGACCACCAAATGTTCTGTGAATTAAAAGAAAGCCCAGTGCGAAATCCATCACCAATCCACCTCATTAATGGCTTCACCTGCTCAAAGGCTTTCCAAATACTCTTGGTGACAAAGGTACCAGTAATTTTGACAGGAGCAAAAGTGATAATAAGAGAATGCAACCCAATTCTGCTCCAGCACTTCTTGTCGTAAGGGGCTCCAGATTCAATACAATGCCGCAGAAGAATTTTCCAGGTCTGATTACCCGAAAGACACTGGATAACCCATTTGGCACATAAAGTCACACTCTGTCGATAAACATCAATGACTCCCATACCATCTTGATCACGAGGAAGACAACAGACATCCCAAGAAACTCTGTGAAAACCAGTTGAACCAGAACTTTTACACCATAAAAAGTCCCGAAGCAGCTTGGCAAGCCGGCTGAACGAATTGTGAGAAGGACACCAACAAGTAGAATAATAAACATGAGTAGCGGCAAGAATTTTGGTGCAAACTTGGAATTTACCAGCCAGAGATAAGGGTTTGGAAGACCATTTGGTAACTTTCTGCTCCACTCTGTTAAGAACATAATTCCACAAAATTGCAGAGTCACTATCAAAGGCAAAGGGAATGCCCAAAAATATGAATTTCTCTGCACGACTAATCCATTTCTAGGGGTAGGCCTTCAACTAGTCCGAAAGAGGAAAACAAATATGTCGATACCCAAAAGTTTTAGCCATTTGAATATTGGAACCTGAAGCCAAGAAAAAGTGTCAAGACATTCAAATACCATGTAGCAACATTCCGTTCCGATTCAGCAAGAGTAAGAAAGGAAGCATATGCAAAGTGGTCCATTGATAAGTCGTGTCGCATGATCCAAAAGAACAATCCCCCGAATGTGGCCTTGGGAAACTTGATGGGCAACTAGGTAACCTAGGGCATCAACAACGAGCACAAACAGCGCCGGTGCAAGAGGGCACCCCTGTTTGATAGAGCGGAAAAGGCCAATGGCAATAGACTGGTGACCATTAATGGAGAGCTGAGCAAAAGCATTAGAAAAAAGCGTGCTAACAACCAATTGAAAGAATTTCCAAAACCAGGGCTTTAAGCATGGCCAGAATGAAGGGCCATTCAATGCAATCGTAAGCTTTCTCGAAATCAATCTTAAGGAAAAGAGGCTTCTGTGAAGAAACACACGCCCATTCCATGCCTTCCCAAACAGCAATAAGATTGTCCAGGATGTAACGGCCTTTGACAAAACCAGTCTACTCAGGCCGAATGATTTTAGGCAGAATATCCGCAATGCGGAGAGCCAACGCCTTAGCAAGAATCTTGTAAGAAACATTCAACAAGGTGATCAGCAGCCAATTATTCATCTGTTCAAGATTGTCTGCTTTGGGAATGAACTTGATGTTGCCTTGATTGATGAAACTCCCAAGAGAGCGAGTTTGAAGAGCTTCATTATAGACCTGAAGCAGATCAGGTCCCACAAAAGACCAGGTTGCTTTGTAAAACTCGCTAGGGAAGCCATCCAGACCCGGAGACTTGTCATCTGCAAGACAAAGAAAAGCTGCATGAAGCTCCTCCAAAGTGAGAGGGGCGTCACAACGAACACGATCTCTGGGCATAAGTTTATTAGGCACAACATCAATACATTTATGTAAAGCAGTAACATGCTCAATTGAATCCTCCTGAGCTTGAAACACCAGACGATAGTGCTTGACAAAAGCATCAGTGATCTCTGGGAACTCCGTAAGCCATTGGTGAGAATCATAAATAGATTTGATCTGTTGTTGAGCATGCTTGGCCCAGAGGGATTTGAAAAAGCTTTTGGAGGCTTTATCTCCCACCCTAAGCCAGAAAATTCTCGAACGGATCTGCGCACCACGGGCCGAATGGGATTCAATGAGTTTAAGCTTGTGTCGAATGTCAACGACCTGGCTCTGAAGGTGAGAGTCAAAAGGATTGGCCTCGAGAAGCAGGGAGACCCATCTGAATTCTTTGTGTAGAGTCGAGTTGGCCCATCTTCGAACCCTGGCAACCTGTTTTCCTAATTGGCGGAGGAACCTGGTGGTGCGGTGAATTTATGACTCCCACCACGAAATCCAGCTAGCAGCAAAAGGTGGACGTGGCACCATATTCCAAATCTTGGCAATGAGCGGGATCACTCCAGGATGACTCAACAGAGAAACATTAAGAAAGAATTGAGTTTTGGGCACCTTGGGAGGGCCCCCTTGCCAAACAACCTTAAATGTGATCGGATGGTGGTCTGAAAAAAGCACCTCTGACCAAACCTTGATAACGAAGGATCCTTGCATGTCAAAATAAAAATAAGGTTGTTGTGAAAGAAGTGCACAGTCGAGGCGTTTTAAAACCCGATCATATCCTTCTCGAAGATTGGTCCAAGTGAACCATGCTTGGTCTTTAAATTCTTGTCACCGTCTAAGTAAAGGATCAGAAAGACCCCATCGAATTTTAAAATAATACTAGGCCACACGTTCACCGAGACACCAATGCATAGGAAGGGCACCAAATTTATCATCCGGGTGCTCCACCATATTAAAGTCACCACACACCAACCAATAAGCAACAAGTAAGTTGTCACCTAACCATTTCCATAATAATGTTCTTTCAGGACCTTCATTAGGGGCATAAATATTTAGAATACCAAAAGAAAGATCATTAATACTCATAATCACCCACACAACCCTATTACTGGGGTCCTGGCCCGAGGCAGTAATTAATGCCGAAAATTTCGGCAACAATGGAAATGCTAGCACCACCTCTACCATCAATATGTTGAGTATGGAAATGCATAAAATCAGGGGCAATACACGTTAGAGTAGTCTGAAACAAAAAACCAGAAATCTTGATTTCCTGTAAACAAATCACATCTAAACTGCTAATTAACTGCAAGCTAAACAGACAGAAATTTTAGGGATCTGTCAGACCCCAAACATTCCATGACATAAAATTCATGAAAAATCAAACATATCAAATTCCTCCTGCCCATCGGGAATTCTATCCTCTGAGCCAAGAATGGCTAAGTTTTTGGCAAGAAGAAGTTGGTCTGAATCATTATGCTCAACATGAATGGAGCGGCATTTGGCCCCATTTTCTCCCTGCACACCGTGTGAAACCTCTCGAGGTGGATTGCGTGAACGTCGCAGAGGAAGAGAGGTTGAAGCAACATTCCCAGTATTCTCTGAATTAGACTGAATAACCTGGCTCTGCGAGGGTTTGGAAGGAATGGAAACTAAATGGACTAGGTTACACCACTCTTGGCTCATCCCTGGACGGCGGAGGGGAAGAAGATGGAGGCGAAACTTCAATAGAAGGTTTCGCCCCCGAGCTCTTCTTAGAACCAACCATAGTCCAGCCATCAGTCAGAGGGTCAACTTTAGACTTTGAAATGACTGGGTTGCATAGGTGTAGGCTTGGAATGGGCCAAAAGAGGACAGTCCCGAATGCGATGGTCTGGGGCCTGACCGCAAAAGCACGTGTTGGGGAGGTTAAAATAAACCACCTTTTGAGAGATACGCAGGGACCCAACTTGAATATTCAAATGGTCCCGCAGATCTTTCACAAGGTCCACTTCGACACACACACTTGTTGGGACGAGCAAAGAAAAAACGCTCCTGTTCATGGCAAATCACCCTGCCAATGGGCTTAATAATCTCTAGTAAAAAGGACCAAAGGTGAACGGGAAGGTCAGGGAGCTCAATCCAAACAAGGATTTTGAGCGAGACTTGGCTACTCAGATTGAAATCCTAGGTCCATGGAGATAACACATGCAGGGTATTACCTAAGTACCAACATGCCGCCTTAAGCAAAAGGGCTTGAAGCTGAGAAGGCTCGAGAAAGGAAAAAAATAAAACCCCTAGTGAGGTTATAGACACCTGATACCAGGATACCGTTAGACCCCCAATGAATCCAGTTTTGTAGTAAGTTTCTAACTACAACCACATAAATAGGCAATAAGGAAATGGTTTTCATACCACTTGACAACAAGATCCAAACATTCATAAGAAATTATAACATCTAGAGAGGGTTCAAAGTCCATACCTCGTCGTAAACTTTAGGCACAAAGTTCCTCGCGCGCTTGGGAGCCATTTCCACCAGCTGCAACATTCGTTGCAATGGGAGGAGAGTTGGCCATTTATAAGCGTGACACCGCCTTAGCGGCGGGAAAAAGTTGGAAGACACAATGATAGGACCAAGGGGAAACGAGAAGACAGGCTAAGGACGCACAATTTCTGTAGCGAAGCAAGGCAAGTAAAAGCATGAGAAGCCTAGCTCAAAACATTTTTCATCAGGTAGAATTCAAAATTTAGAATATATTCAAGAACGACTTGCTAAGTTCTTAATTTTGACACTCTCCATAACTAATTCCATCATTGTTTGAGTTGTGTTAAGTAATTCCTTTGTCATATCCTTATTTGCTCTTGGTTTGCAAAATCTCCTTCTCTTCACCCAATCTTCCCCTAAATTACCTGATTAAAGTCCATAATTACCAATATGAAGTTTTACTATGCTGGATATGAGCCCATTTCTTCCCTTGAAACCATTGTACTTGAACTCCGAGACAAAGACATGGACTTACTAGACTTTTGGACAGGAAAGGAGGATAACAAGAGAACCACATTGGTAGAGAGGATATTTAGTAGTGGTCTTCCTATGCAGGCAGACTTTCAAATTTAGTGCAATGTGTAGAGTATACTGTTTTGGCTTGCGCTCAATGTTTTGATGCTCAAACAAAGGAACTGAGATATCTACAGGGGCAAGTTACTGCCCAACTTGATGCTCAACATATCAACCTAGCCCTTGGAATTGTTCCTACAGTAGATGCTAAAGTGGTGGCTTTGAAAATAGCACAAAAAGAGTATGACCTCACACCAAACAAGTATCAATCAATTATTGCCAAATCTTGGATAAATAAGAAGGGGCCTTTTAAACTTTCCAAAACTCTCTACAGGAATGATTTTGTTGAAGAATTGTCATATATGATCACCCTCCTAGCAAGAGTGATGAGACTCCCTTCCACCAAGGAATTTCACAATTGGATGAGCATCTTTATAAACTTGATTTGTGAAGGAAAGCAGTCTTTAAGAAGGGAAGAAATCATTTGTGAAAATTTGACGAGCCAACTCACCCAATTGAATAATACCAAGTCATTTTATATGACTTCATACATGATGTACACCATTGTGGGGTATAGGATAATGGGTTGGTCTTTCCAAGCAAGGGAGACAGAATTTATCCAGACACATATGATTGTTATACTCAGTTGACCTTTGAGAATAGTAAGGGCCACTTCAGAAGGGTGAATGATGTGTTCACCATGTTCGTAGTGAGATTATTGGAGGGATGCACCACCAACCAAATCTCCCACGAGGCCAAGTAGTTGGTGACAATATATGGCAGCTTCGTCATCCAATTTTAAAGGTTTTCTCATATCAGGATTGTAGGATTTGAAGGTATTCCATACAAACTTCTTATCTACTGCAATGACAAACTCGTCCTTATTAAACTATGCAAACAATTAGATATTATTCATAAGAGATTTTTAGGGATAAGAAGGGATGCAGGGAATTAAGTTCTCCATCACCCTGGGCAACTATGTGTGCAGATCTAGGGTATTGATGCATAGAATGTTGAAAGAAAAATTGCTCCTTTCAACATGCATCCATTATTTCAAAAAACCCTCCTGTGACAGCAAGAAACTTCGTCACCAATAATCTTCGGCTCCCTGTAACATACTCTCATGTACCCACTATTGAAGCATTATTGGGAGGATTGTAATGATGAGTTTGAAATTAGGAGGAGATCATATGTGCAGGAATGACTTTGCATCACATTCAAAGATTCCAATTGGATAAAGTTACAAAAGGCATGGTTGATGATGGTTCTAACCTATGTGAGCCTGAATTTGAAAGGTCTATTCAACATACTCATCCTATTATAGATTGGTCATCGAAGGAGAAAGATAACATTGATGATCCTACAGCACCAATGATCATAAGGACCAACAAAGTGGTACCAAAAGAAAATTGGCAGAGTTAAAAGCTCCGAAGAAGGTTGATTCCTCAAAGTCATCAAGATATAACTTCCTCCTCAACTTAACAGCCTTCATAGCACTAAGGTTTACATCCGTACTACCTAGCACTAATCATGTACCAGAAGAGGAAGATCATCCCGCGGTGAAGTTCCCTCAGAAAATGTGGATGCAAAGGAAATAGCTCAAAGCAGAAGTTGACTATAAGAAGAGCTCTTGTATCCCCATAGGTATCATGCGAGAAAACTCCTATTCTGTTGAGGTCATACCTGTACAAACTCCTATTGCTACCAGCTCCCCTCACGTTTAAAGTGTACAAGTGACAAACTCAACTAAAGTTGCCATCACTAATACTTCATTTCACATGGGTACAACCTCTTGTTGTAAAAGAAAAGGAAAACATCATCCAAAGGTGACTGTTCTAGATTATGATGGTGTATGGCTGCGTCTTCTCCAAGGCACCTCAGTTCCAAAGAAGGCAAAAACTACTTGCCTCGATTTGTATCAAATTCATCAAGTCAACAATTTGTTGAAATTGTACAAAGCCCAGTGTTGATAAGAGTGAAAGTGAAGTCGCTTTGGAAGATTATGAGTTAACAAGAATCTCACTGCGAGAAGCTGCTCCAGAAGCGAGATGTGCATAACTCTGAAAGATACTGTTTCGAGGGCAATTGAGAGGGTAGGGAATTGCAAACAAACACAAGAGCAGCTAAAGGAACAAGGTACATACCCTCACAACATATATCGAAGCCTTTCTCTCGTCAAATCCTATGCCAATATCATCTCTTCCATCTTTTACCTTCAGTAGAAGAAATTGATACTAAAGTCATTGTTGAAATTCACATAAGCACACTCATAGAAGGCAAAATCATGGAAGCATGGATTAAATAGGTGTTGGTGGTAAATGGTTTGAAGTTTATAAATGAGAGCCACAAAGCTTATGAAAACTTGGTGGAAGCATCAGAAAAAATTGATGTTTCGAAATAGAAAATGCAGAGAAGGGAAGCCAACTTGTAGGCTGGCCTTGACTCTTGATTTAAGGATTATGGCTATTAACTGATGAGAAAATCCTTCTCTCTAAGAAAATCTTATGATGATTCAAGCAACAATCTATCTCGAGGCTTGGTCTCGCACGATGTTGAGTGGCAGACTCAAAGTATTCGATAGAAAAGTGCAACAAACCTTCATATCTTGTATATCCAAAAGGGTGCTGCTTTGAAAGCCAAAATTTTTGCAAATATGAGGGCTCTTCGTTGTGATTATCGATTTCAAGATAATTCTTCAAAACTCAACACAGCAAGTGCTATCAAAGAGCAATTCAGCAAGCTCATCAAAGAAGAAATTGTTCGGCTGCTGATAATTTTAATCGAGAGAAGATGGATGAAATCTCTGAGCTACACAATGTGGTACGGTGGAAGCTTCCAAAAACTTGGCTCAATTTGGAGGAACCAATGCTGAGATGTTGAATATTATGGGAGACTTGGCTTCAACAATCTCTCCAACTGTCATAATTCCAAAAGGAAAGAGAGGTAGTAAGGAGTTGTGATCAGATTCAGAGATGCATGTTCTGAAGTTAAAAGTCCTTGCTTCTTCCCAACCGTCCTAGCCTTCCCAAAACATAAGCAACTCTTCTATTTTTGCATTGCACATTTTCTATTTAGTTTTCCCCAAATTATTAATTATAAAAGCCACTTACGTGACTCATATAGGGAAAATTAAATTGTAAAAGGGATTAAAGATTACTAGGAGATAGTTATGACCCATCTCTCTTATTTAAAGAAGGAGCTCATTTCGATTGTAAGGGGTGGTTGGTATTTTTCTGGAAAGTATATACAGAACAGAGAATTTTCTTCTCTTACCTATTTTCTTAGATTCTCTATTCAAAAACTGTACATTTTATGTAATGGAATATGAAACTTTGAGTTCATTTTTTCCCTCAGAATATGAAACTTTGAGTTCATTTTTGCCCTCAAAAGAGCGTTGAACTTTGTGTATACATGTATCTGGATCGAATTAATTCATTTATGGGATTATTTGACCTATGGGTGGTTTTTTTCTGTTATAAAATGTTACAGTTTTTCCTTTGTTATTGACATGCATCGGTAGTTAAAGATCTAAATCTGCTTTTTCCTGAAGTGTTGTTTCCTTTACTTTCTTTCGGTAATTTTCATTTCTTATTTGTGTTCTCGTCATTATCCCCTTTTTCTGGAAATATCAGCAGATGGGATTAAAACCCCACATCAAGATAGTTTTAGTGTAAAAATTTGTATATAATATTTTGTCTCCATTTTTTTGGATTTCAATAACGGAACCTCCCCAGATAATAGAGGAGGGACTTTTAGTCCCCTGAACTATTGTAGAATTCTCATTTTGTCTTGAACAAAATATTCATCCAACAAGGTGTGTGTGTTAAAGTATTGTATCCGTGTGTGTCAGTCTTTAATGTTTTCCTTGATTTTATTTAATCTCCAAGTTTGTTTGTCTCTGGTTTAAGGTCCCCAATGGTGCAAGTTTAACATTTAACCCTAAAGGAATTTAACATGATTTATTTTGCCTAAAGATTTATTTGCAAAAGAGGGAAATAATGCTTCTTGCTAAACAAAGATTTTGGTTTATTTGCGTAAAGTGTTTGTGGCTGACTTGACAACTGAAAGATGGATATGGGAGAGAAAGGATAGAGAAAAAAAAGTGGGAAAAAGCTACAATACAAAATTAATATTATTTTGCTGTTGTTGTCATGCAAAATGTCTAGCATGAAAAATTGAAAAAAATTGTCAAGACAACCTAAGCCACATTTGAAAATCCTTCTCCCAGTCAGTGTAAACATATCCTCCAGCCAACTCAGTCACTGTGTTACCCTCATAGTGGCCAGGAGGAATGTGCTAATGTGATTTTCAAGTGTGTTTCATGTGTAGGGAGGTGATTCAGTCGGAATCATTCAAAAGGAATTGCTCTCGGAGGCCTAGAAAGGCCTATTTTTAGGCTTTTTGCACCTAGTGAACACCCCCCGAGAACGTCCAAGGAAAAGTTAAAGCACCCGAGAAGAATGTGGCAGAGCTATGCAATCATCTAAGGCAGTTTAGAAAATATGTGGAAGAAAAATCAGGTTTAGGAACAAGTTATGCAATACCAGGCTATTTATAGCATGGTATAAGAAAATGAAAGCAGTGAAAAAACTAGTTGGCTTGTTCTGAATGTTTCAGGGGCCTCAAGTGGAGTTGGAAAGAAATCAGATACTCGTCGGAAAGCTAAGAATGCCTACTTCATAGTGCAAAAGGTTTCAAGAGATTTTGAGGAGCATATTTTCAGATATTGGCTCGACAATGCAGGTAAAGATCTTCAATCCTGGTGAAGATTCAATTGAACGTTCAAGGAGTTCTGAGAAGAGTTGAGAGTTGATTCAAAGGCCAATATGACAAATGTGAAGCCCTATTTACACCCAATGTGTTGTTTCTCCTTTTGATCATCAGAAACTTCGGTGGCAGTTTCTTTCAACGGCGCACAGACTTAAGCCGAATTGAAAAAGGGCAAAAATGGCAAATTGCAGGCAGAATTGGCTCCTGAAAATGGTGGGAATGTTCTCATCAGCCATTTTGGAGTCAAAATCATATAAGTTTTGACCTTGGAAGTCCACTCCTAGTTCTAGTGGTGAGAAAATGTGTTCAGGTGTCTATTTTAGGCAGTGTTTGATGAAGGCAAACATTTATTTTTAGCTTTTTCACACTTAGAGACCCCTGATGTCCCTTTGACCAAAATCAAAAGGGATATGGGGGACACAAAAGTGTGCCACCATGGTGGAAGGGAAAATTGTGTCACTTAAAAGACAACTTAATGGTTAGAAAATGTCATACACTCACCTAACCCCACCTAGCCCCTTCTCATGATGACCTGACCCTTAGCGCAATTTTTGAGGGGGTGATGTCCCTTTGTCCCCTTTCCAAAAGGGACATGGGGGACACTAGAATGTGCCACCACATGGAGAAGTTTTTCATCACGTAAGTGCACAAAGTGAAGTGTTGGGCTTATGTTTTCAACTCACCAACTGGTGTGTTTTGGCCCTTCCTACATGTTGCTTCCACCCTTGGTGCATTTTTACACCCCTGATATCCCTTAGTAAATGTGTAAGGGACATAAGGACATTCAAGACCCATTTAGAAAGTTTTTACTCCACCCATGAGTCCTCAATTAACCCGGGATAAGCAGGGTGAGTCATGTGATGAGTTAACTAGGTTTATGAGTGGAGGAAGTTGTAAAGCCAACTCTTAGCCATTTCTAATTCATTTTTTGTAATTTTTACTCCTCTATTGATTGCTCCCTTGCTGTCATGCTGCCAAAATGCTCCCAAAATACCTCGTGCTCAAAAACACACTTTTGCTCATATCTCCTCAACCCTTGCTCCGATTTCCATGAAATTTGAACTATATATTCCTTGCAAAAATGCCATTAAGAGGAGTATTTACATGCCCCCATTAATGCAACTGCTATTTTCTATAGCCCCTTAAAATTTGCAGCCAAAAATACTCATCTTTCATATCTGCACAAATCTAGCGATTGAAATTCTCCGGAAATTGGAGCAAATGCCTAAAATGAAAAACAAAAACTTCTACAAGTGGTTTCGTTTGAATCCAACACTGGGAAGACCACTTTCTATTTTTAGTAAGCCTTCATTGAATCACTTACTATAGTAAGTCCAAGAAAAATGCAAATTCAGACATCTCATTTCATTCACCCATGTTCGAGAAACTCAAAATTGCCAAAATTGACAAGACTAGAAAAAATTGGCTAAAATGGGCCAATGATGATGAATATGCTAAAAATAGCAAATGGATGAAATGAGCTAAAAACGATCACATGTTATTCCTTCATTCATTCTATAATGGTCTCGGCACTCATAGAAGCCTTCCACTCAAGTTTCAAGCAAATTCCCACATTCCCCGATGTGGTGAGCATAAAGTGCATGAATGGGAAAATGTCAATTTTGTCCCGAAAGCTATTTCACTTCATCTCACATGGAGCGCATGATCAAAAGATGGACGGCATTGATTTTGGTTCCTTTCTTCTTTGTAATGTCCCCTTTTCCAATTTGAGAACATGATTTGAACTTCTTGCCATTCCTTTTTCCATGGCAACGAAGTGGAAGAGTTGGGAAAAGGAATTGAGCTTCCTTTGCATTAATTTTCTAATTTTAATGTTTCTATTTTAGTGTTGTTTTGCTTTTAACAGGTTGGCTGGGTTTGGAGCTTTAATAAAGTCAATTAAAGGTTAAAAAGAACATTGTATAGGTCGGCCTTGTCCTGTTGAGGCCTTGGCGCCAAAGAGAGGATATAAAAGATAGGATTAGGAAAGCTCATTTGCATCATCATACATTGGCTCATTTTCTCTATTTGGACTTGTGGGCTAGTAGCTCATTGTTCTTCCACTCTTCGGCGGCAATCCAAGTGTGTGGCATCTTCGTAGAAGGACGAAACCCCTTTTAGTGGTTGGTTGGGGGACAAAAACCCTCCCTGCCATTGGTTTGAAGTCATATTTCAGAGGAGAGAAGACATAAATCAGATTTTTATAGGCATTGTTGAGCCTCTCCCTTGTGGAGCGACTTGCATTGGTGAATGGTTTGGTGCTATCTTGGGCACAACTATCTGATTTGAGTTCATATTTGTCTTCCTCATAATTTTTTAAGCTGGAACCTACCTATTTGTTGATTAAGTTTGGGGTTTCTAAACCCTCTTTTCATAATTATTTTGGAGTTCTACTTCTGCTGGTTATATTTAATTTTTCAGCTGAGCAATAACACGTTTTTAGTGGTTGAAAACAGTTCTATAATATCTCTAAACGGTTTATAAAAATTGTGCATGCATTGTTGACTGATATTTTGATGAAATTGTGAGTTTTTCATATTGTTGTTCCAAAAAACCATGTTCGCTGTCCAAAATTTGGGTTTATCTTCCAGTCTGCTGATTTTAGAAATCTGATTTGAATATCTTTGGGATTGGTGCTAATTTCCTAAATTTCAGTTTCAGCCCTTAAAAGGGATATTTCAGTGGTATCAGTTCACAGATCTTCAAAGGCCTAGGGTTTCAATGGAAGAAAGCAACAAGGGTTTGCTATTCTACCAAAGAAGAGAAGAAGTGGATCAACCAAGGGGAGAAGACATAGTATGGCTAATCAAGATCCACAAGAAGCCAAATTTGATAAGTTGATTGCAGGGCAAGAAAGATTGACCAACACAATGGCACGGCTTATCCAAAGCATGCAAGGCTCTAATGGTGGAAGAATCTCTTCAAGGGAAATCATTTATTCTCCGTCACCCAAAGGAAGCAACATTGGTACATGGCATGAAGAGTATATAAAGCTCTTTCGAAGGAGATTCGTGATGCCCCACCTTTTTCAGAGTTCGTAAAATTGGAAACAAAAAGAGTGGGCATTGAAACTTGGTCCAAGCCTTGAGGCACGCACAAGGGTCATGGGAAAAATATCCCTACCCTTGAGAAAAAGAGCCCCATCTTGTGGGCAAAGCAAATAGCAACTACAGAGTTGTTTGAAGAGGGAATCAAATTCCCAAGTTTGTTAGGGGAAGAGGGGCGTGTCTATTCCCCTTAGAATGAGAAAGAGGGTGGTATATTGCAGCAGCTGGTCATTGAGAGGGAGCAGCCCTTGCGAGGATTAGAAACCTCCGATCCTCTTGCCACGGTTGATCTCTTGATTGGTTTTCCTAACAACACCTTGGTGACACAAGGGTTTGATGACATGGTGGAGCACGAGCCAAAGAAAGGGAAGGAGATCAACAAGTATACAACTCAAGATCCACATATTTAAGGAAAGGGAGCCATAAAAGATAAAGATTCGGCCCTTATTCCCATTCTTATTCTAGATATTCCGCATCATGAGGTAACTATGGATCATTGTTTGATTAATGATGATGATAGTCTTGCATGTGACGAATTCAGAGGTGAAACAAGGGGTTGTGAACAAGAAGAGGAAGCGAAAGGGATGGATGGAACCCACTTCCCAAGTGGAAATGATAACAGTTCGCTTGCTGGTCTGTTTATGACAGCAGACAATAAAGAGCCCAGAGGTGAAGAATTAGACCTTGGTAAGAGCTATTAAGAACTTTCAAAAACACATGAACAAGGTATGAAGGTAGTGCACCTTTGCAAGCAATTTTCAAGTCATGCATGCATCAAAACAAAGGTCACTTTAGGCTCAGGGACTGAAATTGGATTGATAAAAGATAACCTTCTTTCCAAGGCCAGCAGTATGCATATTAAGGTAACTACTTCCTCTTTCCAATTGGTTTATAATCCATCGGATATGCTTGTGTTTTAAGGAAGAAATAGGGTCATGATGATACTTGTATTGATGGTACTTCAACAAGCCTTTCATGGTCAAGGAGATGGAAGGAAATGCCCCATAAAAGACAAAACGAAGTGGCTGGTCTGTTCCTAACAGCAGCCAAAAGGAGGTTGTTTGATGGAAATCACAGCCCTACGAAAGCTTGATAGAATGGGGAAACTGCCAAGCAAGAACCAAGCAAAGAAGAAGGTAAAATACTTCAGGTTGTTAGTAATATTCCATTGCTTTCTAATGGTTGCATATGGCAAGATACTAAAGGATTTTGGAAGCATAAGCAAAAGGATCAAAAAAAGCATGAGGAGCAAGAGAATGAAGGAAAGATGCCAAGCAAGTCTCAAGGGATAAAGGGAATTGAGCATATCGGGGATGTCCAAAGGTATGTAGGTGTTCTAAAATCATTGTTTTTTCTCCTCCAATTCAGTTTTGTTGTCTGGAGCCATTTGGTAACAAAATGACATTGTTAAGGCTCCTTTGCAAACCATGGCAAGTGGATGTACATGTGGATCAACAAGCTAAAAATGGAGTTGTAAGTGGAGAAAAATATGAACACAAAAGGAAAGATGAAGTGGAGCTTCCAAGGGAAGATGTTATGAGGTGCACACATGAGACAAGGGCATTTCTGGGTGTCCATGACCTCTTTCAATCTGCTATAAATTTCATATCAGCAGCCTATGGTAAGCCATGTGATATTTTATTTGATCATGTCGAAAGTCTATTTCATCATTATTTATCGTGGCCATGCTTGGTTGATCATATCTATGCTAATAAGGGGTAGGGTTGGGAGAAGGCTCTTTGCCAAGGGCTCACTATACATCTTCCAAGCAATGAAGTGGTTTTTTATGACAGCCCAAGGTACACACACATTTCAGATCTTTTGTTTCCTTCTCTATTATCTTGTTGGGTTGATCATTACTCACACTTTGTCACGAGTTTGGACTTCAAAATAGGGATTGCCTTGCATAGGATGATTGAGAGAAGTAGGATGATGAAGAGTTACATAGATTGCTTGCATCCTTGGAATCCGGGTAAACCCTTGAGGCTCCAAGAAGGTAAAGGTAAAGCTTTCGGTTTTGATTCTTCTCCTTGCTTGTGGAAAGGAAGGAAATTGATGAAGGAAAATGCTAACATGAAAGGTTTAAGGAAACATAAGAATTCTGATTTTCTTTTCTATGAATTGCTAACCCATGGTGCCATGAATGAACCAAAATAAGTATGGGAAGAAGGAAGCAAGTATGATAAACTTACAGCTGTTCACATGGCCACCAAAGAGAAGAATGATGCTTTTATCTTTCAGTTTTATGACCTCATGTTGAGGTATGGATTTTTTTTTTACTACCTTGTTTTCATTTCAGCTAAGTCCCTCAATGTTTGGGGGTATCTAGAGATCCAAATTTTAGAGGAACTTGCCCTCAAAATTCACATGGAGTTTGATTTCTACTTTAAAAATGATGAAATTAGAATTCATGGGAATGTTAAGGAGGCTGATTTTCTCAAATTTAATGCCAACATAACTATTGATTTTAATTGTAGGCATGTTGTTTTTTCAGCATATGTAAATCCAATTTCAGTCCTTACTTTACACACGGAGTTGCTTTTATTTGTGAGATTTCAGTTTGGTAGTTGTTATGCCATGATTAGAGGATCGAATTTGCAAAAATCATATTTGGGGCTGCCACTAACAGCCATGAACAACAATATGTTTCTATTTTTGAAGAGCATTCCCATCATTAAATGTTGAGTGTAAAGAAGATCTCAGTTGAAAAGAGGAAATAAATCAGATTGCGATGTGTTATTTTCAGCCTTGAACATTCTGATTTTTGAAGAAGAATAGCAAGAATACATTGGTAATTGGTACATGTTGGCTAGATTTTCTGCACAGCTGAAAACCTAGGCAGTCATAAGATAAATCTCCCTCATTTACCGGTGAGGCTCCCGTGTAAGATTTTGTCAATTATATTTCCTAATATCTATCTGTTGGTTTTACTTTAGTTGCGTAGCTCTCATGGACCATAGCTAGACAATTTTGCAACAAGTAAGCAGTTGTAAGCAATATGTGCAGGAAAGGGAAATAATTAAATACGAGAAGAAAGGAAAGGAGATGTGCAACCTAACTAACAGTTTAAATAGAGTTGATCACATGCACATAAACGAAACAAATAGATCTTGAAATGCAGAATTTGAAGCAAAGGAAAGTTTTGGATCTAGATCTAAGATAACACAAAGTTTATGCAAAGATCTAAAAAGAAATAAGGAATAAATACACCGTTGACACAAAGTTCTCCGGAAATCTTCCTCCTCTCTATTCCTTGGCTTTCAGAAAGTTATCAAGGGTTTCAGCTCAAAGTCTGGAACACAAGAATATCGACTACCAATTACGATCATTTAACCCGTAGGCTCTTCCTCTATTTATAGTGTATAGAGGGCAATTACAAATAGGAAACTTTTAAAGAATTCTCGCATGCATAAGCTATAGAAAAGGGTAGCAGTTGGCGATCGTCCTCCTGGAATTTCTCTTTGCATGACATGCATGATTTATAACTAAAAAATAGTACCTTCTATTTTGCATGTCTGCCACCTATTTCCAAGTAATTGACTTCTTCAAGTAACGACTTTTAAAGCAATCACTTAAGTTTTATAATTTAATTGATTGCTCAATTACTTTGTCGGAGAAAATAAAAGAAAGAGGAAAAGAAATGAGAAGAAAGCTGCAACCCTCCCAGTTTTGTTCTTTTTCTATATTTTGTATGCAGTTGACTCTTTTGCCTTTGATTCTCACCAAACTGGATCTGGAAGCTATGCACGACTGTGATTTGCTTGCAGGTATTGCCTTTGAACTGTCTTCCCTTTTATCCTTGAAGTTTTTACAGTTCTTCTCTAGTATATGCACCTGTGCAATATTTACCGTAAATAATTCAGACAAATCTCATCATTTCTATTTTTAATTGCATATAAGCAATTAAGAATTCTGGAAAACACTCCGGTGAAGGAAAGTACAAGTAGATTCAATGAAGGCTTCAACTGGAAGCTTGGGAGCACATGCACAAGCTCCTGAACGGAATTTTCCATGCATTGACTTCTACACGGACTGCATTAGAAACAAGAGGATGAATTTTTGCTGGAAGCCTTTGCAATTATGAGATCTAGATCTGAAAATTAAATCGGTGATAGGTTCAAGTCCTAAGTCTGTATCATTGACTTCAGCAAATCTAGAAGCTATGCATGATTCTACTGATCCTTCTCTTTCATCATGCTTCAACATGGCTGGAACAATCTTTGTCTGAGCTCTTTTTCTTTTAATTCTATTGGAATCCCTTGCAAATGGATCCATTTGTGTAGGTCTGGCAACTTCTTTAGATTCAGAAGATATATTCAATGTACCTGACATTGATTTGAACACCTGTGATGAATACTTGCAATTTTATTCAGACAAAGATTGAGTCCATGGCACGAATACTTGATTTTTATCACCAAAATCTGCATATAAAGCCTGCTGCCCTGAAATTTGAGGTTTTGCTTGCATGCAAAGCAAACAAAAATATTATTTAATTCACCCGGGCACATATACCAACATGCAGATGCTCAGAATGACCAAAATTAGGCTATTCCAACCCTAGGCGCCAAAATTGGAAGTTTCCCGACATTGGAAAATAAATTTTAATGCAAAATCCTCTTTCTTTTGGCACCAAAACCTGTCTAGGCTGCAATCTTCATAAAAAATAATTAACTGTCTCTCCCTTATGACGTCCCATGCTTATATAACCTCCAGCATGTTATTTTTAATAATTGTCTCTTCCTATTTCTGGAAATTTAATTAATTAATAGTCATGTTTATTCATCCAATTTGGGCGCCCAAGTCTGCATGTTGCTGGTTGCTTTTTAAATTATTTATTTTATTTATTTTTAGCATCCATCCTTGACTTCTCTTTAGCTCATCCTTTTGCATTGACTTTCCTTAAATGCATTGTTATTCACGCCAAAATTGGTCGCATTTTTTAGCAAAGGTAATTTCCATTAATAGGAAGTCAACTTTGATGGGAATTGCCACCCTACACTGCAACTCCAAAAATCTCTTCCACTCAAGGTGGGTCACACTTTCATCATGGCAAGGGTAGAAACTCCCGCTAAAAATTTAAGTGAGTCAGCTTTTATAATGGGAATTTTCATCCCCTACACTGCAACTCCAAGAAATTTCCGCCTGCCTGCCACCTCTAATATTCCCATTGCAGCTTAAGTGACATTGACTTCATGGAAAAAAGTGCCCTGCAAGGCAAGTAAGAAATTCTCACCTGCCTGCCAGTGACAAAATTCCCACTGGCAAATTAAAACATCTCCCAAAAAGTGAGAATTGTATTAAAAATAGCTTCCTTTTATAAAGTGTGACTTGCATGGGTGAAGAAACCTCTTTGCTGGGAAAAGTTAGTCTGCCAGGAAAACTGTAATATTCCCATTGCAGCTTAACGTGACTTTTTCTTCATAGGAAAATGGGAATTTTTACCCTGCAAGGCAGGTAAGAAATTCCCGCCTACCTGCCACTACCAAAATTTTCATCGGAACTTAAGTGACTTTGACTTCATGGAAAAAAGTACCCTGCAAGGCAGTTAAGAAATTCTCGTCTGTCTGCCACTACCAAAATTATCATTGCAGCGTAGATCTATTTATTCCAAAAAGTGTGACTTGCCTAGGAGAGGCTTTTTGTGCTTGACTTCATCTTTTTTGGTCAGAAGTTTACTTTCTGAGGCTGATTCCTTCTGGTGCAGCGGCCGTAAATGATCTCCAAATGCTCCAAACAATTAAACAGACTATACAGGACAAAGAACAAACCCAGGGGAATTAAACAGAAAGACCACGGGGAAAACCAAAAAAGAAAACGTAAAAGAAATAAATAAAAAATGAAAAACGTTGTCAGAAGTCACATACAAAGCTCTGAATTCATTCCTGGTGAAAATCCTATTGAAATGTGTGGATACTGGAATGCAAAACTTCAACAAGATTCAACTGAAGAACAATTTACTTCAAACGGGGCTTTATTTTATTTAATAAATAATTAAATAAAAAAATCCCCGCAGACAAAACTTGGCGGAGGGATAAAATGAGTTTCAACATCTAGGTATTTGTCGAAATTGGCTCATATGGTTCACTAGGAATATCTTAACATAATACAGACATCTTCTAGCAATAAAAACATGAAAAGACTCGTTATTTTAAAAAGAACGAAATTTTATTAAACATTGGGGTAGTCTCAGATTTTAGGGTAAAATTTGGAGACACCAGTACACCAGGAGAACAATGGTGAGTCACCCATGCTTGGATGATGATTATACAAAGGAGCAGCTAAGACTTAATTGGGATCCGGGCACTTGCAATTGCTTAAGGACAAGCAATTTTGGGAAGGGAGGATTGTAATGTCCCCTTTCCCAATTTGAGGGTGTGATTTGAACTTCTTGCCATTCCCTTTTCCATGGCAACGAAGTGGAAGAGTTGGGAAAAAGAATTGAGCTTCCTTTGCATTAATTTTAATGTTTCTATTTTAATGTGTTTTTGCTTTTAGCAGGTCGGTTGGGTTTGGAGCTTTAATGAAGCCAATTAAAGATTAAAAAGAACATTGTGTGGGTCAGCTTTGTTCTTTTGGGGCTTTGGCACCAAAAAGAGAATATAAAAGAAGATTGGAGAGCTCATTTTGCATCATCATACATTGACACATTTTCTCTATTGGGACTTGTGGGTTGGTAGCTCATTGTTCTTCTGCTCTTAGGTGGCAATCCAAGTGTGTGGCATCTTCTTAGAAGGACAAAAACTCTTTTAGTGGTTGGTTGGAGGACGGAAACCCTCCTTCCATTGGCTTAAAGGCATATTTTAGTGGAGAGAATACATAATCAAATTTTTAGAGGCATTGTGGAGCGACTTGTAGTGGTGAAGGGTTTGGTGCCATCTAGGGCACAATAATCACATTTGAGTTCAGATTTGTCTTCCTCATAATTTCTAAAGCTGGAATCTACCTTTTGTTGATTAGTTTGGGGTTTCTAAACCCTCTTTTCATAATTATTTTGGAGTTGTACTTCTGTTGGTTTTATTTAATTTTTCATATGAGCATTAGCATATTTTTGGGGTTGAAAACAGATCTAAAATATCTTAAAAAGGTTTATAAAAAGTGTGGATGCATTGTTGAATGGTATTTTGGTGAATTTGTGAGCTTTTCATACCACTGTTCCAAAAACATTGTCCTAAATTTGAGTTTATTTCCAGTCTGCTGATTTTAGAAATCAGATTTGAATTAATTGGGATTAGTGCTAATTTCCTTGTTTTTAGTTTCAGCCCTTAGAAGGGATATTTCATTTTTCCTTCGGAATCGGAAAGATTTTGTTTCATGCTTCATTCACCATCAGTGCTTCCGTAGTGGCAGAATCAAGATCATATTTGTGTGAGGAAAATGCATCAAATTCTCCTCATGTGAATGATTGATCATGAAGATGTGGCAGTGTCTCAAAGATCAGAAGGATCTTCTCAATGAGGGAAGTTATTTCTCAATGTTCTCGGTGGCCTACTTGTCAAGTGTTCATCACTCCTCTCCTTGTGTCCAGACAAGTTGCAGAGGTTCATCATTCCAAGAGTACTCAAAAGGGGGCAAAGTTTTCAAAAGGTTTTCATTGGAGCTCTTCATCAGTACATCACAGTGGAGGGTCATCCTGGATCAAAATGTCATCTTCAACATCTTTGGAGTTGATCATCAAGGGCGGAGGCATCTTCATCCATGCTTTGGAGCATTCTCTCTCTCCTCTCTTCATTCTTTCTCCTCTTCTCTCCCCCTTTCTAATTCTTCGTTGTACACAATCATTGTATTTTGTCTTATTCACTTAAGTGACTTTCTAATGTTGCATTGTAAAAGTCCCTTTTGATTTATAAAAAGGGGACTTATTTACTCACTTCCTAGGAAAATGAAAAGTCACAAGTTGAATAAGAACATGAAGAGTCATGTGGGGGGTAGATGAAGAGTTGCATTGTAAAGCTATAAATTGGGAAAGCCTCATCACTTCAAAGGGTGGTTATTCTTGTTTACTAGCTCCCATATTCTTTCTAGGAACAAGTGATCGAAATTCCTCTATTTTTTTGCCTATGTTTCCTCTCCATCTCAACTATACTCAATGAGCATGTACTTATTGAATATTATGCAATGAGACTTTGTGCTTTTTGTATTTTGTTCCTTGTTCTATGTGAATGGTGTCTTCTCGTTGAATTCGTGGATATATTCTAGTTTTGGGACAAAAAACTCTATTGTACTATTTATTGTGCAAAACCCTCATTATTCTCCTCCCCTCTTTCAAGTTTTTTCCTCCCTTTTAGTTCCTACAAACAATTTGCCACAAGTGTAGGGAGTACCCATGTGTGATCCTCGGTCGAAAGACCACCCCCAAGTAATTAGAATAGTGTAAATATTTCTTGTTTTCAATAAATAGAGCTACCCCATTCAAACAGAGGGTCTTAGTCCCACACACTGTTGGTGGGAGTTCAGTAATTTGCCCACCCGACAAATTATTTTGCCAACAGGGGCATTTTCAAAACACAAAATGACCAAGTAAGCAAGTAAAAATTGAAGAGACACAGTCGCAACCATTAAGTTCACATTCTCTACTCCAATTTGTACTTGAGACTAAAAAATATGTATGGAAAGTAAGATGTAAAGACATAGAAGATGCAATAGGATGTGATATCGTAGAACGTAGAATTTGTAAAAAAGAAACAGTTTTGAGGAAAGAAACCGAAGTGGATTCAGATTTGAATGCAAAAAACTCCATCACTCTGCAATATTTGGCAATAAATTATTTATGCATCTCTTTGTTTTTTGGTATATACTTGAACCTTTGTTGTTTTTGTGTAGTAAGGGAAAGATATTACATCCCTTTCAGCATTTTGATCTGTAAACTCTCAAGTGCATCCACTTAATGGGCTTTGCAAAATGACAACTTGCTGTCCTACTTGAATTATCTCCAAATTGACAATTTACAATGCTGTAAGAACTTAGAATTAGTGTAGTGTGTTCCTGGAAACTGAGACAAAACTTGCTGCAATAAACTCTAAATATAGACAACCATAAACACCTCAACGGAAAGCAATTCAAACAATTGACAGCAAGAAGTTCCACCTGAAAATGCTACCCTTGGGAAAACTAGTTGGAAGAATATGGTGCTTGCTCACTCAGCTCCTCTCTGCACCTTTCTTCCTCCTTTACAACCAACTGAACACCAATTCCACCTCTCGCACACTCATGCTTACAATTCGATTTGTGTCTCCTATTTATCATGCTCCAAGAGTGTCATTTCACGCACTAAAGGACTCCCAAATGACTAAGACCTGAATAGACACTGCAATTATGTCGTTACTCTGGCTGTTCAATTCACTTGGGTGAAACCACCACTAAGTTGATAGATAGTGACAAAACTGTCCCTACAAAGACCAATGGTTACATAACCCTCCTAAGGAAACCAAAAATTATGCAACCGTCCCCCACATATACCAGCATTTTCGTCACAATTCAAAAAAAACTCGAATTGGGTCCTACTTGCTAACTTATTTAGTTGTTTTATGGTTGGATGATGAAGAGGTTTTATCTTCCTAATCCCTGTGGATCATACCTCTCTTCTAGAGGCTTTTGGTCCCCACAAAAGCCTAGTGGTTGAGATATGGGAAGAGCTCTCCTACTTTCTCCTTGAGATGCTATATAGCTTTCCTACATATTTTTCTCTTTGATGCCAACCTACCAAAAAAAATTGTGGCCCTCTTCTAGTCTCCTTGACTTTAGGTTGCAACACTAGATACTCCTCCAACTCCCCTTGCATCTGTGACAGTCTTCTATATAGGGTAGCTATTGTCATTTCTCTATCTCATCCAATATGAATGGCTCATATAGGTGCAAATTCTCACAATTTACTACTGAGTACATCCACATGGGGGAGATCAAGTTTGGAAGCATTCGCTCTAATCCACTCCATGATAGTTAACGGCCCCATACCTTGAAGGTTTGAGTTTCCTAACTTGTCCTTGAATCCTCTCTTTGCTCAAATGCAGCCACACTTTGTCTCCTACTTTGAGTGTATGCTCCTTTCGTTGCTGATCATGTCTAGCCTTGTACTTGGCTAGAGACCTCTACAATAGTTCTTTCACTTTGAAATAGACTTTCTTCAGCCTCTCAATGAATTTTGCTACTTTTGTCACCTCTAAATCTTGCTCATCTCGTACTTATGTTGTCCCATTGCAGCAGCAAGTGGGTTAGTAAGCAGAAAAAACCCAAACATGCTCCAGCTCCCCTTGTGTATCCGTGACAGTCTTCTATAGAGGGTAGAAATTGTTGTTCCTCTTCCTCATCTAACACGGAGGGCTCATATAGGTGCAAATTCTCACAATTTACTATTGAGTACATCCGCACGGGGAAGCTCAAGTTTGGAAGCATTCTCACCAATCTGCTCTAAGATAGTAAATGGCCCATATCTTAAAAATTTAAAAGGTTTGAGCTTCCTAAGTAGTCCTTGAAGCCTCTCTTAGCTCAAATGCAGCCACACTTTGTCTTCTACTTTGAATGTTTGCTACTTTGAGTGTACTTGGCTTGAAGCTTCTCTAATTATTATTTCACTTTGAGATGGATTTGCCTAATCCTCTCATTAAATCTTACTACTTTTGTCACCTCTAAATCTTGCCCTTCTCCTTTATGTTATCCCATTGCAACATCAAGTGGATTAGTAGGAAAGTAACCTAAACATGCTTCAAAAGGTGACTTGTTAGTGTCCTATTGTATGAGTGTTGAATATATGCCAAAGAATCGTCCCAATTCCTTAGATACTTGTTTTGTAGACCTTATTAGGTGTACCAAAGTCCTATTGACAACTTCAACTTGTCCATCGGTTTGAGGATGGAAAGACATGCTTCTTAGGAGGTTAGTTTCTATCTTGCCCAAGAGTGAGACAGTAGCAAAAAATGAAGAGGAACACTGTGGAAAAGTTTCGAAGCAATTGGAGAAAAACTAAAGAAGTTACGGCAAAACCCGAAAAAATAAAAAATTGAGATTTCAGGCTAATAAAAGTGGAATTTGGATATGGACCCTCAAGGAAAGAAACGTGCAAACTGGAATTTCAAGTGTTCCCGGAAATTTTGAGAGTCAAAGGAACTATAAAATGAAAGATATGGCAAAAAAAACTGATTTTTTTTCCTGATCTTTTTTTTTGGGAATTTTGATGGCCGTTTTGGTGTTTCTGCCAACGGCCTACCTAGAAGTCTCAATTGTGATTGCTTTGTTGTTTTCTCGTTGAACAGTTATGTTGGATATGGCCCCAGTCGATTAGGTTGCTTAAGGGGTTTAAGGACTCTCTCTACTAAAGTTGTTTGAACGAATACTACGCACCAAAAAAAATTTAGTTGCGGAGTTTACCCCTTTATCAATCGAGATGGGACCGTTGCCACGAACAACTCTTGGTTTACCTCACGGGTGGAAACTAGTCAATCGGGATGGGTTGGTGACCTCTTCGCTGACAGGTCCTCTCAATGGGCCAGCTACTTCGGGGTTCCTATGGTACTCACAATGAGTTTTAGGGCTTATGCCCAAGTACTTCCCACAATTATGCAGACGGGTATTTACCCTTATCCGAACCTACAATGAATATGTAAAAAACACAGATGCAAAGAAATATTTCTATAAATGGTGCAGCTCCTAGAAATCCTTGCTGAAGAAAAAAAAAATCTCCAAAATCTACCCACAAGGCCAAGAAGGTGCTATGATACTAGATGAGAGGATCCTTCTACATAGATTTACAAACTATAGAAAATAAAAGAACTTTGGAAAATAACTTCAATAACTTGTATATCGCAGGCCACTTCAAGGGGGCAACCTCCTTTGAGCAAGCTAAATACAATAATATTCATGGATACATTTGATTGCCTAAGCACTCCTTAATATAAGAGTTCTATTCTAGAAATTACTACTACCCATGCATGTGGTATAATACTTAATAGCTTACGGGATGACTTACAAAGCATACGCATTCATCACATCTATTACATTATTAATGCAAGGAGAAAGGTAAGACGAAGGGTCTTAACATCACAAGAGGCACTACCAGAGGCTTGTATCACCAACATGAGTTCAACTCAATGACACACATCTACCATTGAAACCGTGAGGTCGTTGGGGCTGATTTGAGATAGAGCGCAAGAATTCATCTAAGAGGCCAGTCCGCAATCTTATGCACAAGGGCATAGTTTGGCGTAATTTTTAGAGTTTCAAATACAACATTGTTCGAAGGAGCCGATATGAGTTCACCTAACACATAATTGTAACCATCAAGCCAACTCATTTGCATCAAGTTGTGTTATGAACAATTGGGCCCTACCATGCATAGAGGATTGGGACGCATCTAATATCATATGGGACACCTATAGATTTGAGGCAATGTAGTAAGTAGGTGGACCTTGCATCTATGTAAGCATGCCCCTACACTTGAGTCTACAAGTGACCAACAAGCCAAGTGTTGTGAGTTCTAAAGACTAGTCAATCCTAGAGAATTTGTGTTGTAAGAGCTATACTTGCAAAGATTGTGAGTTAGCAAGCAGAAATTTGTGGATCTATTCGTTGTAGTGCATCTCAGTTTGTGAGATTGTTATATGTGTGTTTGCTATGTATCTTCCATGTGGTTGAATCATTTAAAATTTTGAGTTCTAATTCCATTGTGTTGTATTGCATTTCATGCCTAATTCCATTGTGTATTCTGAGAGGTGTGTGGTATAGGGTATCCCTTAACTGGGACCCCTAACCACGACTGCGTCACATAAAAAGCTACTTGCCTCAATGTAAAAGCCACACCATTAATGCAAGACGCTGAAGCAAAATGTCTCTTCCATTTGTAGATGTGGATGCAAGGGTAGTCACTAGATTTTTTAATTAATGGCGATATCAAGAAGAATCTCGTCTCTAAAGCAACCGTCAAGCAACTAAGTTTACCAACTATGCCTCATTGGCATCCCTACAAATTTGGATGGTTCAATTCTTGCAGCACCAAAGGTATACATATCACTCATAATGTCGTTTCTCTTATAATATTCATCCTTTCAAAGAAAAGCTATTTTGTGATGTAGCCCCAATTGATGCTTGTGATATCACAAGCACATGTACACAACCAATCCTCTGAGTATCGCCATAACAATGGGCAATAAAAGATAACGAATTCGTAAAGTGATTCCACATTCTAATCATGTCGCATGAACTCCTGAGAGAATTGTGTCATAATCACTACTTACAACAACATAACCTCAACCTACATAAACATATCAAATTTTGTAAGCAATGTACACCAAAAACTTGTTTATCCTAGTATACAAAGTTGTCATGGTGGGTCAAAACAATCACTAAGGCAAATGGTTTGCCAAGATGTGACTAAAAGTCAAGATGCCACTTGCATCCAAACTTAACGCAATCAGGATGATTGCTTCTCAAGAAAGGGTGAATGATCTAAGCGCAACAGCACCGGCCTACACCTCACCTTGAATACCTTGGCAATGTGCGCAACTCCACATGGCTGCGAGCATCATGCACATTCCATGCGGTGCTAGGATGCATATCACACGACTCAAAAGACAACATTGCGTCGTTCCCACAAAATGGGGCAAAACATATTTTCTGTTGATCAATATCAACATTGTTTGGCACAACTCCACAACTAGCATAGCATCGCATTTTGCACAACCTACACAACACTATGCCAGCCCATGCCATGCATAAAACCTCTACGTAGAATTGGCCATTCACACAACATCCGCGGACATAGTGCATAGCTTAGTCCCTACGTTGATCATCTAGATTGCACAAAGGCTAGGTGGACTCCACCCCATGTTGCACAATGTCAAGTGGCACTTCCTAGGCTCGCGTTATACTAACATGGAATCCCCCATGGGTTCAACCACCAAAACAAATCTTTACGCCTTCGTATCTTTGTAATCTATGGATATATATCTATAGCATTAGACAGCAAGTAGATGGTAGAAGATAAGCAGCCACATATCTCCCCTGAATGTATGCCATGTAGAGATCACACAAATTAATATAAAATAATTGTTCCAGTTATATTATTTTCTCTATTCTGAATTTTGTTTAACATTGCTTCCATATATATATATAACATATTTAATCCTCATTTAGAGTGTTGTCCCTGGAACCTCCTAAGACCCAGATCAATCTCTTAGAAAAAACTAGAACAAGACCAGTAAAACCAAAATTGAAAGGATAACTACCACTAAATAACCATTCCTATTCTCAAGCTTGTAATGAACTCAAGATGAATTTCTGCAAGTCTTTTAGAGGACAATTTCATGGTACTGCCCATTTGGATCAAAAAGCTTCCGCAAAATAAGGTACTTCTTGAAAATAAAAATCTCCAAAATAATGTGCAACAGGCTTCTTTGCATCTTGGGATGACTTTTTGTTTAAAGAGCTTGCAGTAGCTGATGTGGGTTCTTTTTCAACCATTTTCCAGAGATTATTGAAAACAAAAGTATCCATATTCCAACTCCATTCCTTGTAACTATTTGATGTGATTTTTTCCTTTTCTTGAGAATACTCTTGTTATATTAGCCATGATAAACTCCAAAAATAGAGACAATTGAAACAAAAAAGGTGTACAACCAGGGTTTGGCCTTTACCCTCAAGTAGATCCTTTCTTTTATAAACCTTATCACTCCGTTATTTTCTTATGTCAGCTTCCAGTTTGATTTTTCTTTTTCGACTACTTTCTAAATATAAAAACAATATTCCTCGTAAACAAAAATTCTTCCAAAAACACTTTCAAGCAAAATATTGAAAAAGGGAATGGAACCTGTTGTCACCCAAAAGTTGCACCCTGATAAAGAATGGTGTGTCTGTTAACAAAATTGGAAAACCTCAAGGTTGTGGGTAACCTATGTCTGAGGCGAACCTCCAGAGAGGGTTGGTTCCCTTGTGAATCACCTAAAAAACAAAAACTTTGACAAGGAAATGGGAGAAGGAATGCGGGAAAAGGGAAATAAGGGTGATACATCACTAATTTAACACATGCATGTAACTCTACACACAAAAAATCAAAGACCCACACACCTGCACAACTCTAAGTTATTTTGCAAAATTAATTCAAGGGTTTAGAAGAAAGGACAGCGCTAGAGGGAGTAAATTCCACACCAGAGCAACACAATATTCCTATCAAACACAATGAAAAAATAAGAAAAGCAACAATATGAGAGGGAAAATGGAGCTTTTTTTATTCAGAGGTACACGTACAAGGCTAGGATTGCCAGAGCAAAACAACCCACATTGTGTATCCTTTCTACAATAGAAATCAACCTATACGAGGATGAACCAGCTCTGCCCCTCCAATAATAGATCGCTGTTTTTTTAACTGCATGTTTTAACTGCTGTTTGCTTTATTTAATTTATTCGTCCGTTCTCCCTTATGCGCCATAGGCTGCTATTACTGCATGCTTTTAATAAAAATATCTCTCCTTTTGTGGCGCCAACACTAGCATGCACAATTCCTTTAATTTTAATCAAAGTACCTTTTTCCTCATGCACATGGGCTGGGCATTGACTTTTAATTATTCTTTATTTATTCTTTCCTCTGTCCATTAATGGCGCATGGCAGATATTGGAACAACAACTTGTAAACTGATTTCTTTATTTAATAAAGTTCTTCACTTTATCTTTGTGGCGCCAACACTAGCATGCAAAATTCCTTTAATTTTAATCAAAGTCCCCTTTTCCTCATGCGCATGGGCTGGGCATTGACTTTTAATTATAAAAGTCCATTCTATTTTGTCTTTTGCATGCTTGTCTTTTGCACTAGTTCTATTTTGGACTGCTGTGTTTATTTTATTTGTTTTTTCCTGTTTTTTTGCTGGCGTATGGGCAGACCAAACAACAATTCATTCTTTTGATATTTATTCTTACCTTCATGCACCACAGATCAGAACAAAAATGTGCAGTTATAAATTGATTATTTAATATATATTTGTTTCCCTCTCTTTAGCGCCATAGATCATTGACAACAGTTCTAAAAATAAGATCACTTCTCCTCCATGCTTTTCATGCATTCCTAAAAATAGAACTGGACTTCTATGTTTAGTACTTCCATCTTTAGCCACGCTATTTTTAGCCACACTATTTCTAACAACGCTATTTATAGCCAATCTTCCAAAAATAGCCACTTCCTTCTAAAAATAGCCAATTTTCCAAAAATGGCCAAGTGCTATTTTTAGCAATTCTCTGCGTGGAAAATATGGTAACATTTTGGCAACATCACAAGATTGTTTTCCTGCTAAACAAAGAGATTAGTAGCCTTTTTCATCCATTAGGCTATGAAGTCACATACCTTTGTCAACAACTTGTATCCTCTGAAACAAAACAATTGAAATACCCTCTCCAACAAAAGGAAAACATGTGCGTTTAAGCACTTCTTGAAAAGACAACTAACTAAGAAAATTGAAAAAACAATGTGCATGCAAGCACTTATTACGCAAGAAACAAACCTAGCCTACTGCTAATCTAAACAAAGAGAAAGTAAAGCTAAACGAAACCACATATTGGTTGAGAGAAATAGCTTCCTTTTCTCGGAAAGTGCGGCCATGAGATCAATTTTGTAACTAGATCACATGGTATAAGTGTAGACATGGCCTGAACCATTGGTTTTCTCAAAATATCAGCCCAGAAAAGAATAAACAACTCTATAGGATCCTGCACTCTGTCTTTGTAGATGTTGGGGCTGATTTTTGGCATCTTGAAGCTCTTTCTTATGCTCTGAAATGAGCACAACTGATGGCAACTCCTTTTGTGGCTCTAAACTAGCCAAATACCTAATTGGACATGGTTTTCTGCTAATAAACTGATTTTTCTGATCTGCCCCTCTTCTATGTGTGTAAATCATTTGGAGTACTTGAGGCTTCCCTAATCATAATGGATGTGAAATCTCATCATTTGGTAGTGCTGAGGCCCTTTCCTGCTCATATTGGATGCTTGTAGACTGATCTACAATTTCAATTCGTTCTTCATCACCATCAAAATCTTCTAATTCTGATAAAACCCTCCTCTTTAGTTTCCATGCTTGAGGAAAACTCCTTTTGTTTTTGAATTTTGCTTGATTTCCTCCTCTGTATGACTGTTTATAAGCTGATCTGAAGGTGATATAGGCTCAAGCTTGTTGATCTGATCCTTAGAAACATTCATATGCTCCTTCAAAACATTATGTTTATGTTGTATCTCAAGAGATCTCTGAGAAAACTTTGTCTAACCTTTGCATGCTGGTCATATTCCTCGTGTTGCTCTGTAACTTCAACCACTTTCGTGCACTCCTTCTCTATTGTAGGCTTAAGCAACAGTGGAATTTGTTTGTCCTCAAACTGTAAGCTCCATTTTGTTAGATTTGGAACTTCTTCACTTGGCTCTTTAGTTGGCTCGCCTCTTCCAAACTGGACTGATTAGGTACATTCAAGAATGGATTTGGGAATACGGGGAACGGTGGGTTGGGTTGCTAACTGATTTTGCAATGGTTGAGATGATTGGAGAGGTGTAAGATCTTGTGGAGGAGAAGATTTAAGAAAGCTAGGAATTTTGGGCTTGGGCTGGTTGAAGTGGTTGGAAAGTAGAAGTAGGAGGGCTGCATGCTAATAGTGAGGAATTACCCCATTGACAGGGTTTCCCAACACTCTATTGGTAAGCTTTCATCCCTTCATTCCACTATGATATTTGTGGTATCAATTCAGACACAGTCTATATTCTCTTTAGGGCTATCGGAAAGCCTTTGCATTAAGACCGGCCCATGGGTAGCCCTATTGTACGTAGGCTCAAAAATTATAGGGTACTGCACCGCCGGATTCGATGTTACAGCGATCACACGCCTTTATGATGAGGTCCTAGGTCTCCTTCGCAAGGTTGTTTGGAATGTCCAGAAAGGCTTCGCCAGGTAGCACGCATTGGTATCAAACAGGGCATGCCCTGCTCAGCCTCCTACGTGCTTTGTTTTGGATCTTTATCCCCATTTTCTTGAGGACATTTTGTCTTCAGTGACGAAACCCGCCACCCTGCCTAGGCGATGCGGTGCCTTCTGCGACCAGCACCTGCCTTGCACAGGGCGGCGGTCCTCTTTGTAGATGCATGTAGTTCTCCTAGATCCTTCCTACAGATCGCGTCAAACATAAGGCATCTTGGATGCCTTAGCACGCTTTCTTCTGATCAACCACTTTAGCTTGACATGTGAATGTTTTTGGAAAACCAAAGTACTAATGTTTTTCCTTTGTTTATAATAAAAGAGTTCTACTGGGAGTTACCACTTCTGGTAAATGCATGTGGTTATAAATGAGACCAGCTTGTTTTCAAGCAAATGGCCCCTCATCCTCCCAATTCTCTTGTTCTGGACCTCGTTTCAGCCTCCTTCCGGCTCTCAGAATTCTGTTAGTTAATCATGGGTTTAGCTTCCATTGTTGGCGCATTCTTAGAGGCCATATCATCTTCTTGTTTCATTGCTGCTGCACTTTCAAGACAGTTCTAACATAGAATAGCTTCATTTTTAGACTAGAATCCATTAAAGTTAGGCCCACTGTTTTGTTTTGTCACGAGGATAGTTTCTGGTCACTCTCGGTACACTTGTGTTGTATTCCCGCAGTAAATCCTGCTATCGAATTGTGTAGTCAGAGCCTCATGTTCTCTGACGCTATCCCTCTCAGGAGCAAAGCATTGTATTCGGTCTATATCCATTATTCTTGCTAAGTGTTCGGGCTCTCCATCTTTTCGTTTGGATACTATCATATACATGCTTTGTGTTGGATTCACGAGGCACACGAAGGAACGAGGAGATCATACTTGAGGGGACGAAATCACACACAACTAGATTTACCATTGCCTACTGTAAATGCCAGGTTTGAGCTATCAAAGTTTTAGTTACAACATATCAAATCAGAATAGTGAATTATTTCATTTCTAGTTAAAACCTCGCTCTACGATATCACCGCGGGAGGCTGTGGGTCCATTGATAGTTTCTGAAAAACTGTGAATCATCTCCTCACCCTTCTGAGGTAGGATCTGAGATGGCCTTTCAATTTAATATCTGCTAGCTAACTTAACAGGACCTTCATAGGATAATCAGAGATCACAACTACAGACAGTTCAAATCCAGCCATACCAGGACCACTTTGCTTGGGGGGGTATTCTGTTACTAGATTAGTTATCTATTTTATAAATATACTAGCAGTAGTTGTTCTTTAGATTTCGTTGAAATACGGTCATTGAAAATACGAAAACATGTAGGATGCTTCCCGGCATAGGTGTAAATAGCTTCTTTAGTAATCAGTTTACTGATGTTAGTTTAGAAGTGGGCTAACATTGACTTTGTGTATGATAATCATCAGGACCTAGAGAGCTTAGAGAGTATATATTTGAACCCATAGTGCCTCAGCCAAATCTACCCACCACATCAGCCGATGATAGATCAAGACCTTAGGATACAGATCATTTCGAGCAACAGTCAAACTTACAATGCAGATTAGTGGTGCAACTTCCAGAGCCTATTAAACATCGAAGACGACAAAGCTTTACAACGTTTCTGGTCAGATACCATGATCAGAGATGTATAGGCTGCTCTTGCCTAAAACATGTAAATGACTGTGCAAGGATTCGAAAGAGAGCAAACATTTGATTGCTATCCTTTGGTTCCACAACCTGACGCAGGAGACCTCCTCGTTGACATAGATCACTAGCTTACGCATTCAAGTTGCCTCAGACACACCCAGTTAGGTACTCTGAGAAAATGCATATAACTTCTAGTTGGTAAACATAGAGGCTGAAAAGGCAGTCACGATTACGTCAGATAGTCTGGGAGAAGGTATTAATTCTTCACATGACCATAACAGGTCCACAACAACCACAAACTCACGGTTGTGATCCCCAAGTCCCGCAACCTAACGGGCCTACAAGTCAGTTAAGTATTGACACCGGCTTCTGAACGCTGGTATTTAGATCCTCACCACTCCCGCCAGATATTATAGTACAACTCTCCGCATTAAATATAGAAGCCAATCAATCTAATATTTTCTGGGCTAGACCAGAAAACCACCCATAGCTGACTATAAAATCACCCATCACCATTTTATGACCTTGTTTAGAGATATATACGAAGCTCCCACAAGTCACTTCCTACGTATCCAACAACCAAGAAACAGGATCTCGGCAGAAATCGACATTGACTGGAGCCTCCGAGCAGCCATTATATCCGAACGGGACCATTACAACCAAGGAGGGCCTTCTTCGCCTTAGATTCGCAGATTCCATTATTGCGTATTGAGGATATAAGACTACCCTGATTAGCTTGTCTATTCACATTCAACATTCACCGGCTGTCTCGACACGACCTCTTATCTTATCTTGAGGGCTATACCAATTTGGCATAGGACCGGCCCGTGGGTAGGGTACCCTGAATCCAAGCTTGGTTGCCTTGATGGGACTTGTTGCCCTCATTTGTACCATTTTTATCTCCAAGTGTTGTACATGCATCTGCAAATCATCATTAGGCATGGAATTGTTTCTATAATCTGCATATTCCTGCTCCTGAAAAACACCATGATTATTCGGATAACCATATGGATTAGTAAAGTTTGGATCATGGACATATTCATTATGATAAGGCTTATAATACTGATTTGGAGGAGGATTTTGGAAAAAAAGAGGTGGAGGGGAGTAATAATTCTCTTGAAATTGGGAATTCCAATGAGGAATTGAAGTCATGATTGCACAACCTCATCAAAAGATGGAAAGATGGAGGAAATGGTCTGTTGATTGAGAAAAGGGGATCTTTGTGCCAATGGAGTCGCCAAATGTTGAATATTTGTGTCTAAAACACTGATATTTGTTGAGAACAACATCAACTTCTTTAGTAAATTTTTGTATTGTCCCACTGGGCATACCAAAAACTCTTGTCACCCAAAAGTTGCACCTTGATAGAGAATGGTGTGTGTACTCTCTCCCCTATTGACAAAATTGGAACACCTCAAGGCTATCGGTAACCTATGTCTGAGGTGAACCTCCAGAGAGGGTTGGTTCCCTTGTGAATCACCTAAAAATCGAAAACTGTGACAAGGAAAAAGGAGGAATGCGGGAAGAGGGAAATAAGAGTGATACACTACTAAATTAACACATGCATGTAACTCTGCACACAAAAAATCAAAGATCCACACACCTGCACAACTCTAAGCTATTTTGCAAAATTAATTTAAGGGTTTAGGAGAAAGGACAGCAGTAGAGGGAGTAAATTCCACACTAGAGCAACACAATATTCCTATTAAACACAATGAAAATCAGAAAGCAACAATATGAGAGGGCAAATGGAGATTTTTATTCAAAGGTGCAAGTACAAGGCTAGGATTGCCAAAAAAAGGCCCAGTGTGTATCCTATCATTTTTACAATCGAAAATCAGTTTGCATAGGTTGTTGCATTTAAAAATAGCTTGTCTAAGCTATTTTATTTATTTTTTTCACCTCCTTTTGGCGCATGGGGCTGTGTGCATGATTTTATTAATTAAAATCCTCCTATCTTCTCCCTTTGGTGCCACATCTATTTCTGGACAGTAGCATGCTTTGCTTTTAATTAATTTATTTGTCTTTTATCCTTTACCTTTATCCTTTTGTTTTATTTGTCTTTTGTCTCTTCCTCACTTCCTTTGGCGAAAAATTAAAAGCACAGTTACAATCTCCGGAAATTCGGATCCGTTCGGGAGGGCAAAAAAATCCGAAATCCAGAATTCTTGAAAAGGTTCGGAAAAATCCGGTCCGAAATATATACGAGTTGAATTTTATAAATATGAAAATTTGACAAATACAATGAAGAAAGTTAATAATGTAATATAAAATGTTATTTTTTTAATATATAAGGTCAATAGTTGACTTTTTTTCCATAAAACTATAGAAAAATTTTGAAAATTAAAAATATTTTGTTTTCCTAAATTAGGGCCGACCTGGACAGAATTTATCCAGGTCAACTGAAAAAATATGGATCCGGTTGGATTTTGTGCAAATCCAGCCGGATTTGGTAACTATGCTTAGAAGGGACAGCAATTCTTTTATTTGTTTTTTTTCCATTTTTGTCTCATTCATGCACATTGGACAGCACTTATATTTATTTGTTTTATGATTTTATCTCCTCTTTTGTCCTTTGGCGCCACAGACCAAACAGATCAGCATGCATGCTTATTTAATATATCCTTTCCCCTTCTTGTTGGCGCATGGGACTGTTTGGAACAGCAGTTCATTTACCCCTTTTATTTATTTAATTCCATACTTCTATCCTTGGCACCATGTCTAAAACAACAGTTGCATGTTGATTTTATACTTTCTATTCCTTCATGCTTGGCACCAACACTATTTTAGGAACAGCAGTTGCTAAAATTAACAAAAGTCTTCTCCTTTTAGCCAATTTCTATTTGGAGCAACACTTGCTCACTTTAACAAAAGCAAGCTTATCCATCCATTCATGCACTCCTAAAAATAGAACCAAACTTCTTGGCATGGAAAATATGGTAACAGAACCCAAGACCTATAAGTTGGAAATCCTTCTTTAAAAAATGTTCTCCAACTCCCCTATGCAACACTATGAGATGTAATTTCAAAAACTTTTATATATCCTCCATTTGCTTATTGAATACTCCCTTTTAAAATTTAAGCTTTGAGCAAAATAAGAGAGGGACAAGATATAAACCTAAAATCTCCTCGTTGAATGCTTTAAAACAGATTTTCTTGTTAATCCCTTTATTTTTTATATGAAATATATAGCAAAAAACTTTCTTATAACCCTTTTTCAACATAACCCGGAAATAAATAAATAAAAGGTTTTAATTGAAACACAACCGGCACTAAAAAACAGAAAAAAATACCCCGAAGTCAAAATATTCAGAGAGCCCACTTTATGCAGCAACTTCAGCAATCACTACTTTGAAACACATAGGGCGCCGTACAGGAAAAATGCAATCACGCACCTCTCACATCACCTGATTTTAATACATTTCTAAAACCCCTAGACTATAGCATATCATTTCAAAGATCTCTTCTTCCGCTTTCTAGAAAAAAAATGTACTGCAAACAGATTTGTCAATCAAAAGATATGTCCGGCATACAGGCAAATATCAGGACCTGTTTTATGGTATTTTAATGCCCATGCAGCAATAAAATTGTTTAACATTTCCTCGAATTTCATTCAATCCCACAAACAATTCTCAGGCTCTTGAATAGAGCTCTAAAACCACCGATAAAACACAATTGTAAAAACTGTGATGAGCAAAATCCTCTACAAAAACTAAACTGCATAATTTATGCTGAACAAGAAATGGCCTGAAGCCATGTCGTTCTATTAATTCAATAAAGAGTTAAATCACTGAAGCACACACTCCCCTTGCAATAGAGCTTGTATTTATAATCAGGTAAATAGAATAATCACGATATTCTTCCAACTCCTACAATAACCCAGTGGTTGTAATACAAGTGCAACCACCTCAATAGGCTATCAAATAATTACAGGGGTGTCTCATAGAGATGGATGCCCTATTTTATTTATTAATTACAGCATTTATTTGAATCAAACCTTACAAAAGTGTCCTGCATGAAGGCCATGCCTCCACTGAGAAAGTCTTTTATGCAACTGTTGGAGAATCAAGCCCGTATCAACATCTTATTTTGGACAGAGTCGGGGGCATTAATGAAAGGGCAGCAAGAAATTGATTCTCCAATGCTGCTTTCAGTGTTCAATTGACAATGGTGAAGATGAGGTAATGATTCTTGAGAAAAAACCTGGGATTTAATTTTATGCATGACTTTTTTGGCTGTGCAAAGGCCCGCATAATTTGCCTACTCCCAGAAAGACTTAATCTTTTCAGAAAAGCACGGGTGGCCTGTGTAATTTGCCCCCCGTCTCTCTCTACTGTGAAGCCCCTGAAGACTCTTCTGTACTCCTCGGGTTTAAATATACATAGAAATCAATATATATAGATATAGCTGCAACCTGTGAGTTTGTGCAGTTTTTGCACATGGGTTTTTGGGCCTTTTTTCCTCTATTTCTGATCATGTACTTGCAATATTTTGTGTTGGTCTTGATTGAATTCATAATACACTGGAATTTTTAAGGTATGGCCTGGATTTGCAGTTAGGGCAGTATTTTCATTTGGCCTATTTCACAAGCTCACTCATTCATTGAAAGTGGAAGGGATTGTTAGTGGCATCTCAAGCTTCAATTGGTCATTCAATATTCAGCATGGTTTTGAATTGGTACAGTATAATCAATAGTCAAACCATATACATGTTGTCAGGCCAGGAATTAAAAGGCAGGAATGACACAATATTTGGTGCAAGCCAGAATTGTATTCTCATTTATCTTAAAATGAATGAAGAAGATTACAAATTAATAAGCCAAAGAATGGCTGTTCACTCAACATTCCAAGACAAATATTCATCTACCTACAGGAACTCTTCAAGTTCCAACAACAAGACAAAAGCTCTCCTAAATAACACCTAGGATTATCTAAAGATTATGTACAATAATATTACACGTCTGGTATGGTATATCCTCTTGTAGGAATCTGGTGTGGTATGAATCTAAGAATTTTTCGTGTGTATTCTTTGCATTCATATGTTGATCGTTGGTACATTCGCAATATCTTGCAAAAGTTTCCATCCCACACAGCTTCTAGACATGATGGTAGTCTTTCTAAGCATTGATGTATTTCTTGGTGAAGTTTGCATCTGGTTTTACTTCTCCAAATTGGCATGAGTGTTGCTACATTGAGTGGAAGATGGATACGGTAAGGTCAGTGGGTTCAAAATTGCCAATTTGGGTTTTTCAGTTAGCTTTCCTCTTTATCAGCAAGGGTCCTTCAGCCTATAAGGAGTCTGGAGGAGCTGTAAATAAACACTTATTTCATTGCTACAGAAAGTGGTCAAATCCTCGAGTTCCTCCTCGGACACTGGAGTTTATTGTTCTTGTCTACTCTTTGTTTATTGCATGTTAACATGTTTCGTAACCTTGGAAATTGTTGAGCTATTTGCTAACAGTTTCTTGCATCTTGACACTCTTTTACTGGGCTAGGACCCTCTTCCTAGGTAACTTTAGAAAACAAACCTAAGAAATGTGTCATGGCGATTTCATTTGAGTAGTAGCATTTTCGTTTGTGGCATGGTGATTCTGACCTGATGGTTGTGGCAGTTTTTCCCAATTCAAATGAGGAGGCAGAGTAACAGAAGGAAGCAATTCCTCTTCCAGTTCCATGATGTTTGGGAGCCCTTTCGTGCACAAAAGGACACTCCAATGTATTTATTTGTAAGAGGCATAAGCCCAATTTCAACAACCAAACTATTGCTCCAGTTAGGTACTTAAACACCATCGACACAAATCTAAAATCCTCGGTGATAATATTCATGTCCATCATCTCAAAACCCTTCAGTGGAAAGAATAACTTCAACTATTGAGAAATGTATGCTGTAAATGGCCAAGGTTTTTTCAGCAGCAACTCAAGTGGATTGTTACAATTGAACAACTTTTTCTCAGGGAACTTGCTTGTCAGAGGACGAAGTCCCAAAGCAAAATCTACCCTCCTGCTAAACTGCTGCCTTTTGGCAATGATAACTCTATTCCCAATTGTGTAGAAGATGCTGCTAATTGCCTAAAATGCATTCATCGACCTCAGGCTAGAGCTCCTCCCCCAATGTGCATTGAAATTGAAATTCTGCAAAGAGGGAATCAAGCTGGCCCAGACAACACAAGAGGAAGTCCCAAAGCTCCCAGTCAATATTTTACTATTATACTTATTTGCAGATAGCCTATTCAGAAGACTACATTGTAGCTAATTACGTCTTTGATATCTGGTACTCTGATAGCTAGTATTACTGCCAGGTTGTTTTCTAAACATCACTGCCAATGTCCTATTGTTGGGGTTTGCAAAATGTCTAAGTTCGTACCTCTTTTGCTAACTTTCATGTCCTGCTAACTTCTTTTGATGTCTCTACTCCACTCTTGATCTGAGTCTCTTATAACCAACCTTCTCATTGGAGTCTCTCCTTTGTATTTTTTATGTTCATAGATTTCATAATTTTAATTTGCTACTTTTTACATCACTATAATTTTACCTTTACCAAAAAAAACTTATTACAAAATGATCGTCTAAATTTGTTACGAATATTAACAATGATACACTTGTCGTTTACCAACAAGCCATTTTTTTGCATCTCCAACATGTATGGACCAAGGTTACATGGGTGCGCAGATGCGCAAGGTACTCAACACCTAGCGCAAGTTCATAAAACTTGGGAATGCGGGTGCGATGGCAAAGGGGTACGCAAGGTGTGTGCTGCCAAAAATATGGGTACACTATGACATCAAAACATAAACATCAAATTTGAAAATTGAAACTCAAAAGTTGAAACATAAGATTATCATGAAAGTTTGAAACTTATCAAATCAGATATATCATATGACATAAAAATTATTTTATACTATCATTGATTGATATACTAATATCATATATATCATCATTGATTTATATACTTATATCGCATCATCATTTATTTATATAACATATATATCATATTATATAAACCCATGCATCAATGCGTCATAAACCAATCACAAAACAATATCCAAAATGATAAGAAACTGTTTATTACTACATATGGATCAAAATCCTGAGAAAATAGTTTTTTATTATTAAATGCAAATCTCACGATATGACTGAAAATAAACTCTAAATGCAATAGTCAACTAGAATGCAATGTGAATGGTAATATGCATTAAGCTTTTTAGCATATTCTATGTTTTGGATTCTTCATTAGTGTTGGCTAGATTTTCTGCATAGCACAAAACCTAGGCAGTCATGAGATAAATCTCCCTCATTTACCGGTGAGGCTCCCGTGTCAGATTTGTCAATTAAAGTATGCTAGTATCTATATGGGGTTTTACTTTAACTGTTCAGCTCATGAACCATAGCTGTACAGTTCTGCAGCAAGTAAGCAGCTGTTTAAAGAAAGGAAATATTTATAGAAGAAGGGAATTATATAAACACAGAGAAAAAATGGGGAAGATGTGCATCCCAATCAATAGATAGCAGAGTTGATTGCATGCACATAGAAGAAACCAATAGATATAAACACATAATTATAAGCAAAGGCAGCTCTAGATCTAGATCTAAAATAACACAAAGTTTATTAAAAGATCTAAGATAAAAAGCCAGAAACACAATACACCGTGACACAAAGTTCTCCGGAAATCTGCTCCTGTATATTCCTTTGCTTCAAGTGGCTATCAAGGGTTTCAGCACAAAGTCTGGAACACAAGGATGCTGCTTACAAATTCTGATCATTAACCCGGAGGTTCTTCTTCTACTTATAGAATGTAGAAGGGAAAGTACAAATGGGAAACTCAACTGAACTGAAACATAAACAAACAAGTAAAGATGACATTTGACAATCATCCTCCACTAACTTCTCCTTAAGTGACACATGTATCACTTAACTAATAGAATTGTTCCACATAACTTTAAGTAATGGTTTCAAAACCAATAACTTTAAAGTTTTACAATTTCATCCGGGAACGTGGAAAATAGAAGAAGAAAGAATAGAGGAAGAAATCACGCTAACTGTAATATTTGTCTTCTTTTTGTTCTGATACTGGATATACTTGTCGAACATGTAATTCAGCATCTTCCCATCTGTTTTAACCACTGCTTCCTTTTCTGTCCTGAACTGCAGCAATCCTTCGTTCAACACCTTGATACATGCTTCCACATCCTCCAAGCTTGGCACGAACCTTGCAATATCCACCTACAGTGCCACCAGTCTGCTAATGGAATTCATTGTGAAAGGCTTAGTAGCTCCATCAATTCTCCCTTGTACCATCAGAAGAGACCCTTCCAGGGAATTAGGCACTCTGCTAGGAATGATCCGTACGTATGAAGTAACATTTCCGACCACTTCCTCCTCAGTGAAAGAAATGATACTGGTCTGGTAAAGACGATGTCTTACTCGCAAGTGTCTGCATCCTCTTCAACAAAACTATGCAGATCTCCAAACGGAAAGATACTGCAAACTCCAGCTGCTTCCCCTTCTCAACTGATCCGTCCGGTACAATCTGCTCTACAACCAATACTTCTCCCGGCAGCTTGTTGATTTCGGCCAAAGTACTCAGGTTACTCTCAGCAACTGTGTTCATATCTACTATGCTCGTCACCAGTTGCTTCAACTGATTTGCTGCATCATTCATAACCTTCAGGCGGGCTGACACCTCTCCAAGTTGTATAGAAGCTTGAGGAATAATATTATTCTTCCATTCGTCAATAACTTTTACTTGATTGCTTACATCTTCCACCTCCTGCATAAGATGATCACTCACCTAAGCTCTGAAATGGGCTGAGTGGAAGGTTTAGCAACCTTGGCTATGATCTCGCACAACTGAGATACCTGCTTCTGAAGCTCGTCTTTCTCCGTCTTTTCTCTGTCAAGCCTAAGGAATAGAGCATCTATCAATGTTTGTGTATCCTGCTTCAATCCTTCTGTGGTGGCTTGACCGATGGGTACTCTAGTTACTGTTACATCTTCTGCCGTGAGCTCATCCTTCCTTCTTTCCTTCCGCTGGAACTAACATCTCAGCAAACTTCTGCCCCGACTCCTCAATGATCAACCTTGAAGTTACCTTAGCAACTTTAGGTTTTCTGTCTTTCTCCGCCTAGACTTTGGAGTAGCTGCAAGTCGTGTTCCTCCAAGTTCATTTCCATTCTAGCTTCTGGAACCAACTGCGAAGCCAACCATTCTGAGAAGTTACTTCTCAGAGAATGAGAAGTTGTTGAGTGCACTACTATCTCCCGCTCTGTTTCCTCTCCATCAGAAACTGCTACAGTGTTATGGCTATCATCTTCTGAATCATCCAAGGACAAAGCTCTTTCGAACTCTGCCATCTGCAGCTTCAACGTCTCTTCTGGAACAGGTGCTGAACGGAGTGGCTGAGGAGAGAAGATGAATGTTGCCGGATTCAGTGGAGGCATGGAAGTGTCCTGCTGAGGTGCAATAGTCAGTGAAGTAATGGATGCTGGAGAAGCCAGAACTAAAGTCATAGCCGTGGAAGTGATCTTCTCCTTTGATTGAGATCTTTTGTGCACTTTCATCTTCTCGGACCTTCTGCTGCTTTCTCCTTCGTGCTTCCTCTTGAGGGAATCTCTTGTGCCGAAGTTGCCCGTGACTTGATTCATCAATGCTTCATCAAGGCAGTATCCCTTTGTCAACAACCAGTTTGAAGTATTCACCAGAACAACGCCAGACCTTTCCTCAATTGTATGGCAGCCCCCTACGTTATCCTGAAGTACGGCTCTATCTCCTCCCATTTGATGGTAAGTGTCAAGTAACACATTCCCATCATCTTTAAGATCCGCAGGTATCCATGCTAGTCCAAAGTCGAACACTTGCCGTGCTGATAGCCTACTGAAATCCTTCTTTCTAACCTCGTACTCACTTTTACACTTCATCCAAGAAATCCTCTAATGAAGGCACATGTGCGTACTCCTGGGAGATCGTCTTCCTAGCTACTCCAAATGGATCGAAGTTCAGACGTGCCGGGAAGAACTCTTGCTCATACTCGGATAACATTTCCGTCTCCAATCCCTCGGGCTTTATGAATGCTCTGGCAGCTATAATGTCCCACAATGATTGGGAAGAAGCCCGTAGACTTGTGTCATTTCGACTGAAGGTCGTGTATCTCCACAAGTTGTCTGCTTAGCTCCATGGTGATCAATCTATCATTCGGATATCTGGGCAGCTTAACCGGTTCTCCAGAAAAGCCAGTAACCCTGAGGTATGTGAAATCTTCAAACTGAATGAATAGATTGCCAATTCTGGATACAGCTTCCCACGCTTCTTTGCTCACCCTATTGGCCTTTAGGTCCATGTCTAGCCTGCAAATGAATTCTTAGAAGAATCTATCATTGACCACTTTGAAATCTTTCTTGCATGCAGGTACAATAAGCTGTGGGTAGCACTCGAAAATGGGGTCCTTAGAAAGAACGCCACATCTATCCAGCTTGGAGAAGATGCCTTGTGAAGCTACTGCATATACCAAATAGGAAGTCATTTTGAAGCTGAAAGTACGCTTCACGTTCCGGAGTTGCTCACCAATGTTGTCGCTAATGATTTCCGACCAATTGATTATGGAATCAACCTTGTTGACTTCAATGGTCCTGATGAAAGCATACATCCATGTACAGAAAGTGTGAGTGTTCGCCTCGCCATTTATCCTGCATAACAATTTGGCAATATCATCTACCTCCTGTACCAGATTGGACCGCGAAAGAGTTCTTGGGAACTTAGAAGGAGATCTGGGCTTCTTCATGTATCTGTTGTTCATTATGTTCATGCAGTCAACTCTATGCTTCTCCCACCTGCTGCCGGCATCCTGAATGCTAATGGAAGTCACCACCTTTCGAGCCGGAATCTTCAAACAATAATTGATGAACTCTGCGTCCAACTCGAATTATTGTTTTCCCCGTAGCATCCTCGCACTGATCTGGATGAAGGATGGTAAGACCTAGCACACTCCATAACGAACTCTGGCAACTGGGCTGTGTATGGAAAGGCTGCAGCTCGAATAATTCCACTGCTTTTAACTGCACGCATGAGTGAAGTCTTTCCTGCTCTGGATCTATCAATCAATTCGGAAAGAGGTTCCGGACCTAGATCTGTGTCTCCTATGTCTGCAAATTTGGAAGTGATGCATGACTCCGTTGTGCTTTCTTTTTCATCCCTCTTTGCCATGGCTTTGTCTATCTTTGTCTGAACAATTCTTTTTCTTCTTATTTGTCCGGAATTCTTCAAAACTGGTGCAGATCTAGATAATTCTTCAGATTCGGAGGATATATTCAATGTATTGGACATTGATTAAAGCTCCTTTTCTTTTGTAAAGCACCTATAATGAATTCCTACAATTAATTCAGACAAAGATGGCAACCGGAACATGAACAGTGGATTTTAATCATAAAAATTTGCATAATTCAAGCCTGCTGCCCCAAAAATTGATGTTTTGTTTGCATGCAAAGCGAGCATGAATTTTTACCAACTTCACCTGAGCACCTGTATCACTTATGCAAACAATTATCTAGACACAAATCAACTTCCTTCAACCTGTGCGCCAAAATTGGAAGCTTTTAGCATTAATTTCACCTTCTTTTGAGCAAAAATCCTCTTCAAATGGGGCGCACTTTTCCTCTGGGCTGCACTTCTTTACCTGTGAATTAATTAATTCATCCTTATGGCAGCCCTTGCTTATATAACCCTTGTGATTCTATAATTAATTAATGTCTTTGCTATTACTGGCAATTAATTAATTAATTAATAAGCTTCACTCTTCAAATGGGGCGCCTATTTTGTGCATGCTTATGGCTGCCATTAAATAAATTAAATTTATTTAATTTTAGACTTTTGCTTCCACTTAACTCAAGCCTCATAGTATGCTTTGACCTTAGCCACTGAAAATAGGAATTAATTTAATCATTTAATACTTTAAAAAGTATTATCTCTCTCCCAAAAGGGGCGCACTTTTTGACATAAAGGGGTTGCATTAAATAAAATATTATTTATTTAATTTTAGAACAGTCTATTTTCAACCACCTTTTGTCCTTTACCCTTTGTTAACTTTTCCACAAGCCTGGGCACCAAAATTGGGTGAATAATTAATTAAATTAATCAATGTAAAGGCTGCCTTTACTTCTCCAAAGGGGGCGCACTTTTTGGCATAAAGAATTCTATTTTTAAGAAACACATGACAATGGGATTATTTATCCTGCAAGGCAGCCCTGAAAATCCCATGATTCACTTAAGTCATTTGACTTTCATAATGGGATTATTTACCCTGTAAGGCAGGCAATAAAATCCCATGATTCACTTAAGTGATTTTTCTTTTATTCCACAATGGGAATTTTTACCCTGCAAGACAGGTAATAAATTCCCGCCTACCTGTTGCCTCTAATTTTCCCATTGTCACTTAAGTGGCGTTGCTTCCATGGGAAAAAGTACCTTGCTAGGCAGGTACAAAATTCCCACCTGCCTGTTGCTTCTAATTTTCCCATGATCCACTTCAATTCTTCTTTTTCCAAAAATGCGGCCAGCCCAGAAGAGGCTTTTTGGTGCACGACTTCGTCTTTTCCCAGTGAACCAGACCTCCGATGGCGACTTCCTTCTAGCATAACGTGCGTATATGATCTCCAGTTACTCCAGGCCAAGAATCAGGCCAAACCGGCAAAGGAATTGATCCAGAGAAATTTCACAGAAAACGAAACGGGAAAAACACAAAAACACAAAACGTTGCCAGAAAGTCACAAATAAAGTCCAGAATGCATTCCTGGTTAAAACCCTACTGGTATATAGAGAATAACGATATGTACGATCACAACAGAGTTAAACTCGGAGCACAAATTGCCTCAAACGGGGCTCAAAATAATTAAATACAAATTTCCCGCAGACAAATCCCGACGACAGAATATAACAATTTTGGGCATCTGGGTATTTGGCGAAAATGGCTAATATGGCTCTTTGGGAATATCTTGACGCAATACAAGAACTTTCTGGCAATAAAAACACAAAACGACCCATTATTTTAAAAGTACGAAATTTTTTCGAATAGGGTAGTCATAGATTTCAGGATGAAATCTGGGTACACCAACGTTTATTCATAATAACAATTTAACTTTGACTACATTTTCTATGAAACAAGTGCATATCATAGATTCATAGCCATCATCCATAAAAAATGTTGGACCTAGGAAAACATGTGTTAGGCTGCCTGTGAAATTGTTAGCGTGCATTATGGGCATAGTGGGAACTTCATTCAAAACTGTCATAGGGTATATACTGATTTCAATGCACATCTATGCATAAGAAGATGTGGTACCAATGGAAAAATCCGGTACCCATATGAGAGTGTACATTGCCCTCATTCACTTGAATAGTTTGATCGAAGATGCTTGAGGCCCTTTTTGTCTAATTCAACGGCCAAGAGGGTGATTTCAAGGGTGACTTCGGTTGCATTAAGTTTTATATATGATCATGCTTACAAATACAATGAAATTATTACTAAAAGCACATATAATGAATTAATAGACTTAGGATAAGTGACTCTCGACTTAGATTGAAAGTACAGTGAAATTATTTACTATGCTTTCCTAAGGAGGAAATCTAGTTTGCGACTTGCAATTTTGGCCCAGGGTTTTGTTGGCTATAAGGGAAAAGTGCGATCTTGTGTCGGCACTATGTAGCCATTATTCAAGATTTTTCTTACCGGCAGTTAGCTCTGAAGCTTTGCAGATAAAATCCAAGGACGGAAACATCTCCCTATAAAACAAAGGAAAGAAAGCACCTGGGCTTGTGCCCCAATGGGAAAAGAGTTCAACATATTCAGGGAGCTTCATTGCTAGTTTTTTCAGGTTATTTATCAAAGCAAACTGTAGTCCTTAGAAAGAGAAATAAAATTGCAGCATGGTGGGCATTCAGGCAGCATCTTCTGAGAGATGGGGTTGCTTCAAGTTTTACACAAGAATCTCATTGAAGCCGAAAAGGCTATATGCCAAACACTTTTTTCATTGCACCTAAATCATCCATTGTAGTCTTCTCAGTAAGCTCATTTCCAAGATATCAGAATCAATTTGGGTTGGAATCATAGTTACGGCTGGGTTTTGGACATTCTTTTATTATCAATCCTTTCGCAGATTTATGATTGTTTCCGGGACTGTGGATATTCATCCCAAAGTTTGCAGGACGCTATTGAATTAATATATAAAATATTAATATTATGCAGTATTTTAGAGTGTTGTTCCATGAAATTTCACTTGATATTAAACTCAGTTCAGGTATCAAGCCTGACGCATTTTAATATATATGTTATTCAGGCAAAATAACAGTTTGGGATCTTTCATGGAGTGACTACAGAAAATCAGAGATTGCGATGAAAGAAAGTTTAAAAACCAGGGGACTGATCCCCTCCAAGCTGAAAAAGGTCCCCGAGAACGTTCGGTAGGTTGCCAAAATGGTCACTCGAAATCTAGGAAACGAATCCCCGCGTAACACTGAATAAACTACTGTCATTCATACATATATAACCAGGACCAGGCAATTTGCAGAGCATCTCTAGGGATGATGCTTATCAATTTTACTATTCTTTCCCACGTAAGATGCAAGAAGAGTCATTTGGAAGTATGTCACTCTCACATATAACAGTTTAAGGCCTTCTATTTTTTCAAGGGAGGGAATGAGTATTAACTTTTTGTTGCTTGTACATATGGTATCTTGCAAATCAAATGGCTAGGCAATTATAATTTCCATACAGGCTGGTAATTGGATCCTCACTAACAACTGTTTATTCAAAGGTGAGGCATGAGCTGCCTGATTTGATTATATAAGGGATTTGTCTTATAATTATAAAAAGCAAACAATGACTCGAATTTTACCGTGTGAGCCCGCTATAACCTTTGGATTGCATGGGTCAAATGCCACAGCTCCATTTTTTCCACACGTAAATCAAGAATCGAACCCATATACCTAAATGGATTAAGTAAGCTGTATCAAGCAGGGGAATTTTGAAATGGGCTCCAACGGCTGTCATCTAGAATCTGCCCCTGCATGTCCCCTTTTCTGCTGCACCTGAATTCAGTACAGGTCCCTCAGCAGACGAGATTTCTTGCTAATGCCTGCAACCTGGGCAATGCTCCTGTTGCAGTGCCCATGCAAGGATCAGCACAAAACTTTGTACTTCAAGTATTGATCCTTATGAATGACTTTAGCTTGGCAATGCGGATCCCAGTCAAACAATCAGCAATCCTAATATAATAGCTGGTTAGTTCAAACGTGGGGCATGACAGCACTGTCAGAGATGATTTTTAAAAGGTGATAGAAAGTGTGATGTTTTATAGGGCTTATAAAAAAGCATTTAGGCATGGTTATAATTTTATCTGTTTGGAGAGGTGTCGATGCATACTTTTACTTGGTCAAGGTATGGTGAATTTCTTCCCTAAACAATTTATACCCAAATGGATTAAGCTGGATTGAGTAGGAGAATTTTGAAATGGGCTAAATATGGGCCGCATTTACGATGTCCTCTGCAGCCTGGTGTCGCCCTGTTGCAATGCAAGCTGGGCTTAATGATGTTATTATCAGGTTCTCAGAGTGCCCTTGTTTCTGATCGTTTATAAATCTCTATTTTTCATTAGCATTCTCTGAAACAAAATCATGCAGATGTGGTGTAGCTCATTACCAAGGTCGTTCCCTCAAATGCAGCTTTACATAGAAGTATCCATAGAAATGTAAGAAAAATTATCGAGAAGGATTGCTCTTGTGTAAAACTAGTGCATTATCTGTTGGCCTGCCTCCTTCCGGCCGTTTCTGTTCTGCAGCTCTCTGATTGTTATTATAGAAATATAACGAGCTCTGGGGATGAATGCTTCAAAAACTAGGGACTGTCTGCCTTATTTCATACATTATCGACTTATTATGGCAAGGATTCTGCCATCCCATAGGTCAAAACTGGAAAATCTTAGAAATCTGGGTATATTGCGCAAAGCTCTTATCAACTCCATGTTTAAATGGTCAAAGATTGTGTTTTCATTTCAACCTTTAGTCCAAAGCGTTTTTAAAAAAAACCATGGTCCCCGATTTTCAGGTTTTATTACCTAGTAGCTTTGTTGGATTCTGAGAAGGAAGAAACTCTTGGGCATAAGGAGGCATAAAGATAGGCTCCATGTTTGGAGCCTTGGTATTCTAAAGTCCTACCCGTCGGTGCATATCAATTTCTGTATGCCCCTGTAACTTGTTTGATAGTTCCGAACTTTCCCCTTCATGCAACTGAAGTCTGCCTACGTTATCTTCCCTTGACATATTGGGATCTGCCATTGGTCTCTTTCATTTTTGTTCTCATGAAACCGTCCGGAGGCATTTCACCACCTTCACCAAAATCTGTAATGAAGTCCAACTTTGTAAAGTATAGGTTGATGCAGATCCAGCTGAATCTTATATTCGCCAGGGTGTTGATAACAAAACTCATCATAGCTATTTTAAAATCAGGTTCCCATTAGTTGTCTTGACACTTGCTATCATCTATAACTGTGGGCAAGCATGATGGACCAGAGTCTGAAACATAGGAGCAAGTCTACTTAATGTTTTAAGCAGCTGGATTAAGATTTTCTGATTATCTCGAGAAAAAGGTCCTTCAAAAAATTCATTAACATGAACTATATGTTAACAAAGGCATAGCAAGCATAGAAGATAGGGAGAAACTAAAATTCTTAATAATAGACTTTTGGCTAGCTACCAAGGCAGTTTTGAGTGAGTCAACCTAGCTTGAAAATTATGAGAACTATTCCCTGGGTGGGACTATAATATGAAAGGCTTGAGGAATATCTCTCTCATGCAAAAATCAAAATGGGCTCTCCTGAAGCAAATGATTTTCCTTGGTAAGCGGTTACTCTGGCTAAACGTGAACTCCTATGTCTAACAAAGGCAGAACAAGCATAGAGGATCTTGTGAAACTAAAATTCTGTAATCTTGTTTGTATCCCCTGAAGCAAGATAAAGAGGTTTCTTCTCTTCCACAACCTGTTGTTTTGGGCTCTAACTAGAGTGAAGTTTCTTCGATCTCCTCCCCCCTCCATCAGGGGGAAATTATTGGGACTGTGCCAGAACAGCCAATTGCTACTTCCACTGTTCTTTCATAATTATCAACTCCTCTGCAGTCTTTCCTTCTTGAGGGGCCAGTAGGAGAGTCCCAGACGTTTTTCGGGGAAGTAAAATTTTCCCAATCGGATGATCCTCAGATCAGGTAAGGGCTTGAGCTGATTTTTCCTTCTCAGTTCAGTGGTTATGTATCTCTCTCTATCTGAATTAGCTATCTTCTGCACTACTTCTTCTTCGCTTCCTTATTTTATCTTCCTCTTTCTTACATCTTCTTAACTTCCTCTAGAATTAACTGCCTTTACCATGTAAAACTTTTAGAAAAAAAGGGTGAGGGCCCCAATAGAAACTCTCGATTTACCAATCAAAAAAACCGGATTAAGCAAGAAGTAAGCTACGACTAAACAAAGTTTTAGAATTTTAATATAATGAAGTAAGCAACGACTGACAATAATTTTTATAAAAAAACTTTGAATTTCGGTAGACTTAAGAAGAAACGCCATGATGCACATAAAGAGAAACAATATTTAATAAAATTCTGAAAGACATTGCAGAAGAGAATATACCAGCTTCATTTGATGTCTTTCGGGCGGACAAAAGGGATTCTTCAAGGATTTCAACTGTCTTTTCATTGGGTTTATGCAATGTAGAAGGAGATTGTTTGGCAATTTCCATTGCTTTCTCATTGGATATTTGCAATGCTGCATCATTAATAGTTGTTAGCATTCCCTTCCCTTGATGTTACCAATAAAGAACACCTGTTGAAGAAAATTATTTTGCCAGATGGAACTTGTCCATCCCATCTAGCATCTACAATAGATGTTACACCGAATTTTAGATATGAGGATTGTTTGTTACTTTTATTGCATCAACCAATAAGCCATAAAATTTAAATTACAATAATGAAGTAAACTAAACAGCAGAAACCACACTCGCTTCCACCTTAAGTAAATTACTAATTCAGATCCTTTTTTTATTTACAAAGAAAAACATGTAGCAATAAACAATAGCTCCAAAACTTCAGCATTGCTGTTATTTTAATTATTGTGTTGTAGTATATGACATCTATAAGTGATAAATATTTTAAGCTTCCACAGTTTATAATGATGAAAAAGAAAAACAATTGGAAATAACTACATATGGAAAGAAACTAATTTGACATTTCAAAATCTATCATCATCGTGAGAAAGATGAGAAATTACAGATCAAAAGCTCCTTATATAGAAAAGGTGAATATAGTTTCTCTCCATATAAAATTATTTCCAGACATTGTGGTTTGTTATTTTCAATGGACCAGTTAGGACCTGCAAAAGAGAAATTACAGAATGTCTATTCTATCTCCATACACAATTATTTTCAAAAATTCTGTGGTTTATTTTTTCTAGGAACCAGCTAGGACCTTTGCATGACGAAACACAGCTTGCTGGATTGCTGTAATCCTTAAACTTTACAAACCCCTTTATGGCCCAGGTGTATATTGTTCTTCTAACAACTCCCTCCAGGCAAAATTATTAACTTAGGGCTCCAAGTCTGGTACTAATACTATGTTATTTTCCATTGACCAGCTAGCGTCCTCCCATGATTATGCTTAATTCAATGGAAAGATCTCCACTTAAGCTCCATACCCCTTTGAGGTCCGGAGTGTATATTTTTCTTCAAACACCGCCCGTAGGCTACACTTTTTTGGTTAGGGCCCCAAGAGACTAAACTTCTTTGCTTAGAGCTCCAAGCACGGCTTTGATACCATACTATTTTCCATGAATCAACCATGACTCGAACCTAGGACCTTCAATTTGCATGCTGGGATGCTCTACTATTGAACTACTTATCAGGCTCGAGTGTTGATTGTTTTTATAACATGTTATTCTTCATGAACCGGCTACAACTCAAACCTGAGAACTTCCTATGGCTATTTTTTTGGGGTATACTGTGGTACTTTTATCTCTAACATTACGGATCCTTTTAAACCCTTTCGTGATTTGAATTGTGGCTCGTTGATCACACAACTTGATCAAAGGTCGAAGAATAGAGATCATACCTGTCTCTTCTTCATGGTAAATTCTTCTTCGTTTGGACTCCCTCTCGCAGTCTGCAATGTTTTCTTGTGAGTCTGCCGTAATCTCTAGCCGCAATGTTCTGTCAGAAAATTCACTGCTGTCAAAGCCAAAAGAGAAGTTGAAGTTTAAACCATCACTTCCTCCCTTATTCTTGTTTATCAGAGCCTCCATTTTTTTTATTGTAGCGACTTCCCCCACAATGTTATTTTGTAGACCCAAATTGTTATAAAAATTAAACCAGTATTTCACTGGAATCGAAAAAATTATGCTTCTACACCTTGGAAGAAATAATTTACCAAATTTATAATTAGGCCACCCATGCAGCTCCATCGCTTAGAAGTGGTCCCACGGGAGGGGGCTCCTAAATTTTCTGAGCTGGTGTGAAGAGTAATTTTTGGAGTCTTTATAGTAAATGCAGTCCCAAGGTATAAAAGTTTTTTAGAGTATGCTGCAATTTTTTAGGGAAAATATTATATTTACATTTGTAATAAAATTCAAAATCAAATCTGCTCATTTATAAATTGACATTTGGCATAATATGCTCTTAAAAAATAGAAGTGGGTGAGGAAAACTTTTAGCCCCCCTTTTCACCACCCCCTTAAACTCTCCTCCTACAAAAGTGGTGCTCCTTATTTTTAGGAAAAGATTCTAATATTTCCTGTTTCTCTCAATTTTATTTCTCATGGGACCCCCTGCTGAATGAAAATAGGAAGCAGCCCCCTCCATGGGACCCCTGCCCTAAAAAATAAAGTGTTGCCGCTGAGATAAATCAGGTCGTTAAAATTATATTCGCTGGGAAAGATCATGGGTATTATTACTTTAAAAAAAAGTTTATAAACATTTATTGATTAGTTAGTTATCACACCAGTCTAACAAAGTTAAGGTCCCCAATTCAAACCTGGGCAGCGATAGATGGAATTAAATGAATATAGGAACAAATGGAAGAAGAGAACATTCCAATCCATTAAAATGGTTTCAGTATTTCTAATATTTATATATTATTGAAAGTATTTTAATGTAGTGGCTCTCTCTCTCCGAGATTATTTGGTCTCCTAGACGTCATTAAAAGTCTTTCATTTCATTTATGTATTTTGTTCATATATTTTGGAGCGAGCCACATGCAGGGATGTTGTATGGCAAAAAAAAGTTGAAAAAAGTTTACGCGGGTATAATTTTTTATGCCCCCCATTGCTTCTGTGAGCTACAAAATCGTTTCTTAAACAATAGCTGCTCAAAGTTGTCAAGAAGATTTTCTCTTAAACAGCGACAATACATATTTTATCTTCATGGTATCATATTTACCAGAATTATAGGAACAATTACCCCCGACATATTTATTGTTTGTACCAATACAACACCTCAGAAAAGATAATTTTCCAAATTTATAATTATTGTCCCCAAATGCAATTACCACCTAATGACTTTATTTTTAATTATTTAGTCATATAAGCAATTCCAAGATCCATTAAAAAGGCATCTCCGACTTGAGTAGCAAGGCATGTATTTAGAGGTAATTTTATAGGTTTTTAAAAATGAAATACCAGTTAAATTATTTTTAAAATAGTAGCCCAAGCCCCTCAATGGGACCATGCCCTTAAAAAATGAAACAGCTGCTACTGAGATAAATCAGGGCGTTAAACTTATATTCGCTGGAAAAAATCATGGGTATTATTACTTAGCAAAAAGTCGATAAACATTTATTGATTAATTTTGATCGGCTTTGGTGTAGTTAGTTATCACAACAATCTAACAAAGTTAAGGTCTTTAGTTCAAACCTGGGCATCAACAAATGGAATTAAATGAATATAACAATAAATGGAATTAGGGAATGTAATAAGGTATTCCAATCCATTAAAATTGTTTAAGTACTTCCAATATTCATATATTATTGGAAGTATCTTAATGTAGTGGCTCTCTCTCTCTCTTAAATTATTTGGTCTCTTGGACGTCATTAAAAGTCTTTCATTTCATTTATATATTTTGTCCATATATTTTGGAGCGAATCACATGCAAGTATGCCGTGTGGCAGAAAAAAGTTGAAAAAAGTTTATGCAGGTATAATTTTTTTATGCCCCTCATTGCTTCCCTGAGGTGAAAAATTGTTTCTTAAAGAGTAGCTACTCAAAACTGTCAAGAAGATTTTCTCTTAACAGCGACAATACATATTTTTATCTTCGTGGGACCATATTTACCATGATTATAGGAATAGTAGCCCCCGACATATTTACTAGTAATAATAAAATGCCCTAGGTTTAGACACTTTGGAAGAAGTGTCTCTTGTAAATGGCATATCCTCAACTACTATTGATTATTTTTTCACCGCTTCCTAATGGTATGAAAGTATGCACGTGTGATGATTTTTATTTCCTAGAAAACAATTTTGCTATAGACCCTATTTATCCCTTTTTGAGAATCATTTACATTTGATGAGAGCTTACCATATTCAGTGACTTTGTGTGCAAGCCTCTCAACTCATACCTAGTTGCCTTCCATATTTAAAATGTAGTGACCAATTCTTCACAAAAAAAATGGTCATATCAAAGCACGCGCCAAGAAATGTGAACCATTGAATTCCCAATACAATATTGAACTCGCTCCCACTTAAACTATTGAACATGGATGGTTATTCAACAAGCAATCCCCTTTAACGAGTTTAAAATTGTGGTATTTTCTTAAACATTTAACAGTACTCCTAGCTTGCCCCAACCAAGCCCTGAAGAAGGTCTTACTCGTTGGATAAAAAATGTAGATCCTAGCTCAAGGGTCGACTTATCGGTTGATTCAGCATTGTGAGTACTTCATTTCCTTGTCATTCAATACCTTTTGTTTTCAAAGAAATGGTCACTACCTTTTGTGGGGTGCTAACACCTGAAAGTAGCATGCACAAGCCTAGATGGTTGGTTCGCGGCGGTCTCAAAGATTTGATATACTTAACAACCACTACTGGTCACCTATTTTGTCTGTTGATTGTTCTTATTCTTCATTCACATAGCGCCTTAATGTAGAACATTTTCTTTATCAGGACTTGGAATTTATGTCCTCGAGCTGTACTAGTAGACACGTAAAGCATAGCCCTTACTTTGTTCCTCCTTCTTCTTAAATTTATCGCACAACATTAGCCTCCTCCCCAGTAGGTACGCACATGAGTTGAAAACACATATGGATCTATTATCTCTTATGCTAGTGAATCATGTGTCCATTGGAATGTTGATCATGAATGCTCAGAAACTCGCCAATCCCTTCGTCGCTCTAAAAGACCCATGGGCTCATGCTACCAAAATGTGGAATAAACATGGCGAGCGATACAAATTGGATGCCCCATCCAAAGTGAGCCCACCCATAACAACGAAACTTCATTGTAAGTGTCCTCCCCTGCCTCTTGTGATGGTCATCACAAGAAGCAAACAATGGTGGAATTTCTAGCAATTTTCCTTATGGAGCACTTGTTTTATTGATCCAAAAGTTTGACTAAAGATGGCTGAAATAAACTATTTATCCACATTGTTGTGATAGTCATTCTAGGTAATTCATACTATAAATACTGACCAAGTAATAGTATAAGGATGCCATGAAAAAATTCCATGCACATGGTGTCTAAAACTGAAATGTCGCAATCAAGATACGTCATTATCCATTATGGTTGAGATGTGATCAAATCCTTCCCAATCAAATTTGATCATTCCCACTTTTGGTAGCATGTTTCGGGGATTTGAATTTGGAGTAATTGCCATAGGGACTTGATAGGCTGCATCAAATTATCAGACTGTGCATTGTTCTAGTTGGGACAGGCTCATGGGGTCTAAAGGATTGGAAGAATTCATGAATCCAATACCAAACAATGTAGGTTTTTTTTTATTGAACTTTGCAAGATAAACATTCATAATTGTGCCTTGATGATGCTCAGATCACTTTTCATTACATGAATTCACGATATCCGTGCAATATGCTCAAATACATTCACTATACTTACTTTTCATTTCAAAGCGCTAAATTCTCCATTGATGTAGTCCACATCTCCTTTACCAACCATGACCATAATGCTATGTTTTCGACACATGACTACTCAAGTATGGTATCAAATTTGTGCTTTGTCAAAAAATGTACAACTAGAATAAAATGATTGCCCACAGTCCCACCTCTGAACTTGTCCACATACTTTTTGTAAAGTTTTTCCTAAGGAGCTCATGGACCCTCTTGAGTGAGTAACCTCTTGAAATGTGTGTTTCAATCATGTTGATGATTAACTGTGTAGAATTTGCATTGTTATCTTTGACCAGTAAAACTTTGACAATAGATACTTTCTCCTTCGAAACATTCATTAGCCTTAAACCTCTAGAACATAGGAGAAGGAAACATGGATGAGCCCTAAATTGCGTGATATGTAGGTGCTCTTCTCGAAATGTAAAGAAAGGCATTTTTAAAAACAATATCTACTTAATTTGCACCAGTGAATTTGTGAGAAAACCCTAAAACCGATAATAAGGTCCCTTAAAATGGATCGTAGAAAATTGGATTTCGGCATTTTAGGATTCCAGGTGGATTTTGGAACTTCTTGTAAAAAAAGTTACAAAAGAATTGCAGATAAGGCATTGAAGCTTATACGGCAATATCATCAAAATTGAGGGTTTCAAGGTTGTAGTTTATAGCATAGGGAAGTGATTAACTATAAAGTACCACTTGTAAGTAATCATAACTTGGACATGTAAGTAAGAATAGTTTAAATGGGGACCACAAATAATAGAAATAGGATTTGCAATTGGTATATGACAACCACTTTGAGTGGAGGATTTAACCTGAGTGGGGACCTATAGAGTACAGAACCAAATGCAAAATATGATCATTAATTACTAGCTACCCGACCTCTTATATATACGTGCCGAGTTAATCGGTGTAGACCCAGACTACCAATATGAATGCGAGTGTAGTGATGGGGATTAAGCTAATTGGGCAATCATCTATATTCAATTAGCATATGATCGGGATCTGTGAGTCTATGAGGCAATGAATGCTTTCCTAACTAAGAACTGGTGTGATGGCAACGGTCATCATATAATCACTAATTTAGACTACTCTTTTCATATATCGAGCTACTTATAGTAGACCCTCCTATATGTATGAAACATTGAACAATGAGGACCAATGACCTAACCGGCAAGTTAGTATACATTTCCAGACAAGCTACATAGAACTAACAATGTGAAACGTGGTCAATCCGCAGGGATTTTTATGGTCGATTTTCTGGTCTAGTCCATAAATTCTTAGCCTGATCTGTTGATACATTCAGTAAGAAAAGTTATGGAATATTGTATGTGTGGAAAGTGGTGAAGATCTGAATGGCTAATCGGTTGCTCTTACTTGTTGTGAAATGTCTAACTAGTTAGTAGGCCCATCATGAAAGTTGATGGGACAATAATGGATCTAGAACCAAAGAATCGTCTAGGCAAGGGGCATCACCCATTAACAATAAACCTACTTTTCTCTCCCAATAGAAAGGTTTCATGAAGCTTTCCTTTCCATTTTTTGTTTGTTGTTGGCCTCGTTTATTCGTATGGGTATGGGGTAAGTGCAGCAAGTTGATGGACAAAAAAGGGGTCATAAGTGGACATCATATTGCAAAAAACAACAAAATCTCAACTTGTAGGGATTATTAGCAATACACGCACTCAAAATTAGAAAAATTTATATAAATATGAATCGTAGCATTCGGAATCTAGTTTCTAAAATACTAATTTTTTAAAAAATGGACAAGTTTAGCTATATTAAACACTTAAAATTATATGACTTAGTTTTTTTTTTTTGAAAAAACCTATAAGATTGTAGTCCGTTTGCCCGCGATTTGGATGACCAAATCTTGTTATTTTTTTTTTCCTTTAGTGAAAAGTTATATGTAGTTGCCTATCTTGGGATGAATTTTATTTTGTATTTTTTTTAGTAATATTTTTTTTGATGATTTTTTTCCGTGAAAGTGGTCTGAAAAGATTTAGAAAACGGAGCGCTTTCCGTTTGCCCGCACCATAACTATATCAAAAAAATATCGAAATCAAATATTTTTTTAACATGTATAGAATTTCTCCACACTTAGGATGGTATAAGTTTTATCACATTTTGATAAGCGAAACAAAAGTTGCAGTCTTAAACGTAGACATGAACATTCGCGGGAAAAAATGTCTTAAAGACCTATTGTTAGTAAAAAATTATAAAATGATATTTATCTTATTCTATTCACTTTAAAATCAATATTTCTACAAAGCTAACAGTATCCCCTACGCGATGGCACCATTTTTGTGAAATTTTTTCAGTTTTTTAGCATGGTTCAAGTCTGTGGAAGAGAAAATTTGAAGTTTTTTTACCCTTTACACTTCATAATGACCTTCCATAGCTTTGGTTGGGCCAAAAAAAAAATTCCCGAGCCTTAGGGTCGTGTTTGATAATACAAATATAACCATGATCGCGCTTTACAAACCGTGATCGTGGGTTTTTAAACAAGAACCGTGATAGTGCTTTATAAACCGTGAGTGTAATTTATAAAGCGTGATCATGGTTCATAAATCATATTTATACGCATCCCAATGTTCTAATTACCATGTGATTTGTACTGTTTGACTTTACCGTAAGAATCACTGTGAAATTTTTTCGTTTTCTACACGTTTTTATTATCACCAGAAGTAAAACATCATGGGAGACAAGAAATAAAGTCAAAAAAGGAAGTCATTAAGTTAAAAAACACCAAATGAATTAGAGGCAAATAGATTTCAAAATGTTGAGCGAATGCGGAATCTTCGTGAATCAAGAAGAGGTTCATCTTCAACCCCTACTATTGTAAGCAATGAGGAACCAAGTAATGTTTCTACTATCAATGTTGAAGTTGAATTAAATACGCGTGATGAAGATGTTTTTACTGTCAATGTTGAAGTTGAATTAAATACGCGTGACGAAGATGTATTTTACTGTCAATGTTGAAGAAGAATTAAATGCACGTGATGTAGCAAATGTTGAAATTGAAGGAGACAATGAAAATGTGAATAAGGAAATTCAAGTTGAAACTGTAGACAAGCTAAAATTTGACAAAAACACCTCCTAGGATTTTCCGTAAGAAACCTAATTATTTTATTGAAATTGATGAAAACATTTTGAAACCAATGTCTGACAAACTTTCTGAACGGAAAATCAGAAGAAAAGCCACTGAAATTTGGGATAATCATTTTGAAATTTTAAATGATTCCCAAAGATGTTAATTTGTTGGTTAGTTTGATGAAATTGATTAAAATGAGACCTACATTAAACACCTTAGGATTGACAACATCTAATATACGTGGTCAAACCTCTACAATTGTTGAAAACCTTCATGATACATATCACACTGTTGGTGTCAAGAGACGCACTAGGGATAGTAATATTGTGCGTGTCGTGTACTTGCTACTAGTGTTGTAAGTGAATCAATAAAAAAACAACGTTTGATTACGCAAACAAGTCGAATGTTGCAAGTTAATCGAAAAACTCTAATGAAAGCAATTGAAAGACGTAATATCCTTCAATCACTCAATAACACCAATTTTTGGGCATTTTCTGCTAGAGCACCGTGTAAGGACAAATATAATTCTGATGTTATAAGAGAAGTTGTTATTCAATTTTGGCATGATAACACTAGAGTTTCACCTAATACAAGAGATGTTGTAAAATAGAAAATTTGGTTCCACTAATTGAACCACATCCAAATCATTTCTTAGATATGACTCAAACTCAATTTTTTCATAAGTTTGAACAAGAATATCTAGAAATTAAAATTAATCAAAATCAACCACGCTCGCACCACTTGTTATTATAGGCAACATGTTGAATTTGCGACGCATTATGCTAAATATTTACGTATTCATTCTAATTTTCATTTGGTGTTCAAGTTCCACCAATATCTTCTAGGGATTTCATTTCTAAGATATTTTTTGAAAAAGAATTTAGACAATTTTTCTATAGTCAGGATTGTTTAGATGGAAGTTGTGGTACATGTGGCGGATTACCTAAATTAGGAAAGTTACATCCATGAGTAAATTGAAGGTGCCCATAAGACATAATTTAGTTGATTTTGATAAATATAAATCAGTTGCATACCGGTTGAAAGATGGAAAAGAGTCTAAACTGTGTGAGCTAGTTACAGAACATATGCCTGTTTTTCAATTTATGAGAAAATTTTAAGTGAAATTGTTTATGAGTATGTTAGGAATACACACAGAGCTCGATGGTTGGATGAATAGTTCAAGATATGCAAAGACACATTTCCTATTAGTACTATTGTTTTCAGTGGTCGCTTTTGCAGAGAATTACACATTACAAACCACAAATGGAGGTTCAATCACAATATTACAACTCAGTACAAGTTGCCATTTTTGTGCATATAGTATTTATACATTCTCCTGAAAGTACAAAGAATGATCAATTTTTTTTAAGAGAGTACCAGTTTTATATCAGTGATGATCATACTCATGCTACTGAATTTGTATAAGGGTGTTTCCAGTTATTTTATGAAAACTTGTATGATAGGGACATCCACTTCAAACAACATTATATATGGTCAGATAATTGCACATGTCCAATTTAATAATGCACAAATATTTTATTGGATGAGGAGGATGCCATCAAGATGAGGTGTGCAACAATTTTGAAGTTTCACTAAGGCTAGACATGGAAAAGGAGAGTATGACGGTGCAGGGACGAGTGTGAAAAGAGCTCTTACAAGAGAAGAGTTGAAGTACAAATATGGTGTTAAATTGAAATATGTAAAGAGCATAGTGGAATGGTGTATTGACAATATGGCCTGAGGTTCTCAAGAAAATTCTACAGTTCACAGATATTTTTGGTTGATAGAGGAACAACAAATTGCTAACTACAAGGATTGTATGACACTCATTGGGTCTAGTGACATGCACTCAGTTTGTAGCTTAGACGCTACTTCGTGGGACACATGGAAAATAAATTTTACATGTTTTTGTGCATCTTGTATCAAATTTGTCACTGCTAAGTGTGATTCACAAGAATGGGTGGATAGATGGATTTGTAGGCCTCTAACTCCGCTTCCTAGTTATCAACCCCCACAAGCATTACGACTTGTTTCTATAGATGAAGTTGTAACATCCAAGGACTTTGACGAAATTTCAATTTTGGTGCGACAAGGTATTTATGGTTATTTACAATTTTTGTATTGAGTTATGTCCATTGAAATTTTTATATGTAAAATTTAAATTTGAGTTGAAACCTTGTTATTTTATAGGACATGTGTTTGCAGTTATTGTGATAGAAGACAATGAAGAAGGAACAGACTATTTCTTATGTCATTGCATCGAGGAAAGAAAGAAGTTGACTTCTCCTGTTATAGATGGCAAAGATATTGAGTACCCTACAGGGTCAGTGGTAGTTATTAGAACTTGACTTTAATGGTATCCATTAAAAAAATCTTTAATTTGGGTGTCTGAAGATTTTGAGACACACATGAAAATACTCTTATATTCACAATCTAGTTCTAGCAAAAATATTCAGCTGTATAGATATTGAGGAAGGCCTAATAAGAAAGATTCTTTAGAAGGTTTGAGAGTCAAATCATGAAGCAATCATGTCTGCTATTTAAAATAGATCCAATCCTGATGGTTCATTGAATGAATTTACAATGCACATGTCTGGTATATATAATTTATTTGATATAATGTCTTTGGTATATATAAATTTGTTAGTTAGATAAATTTAAGGTTCCCTATATTTTATTAAATTTGTGTATTTTATATATATCTAGTATGGTTTTTATTTGAAACTTAAATTTCTTTGACTAACACTTTTATGTGCAGGTTAGTGGTGTCAAAAAAGCTTCCACCTTCATGTGGTTAGCACTGTTAGTAGAGAATTATAAATTCTTAAGACAATCTTTCAACAAGAAAAGAAAGCAATAACAACGATTTATGTACATGTGGAGGGGGTTCTTGGCTCTGGAGGAGGTAGCCCATAATGGCATGGATCTTAGAGAACCAAAACGGCGCCTCACCAAGAAAAGACCATCCCTATGTGTCTGCGCAGTCGGTTTGGTGCCACGAACCACTGTTTGCAACATATACCATTTGACAGTCTTACACTGGCTCAAACTACACTATTCCGCACGTTTTGCAAACAATAGGGCTAGCAAGATCACTAATTGGAGAAGGAAAAAACCAATACAAGCCTATTATATAAGGATCCCTACACTGAGGTTTAGGATCCAGACGAGACGTCTCTAGGTGCCACGGAGTGCTGCATAGTCACCTGTCAAAGTTAAACGTTTTTTTGGTCTCAGGATTCTTAAGGGACTATGCCCGAACGAGGTAGCTTGGAAGCAACGACGTTGTTACGCACCAAAATGATGCATCCTCTAGCATTCACCTGGCCACCCGGACATGTCGGCACATTCGGTTCAATGCCATGACCCACCGTTTGCAAAATATACCATTTGACAACCTTACACTGGCTCAAACTGCAATATTTTGTGCGTTTACAAACAATAGGGCAGTGAGAGCACCGATTGGAGAAGGAAAAATCCAAGAAAAAATATTGCTGAGGGTCCCGACACCGAGGTGTAGGATCGAACGAGACGTCTCTTAGGTGCCACGGAGTGCGCTTAGTCACCTATCGAAGTTGAACAATTTTTTGGTGTCAAGGCTCTTAAGGGACTACGCTTGAACGAGATAGCCCAAAAGTAACGACGGTGTCACGCACCGAAATGACACCTCCTATAGCGTTCACCTAGCCACCTGGACGTGTCGGTACAGTCAGTTCAGTGCCACGACCTATCGTTTGCAAATTATACAGTTTGACAGCCTTACACTATCTCAAACTACCCTATTCGGTGTGTTTGTAAACAATAGGGCAGTGAGAGCACCATTTGGAAAAGGAAAAAACTGAGACATATATTGCAGAGGGTCCCTACACCAAGGTGTAGAATCGAACAAGACATCCTTAGGTGCCACAGAGTGCGCGTAGTCACCCGTCAAAGTTGAACGATTTTTTGGTCTCAGGGCTCTTAAGGGACTATACCTGAACGAGGTAGCCCAAAAGCAATGACCTCTTCTTAATGGTACCAAAATAAGGCCTCGACCTATATATATCTTATATCTATGGGTACAAAACCTGTAATCGGTACTGGTTAAAATACTTTCCTTAGAATCTCCACCAGTTAATGAAATATGTGGAACCTATGAAGATGAAGGAAAAGAAATTGTTGAATCAGAAATTGAAAGAGAAGAAGAAGATGGTTATGCAATTATTGGTTATTGTGAATACTCACCCAATAAAGATCTTGAATAATCCATAAATGATATGAATAGTTACTCTTGTTTAGTGTTCTCCCACTCATAAAAAAATAAATAAGCCTCTTCTTCTACTTCCCAAGAAAAACACTTTAATCCTCAAATGGTGAATCGATAGAAAAAAATAAAAAAAAAGAGGAACATCATTTCCTACTTCTATGGGGTCATCCAAGAAGAATCCTAATACTACTTTAGCCAAGACTCCATCTACCTCTTTGAGTAAGTCTCTTGCACCTCCTCTTTTCAAATTGATTTCTATTTCTATTATTCCTAAGAATGAAAATCCTACTCATGTCAAGGATTGCACAGTTCCTAATGTGCCTACCACTTCCTTGTATTTTTACATTAGTGACCATTTTAAGAAAGATAAAATTCAAATATTTGAATATGAGTACATAAAAAAACACCCCAAGCATTTTGATAAACTCGTCTAGTTTATCAAAGGAAGTAGTAAAAATACATGTTCCAAGAATCCTACCAACACTAAAGAATCACTTCCCACTCCTAGAACCACTCATTCCTAGAACCTTGTTTCCTTAAAATCCTCCTCTTCTAGGAAATAAGAACATTTCTATCTTTCCTTGTTGGTCAATGGGTATAAATTGAATAATTACATTATTGACTCTGGCGCCTCTGACAATGTCATGCTTATAAAATTTGCTAACTCTATTGGTATTACTCTCAGCCCTGCTATTGGCCATTGTTACTTCATGAAAACAAAATAATTACCTCTTTTTGGCCGGGTGAAATATTCTCAAGTAAAATTTGTAGACTTCCCTGACAAGAAAATCAAGATGGAAATACTTGTGGAAGACATGCTAGCTACGTATGGTATATTGTTGAGCCAAAGTTTCTATCACGATATTGATGGGGATATAAAGATGGATTGGTCATACACCACCATACTCATCAATGGTAAAATGAATAATATCCTTCTGATAAATAAAATTAAATACACAGTTCAAAAACCAAATGACCTAAGGGAAGACATCTTATTTCAAGATTCAAGGTATGAAATATTTTTCATGACTTAAGAGGAAAATGATAAGTTTCCCATGTTGATGGAGGAATACACATGCTTCCCTAAATTTCTTAACAATTGTACCATGCAATGTTGCACAATAGTAACGTTATATTCATATATGTTGTACCATAGTTTTTTAATTTTAAATCAAACATAGATATAGAACTAATATACATAGAATATACATACATTAAAGGATATCATGTGCAATGAAATTGAATCAAACATAGAAGTAATATCGTTATGAAAACCAATACATGGATATATAATGTATCAAACTAAGTGTGTTGGATGCACGTCTCTGAAAAAAGAAGTTTATAACATGTGTACATCTTGAACTAAGTGTGTTGGAAGCACGTCTCTAAAAATATAAGTTCATAACACGTGTACATCTTGAACTAAGTGTGTCATACATATAGGACCACATGTGGTTACATAAGGCTATATATACAATGTCCTATGAAGAATCATGAACTAGGACCAACTGGCCCATATATATATATATATATATATATATATATATATATATCCAGGTCCTATGAATCTAATCATGAAACATCTTCCCTCTCTTCACCCTGCTAGAAGTAGCATGTCCACGACCTGGGGATGTAGTGGAGGGAGATGCCACTACAAATATCATCTGTGTGGTCCTAGGCGTCTCTAAGCAGGCCTGTAACCTAACCTACACATTCATAGACAACAATTTTTTAACACCCAGATTTTTAAAATACATTCAAAATTTAGAAACTTAAAATTTAGTTAAAATGCATGTGAAATATTACCGCAATGTCATGATCCCTATCAATTTTTTATTGACGCATGACAGGGATAACAATAGACTCACAAGGGGTAAGCTACATACAAATAATTAAATATTTCATGGACAAAATTTGATATTGTAGATTTAAGTAATAAGAAATAATTCCTAAATAAATTTAACAAATTTGAAAAATTGTACCTCAGTTAGTGGATCTGCAGATGTTATGACATTATCTACAGCAACCTCCATAGTATGCATATATGGAGGAGTCTCTCTGGCAGTCATAAGCTATACAAAAAAACATGTACAAATCAATATTAATCTACATGTCTGGCACATAACAAAGCCAAAGCATAATCCACGTGAACTTCCACAATTAGAAACAAATTGTAAAGAGAAACTAACCTGTGTAAAAGTCACGTGAGGCGTGCCAGTAGCCTTAGTTCCCAGAGCAGATGATGACCTGCCATGCTCCTGTGTATAAAAGACAAACATATATTAATATGTACATGTACAGGTGAAACATTATAATAATAAAATTATAAAATCAAATGAAATTTGAAATTTAAGTACAACTTGAAACTTATGTTTGTAACATGCCCAGCTATAGTAGCTAGCATGTTGACGTCGGATGTTTCCTTCACCGGCTCTTGCTATTTAAAATTTAAAAAAAAAATAGTTTTTACATGTATGTACATGATGTACAATCAAATACATATATATTAAAATCTTAAACATGAATTAAACTATTGCATATATATATATATATATATATATATATATATAATATTTATTTGACATTTACCTGTGAAAGACCAAGATCCTTTACACCAGTTCCAAAAACATCCACCATCATCTCATCTAGAGAAAAGAAATCATGTGATCCAACAAATGATGTCTCGAATGCAGTGCATACGGCACTACATGATCCATAGTGTTGTGGTGCGCTAAAACCGACACCTCCACCAACATCACTAGATGCAATCTTCTCACTATGTTGGGTTAGAGTGTCAGTGAGCTCCCTCAATGCATGTAGTGTGTCAATCTCCACAACCTCCTTCACTATAGGAGGAATAACTGAAGGCAGTGGGGATTTTGGGGCTTGGGGATCCTTGGTTGATCTACGCGTGCACCAAGTCTACTTTGTGTAGAGTCATCTCCTCGCCCATAAAAATCAGAAAAGTCAAAATAATTTGGGACCTCATTAACCATGAACTCACAATATAATTTCTTCAAAAAATATAGAGGAACCTTATTTTTGTTGCATGGTGGATAATAAAAAACCATCCACCATCGATCCCAAAAATTGTTTTTGATTCTAGTCATCGTGGCACTAATGGATTGGGAACCATTTTCAAGTAGCTGTGGGGGGGGCATTGGTTCTTGGGTCAGTAAATAACGCACAAATGTGGTCTTTTCCAAAAAATAAAATCTTTTACAGCCGCATGGGATAATTTATCTGCATACCACCGCCTACAATCACCTCTAAAGGTATTCCATCTATCTATTTGGTTGGTTGCGGAGTCAACTTCGCCAATCAATATTTGTAATGTGTTGGCTAAAGTCATGCGGGACGGATTTGTAGCTTGATTTTGTCTTATAGTCTGAATAAGGTTCTCAATGACAATTTTATTTTGTCAGATTCTTCCAAAGATATCAGCTTGTGTTCCTGTTGGTTCCATGGGGATAGAAGGATCCACATGAAGCAGATCTATGTTTGGAGGAGGGTTTTGAGGAATGTTTAGAGGGTTTTGAGGATTTTTTGGAGCGTTTTGAGGAATATTTTGACGGTTTGCATGATTACGAGCTTGTTGAGCAACTGACAAAACAAAAAAATTGTATACATAAACAAAAACTTAAAATTGAAAAACCCATGAAAATCACAAAAAATAACTTAAAATGCAAACAAATTGATCAAAATCGAGGTCTTACCTCTTTGTCTTAGCGGCATGGTTGATACTATCACGATCCAGAAGTTTGAAGAGTAATTTTTAGGGGGTATTCAAAGCACGAGTGCCAACGGTCTAGAAGAAATCATGGTTGGAAAGAAAAAATGGGGGAAAATGAGGATTCGCGGGTCTATTTTTTTGTCTCAGAGGACCGTGATCACGGTTTTAGGTTTAGAAATCACCGAACCTATAAAAAATAATTGCGTGAGCGTGGTACCTAAATTTCAGGTTTTTATGTCCACTTAATTGTCCACCAACTTGTTGCACTTACCCATTTAATTGTTCTATTTTCTCAGCAAAAGTTGCAGGTGTGTGTAAGATTGTCAAACGTAAACTTGTATCAATGTCAATTATCAATTTTGGCCCGTTGGGTTGTGGGACCAAGGGATCACAACTGTACGTCTTTTCTTGTTGTGGACCGTTGATGGTCATACAAAATGAAATAAAGTGATTTTGATAAGCAAACTAATTACTGAAGGAAATCTAATCTATGTTTTTGGAGTTTTCACAATATATCATATCAAAGCAATAAAAGCAAACTAATCTATCAAAGGAAATCTTCTTGATCTTTTCTAATTTTTAAACAATGCATTCTAATCTAATAAATAAACTAAAGACAAGTAATCAGCCAGATGTAGCTGGTTACTTGTGCGAATATGTGAATCTAACCTAAAACAAATAACCTAATCCAATCAAAACCCTTCAAACCCTACCTCAGAGGCGAAGAACAAATCATGACCCTGAAAGGGCTATTGTTCCCCACAACTTCCTTGGTAATGCTACGAGAAAACTTTCTAATGATTTGATCTACTTGTGATTTTCTAATCTATTGAGAAAATAGAACAATTAAATACGCTATACATTGTCGCTAATCAAGCCTATGACTATTTCACGAAGAGTGGGTGAAGATTTGAATTTGAATTTTTAATTCAATAATAGAAAAACATGGAGAATAATGACATGTCGTAAGGATTAGGTTATTTTTAGATTTGAAAGGGATAATTAATCAAATTATATTTGATTAATTCGAAGTGTATTTTTGTGGGAAACGAGGTAGGGGAATTTATTGATTTAAGACAAATGTGAAATTAGGGTGTCTACATTTTCCCCTCTTTGAAAGAGTACTATGAAAGTAGTGTCCTTGCAAAGAAAGTAGACAAGATGGAGTGAATATGCCCTAGGTGGCAGGATTGAAGATTTTTGAAGAGACTATTCTTGAAGAAGGTGTTCCTTTGATAAGAAGTTATCAGAGGAAGAAAAGAGAAAGCTTTCTCTAAGCAAGAAGTAGAACAAACTTTCACTTGTGAGAATGGGGGAAGAATTCAATCTACTTTTCCTAAGCAAAAAGTAGAGTGAATGTTTCTTGGAGAGAGTAGAAGGTGATGGGTGATGGATTTCATGGTATCCTCCAAGAAAAAAATGTCATGATAAGATGTGATTATGGAAAAATGTGATGATGCCCTCTCGAGAGGGCTGCAGAGGATGGAATATATGAAAGAACTCTCGAAAAGAGGAGAGATGAATTCTGCAGAGAGGATCACAAGAATGGGGTGTAAGATAATGGAATGACCACATGACACAAATGGAGAAAGGATTCAATCGACCTTGGATGTTAGGTGTGAGGGTGTGTGGAATGATGCAATGGGGAATGGACAGGAGTGGTGGTTGATTATGAGCAGAGCAAGAAAGGTGAAGGGTTATGGAGATGGAGGAGGGAAAAAAAGGAATGAAAGAGGTAGAAGAGAATAAGAGAGAGGGATGATAGGGGAAGAAGGGAATGATGAAAGATAAACAAGAAGAAGACATGAAAATGACGGAGCAGAGGGTGAAATTATGAAATAGAGGGAGGTGCAATATGAAGGAAGCAACAAAGATAATAAAGAGGAATGGGAAAGAAATAAATGATAGAGCGTAGAAAAGCAAGAAACGATAGAAGTAAAAGATGGAGAAGACAAGGTTATGGGGAATGGGGAAAGATAAATAAGAAGGAGAAGATGAGGTGGGAGCAGGGGGTAAAATCGATGAAAAATTCAAAGAAGATGAAAGAAGAGGTAAAACAGAGAAAAAAAGAAACTATGAGGGGCAAGGAAAGTGTGAAAAAGATTAGAGAAAAGAAAAGAGACAGGTACAAAATAAATGAAAAGGTAGGGGTGGTAGAGAAAAGGAGGGGTGGTCAGAAGAAACATGAAAATTATGGGTGAGGAAAGGAGGATAGAGCGAATACAGGGAGAAGATTGAAGGAACCAGGTCCTCGTGAGGAAGACCAAGGCAAAGAATATGGAACAAACCGCATGGAGATACATGTGGAGGGTGGGATGATAAAAAAGACGGGACAATGCTGAAGAACCAGGTTATTGATGAGGAAGTAAGAAGGAAACGTGAGGTAAAAAGGGGAAGAATATGATATATAGGAAGTGAAATAAGACAAGGGGTGGGAGAGAGAAGAGGATAACAGAGAAAATGATGTAGAAGGAAGGGAATACAAAATGGGGATAATAAGTGTAGAGTGAGCATTATAAGGAATGTAAAGAGAAGAAAGAGGGGAGCAATGACACAGATTGGAAAAGATGCGGAGATGCATAAAATGAGGATATGAGGATTACGAGACAATAGAAAAAGGATGTATGATGAAGATGATAAAGATATTGAAGAGGGCAAAGGGAAGATGGAGAGGTGGGGAAGAAGCGACAAGAAAATGTGGGAGTGGGAATCTACAAGTACCTCTTCCTCGTACCCGACCTCCCAAGGTCGTGTCGAGACAGCCGGTGAATGTTGAATGTGAATAGATATAGACAAGCTAATCGGGTAATCTTATATCCTCAATACGCAATAATGGAATCTATGAATCTAAGGTGAAGAAGGCCCTCCTAACCTGAATTGGTGTAATGGTTCATTTAGATATAATGGCTGCTCGGAGGCTCCAATCAATGTCGAGCTCTGCCGAGATCCTGTTTCTTGGTTGTTGGATACGTGGGAAGTGACCTGTGGGAGCTTCGTATATATCTCCAGACAAGGTCATAAAATGGTGATGGGTGATTTAGTGGATTTGCAGTTAACTATGGGTGGTTTTCTGGTCTAGCCCAGAAAATATTAGATTGATTGGCTTCTATGTTTAATACGGAGAACTGTACTATAATATCTGGCGGGAGTGGTGAGGATCTAAATACCAGCGTTCGTAAGCCGGTGTCAATACTTAACTGATTTGTAGGCCCGTTGGGTTGTGGGACTTGGGGATCACAACCGTGAGTTCATGGTTGTTGTGGACCTGTTATGGTCATGTGAAGAATCAATCCCTTCTCCCAACTATCCAGTAATCATATGCCTTTTCAGCCTCTATGTTTAGAACTAGAAGTTGTATGATTTTCTCAGAGTACCTAACAGGTGTTCTGGCAACTTGAATACGTAAGCTAGTATCTATGTCAACGAGGAGGTCTCCTGTGTTAGGCTGTGGAACCAAAGGATCACAACCAAATGTTTGCTCTCTTTCGAATCCTTGCACAGTCATTCAGATGTTTTATCAAGGCAATCTATAGTTTGGATGGTTTGACCAGAATGTGTAAGCTTTGTCGTCTTCGATGTTTAATCCTCTTAGTTGCTCACTAATTGCTTGTAAGTTTGTTGTTGCTCGAAAGACCTGTATCCTAAGGTCCTGATCTATATCAGCTAATGTTGTGGGTAGATTTGGCTGAGGCACTATGGGTTCAAATATATACTCTCTAGGCTCTCTAGGTCCTGTGATTGTCATACAAAATGATTCAACTTTTAACTAAAATTAATAAACTGATTACGAAAGAGGTATTTACACTATGCAAGCATCCTTCTATTTTTGTATTTTTCAATGACGTATTTTAATGAAATTGAAGAGTCAGCTACTCTAGTATATTTATAAAATGGACAACTAATCTAGTAACAGAATAAAAACAAGCAAAGTAGCCTGGTATGGCTATTTGCCTGTGCAGTTGTGATTTTATCCTAAATATCTAAGCAACTAAATATATTAAATTGAAAGGCTCTCGATCCTACCTCAGAAGTGAGGAATGAATCACAGTTTCTCAGAAACTATCAATCCCCACAGCTTCCCCGGTGATATCGAGAGTGAACTTTTAACTGAAATGAAATAATTCACTACTCTATTTGATATGTTGTAACTAGAACTTTGATAGCTCAAACCTGGCATTTACAGAACAGTGGTAAATCTAGTTGTGTGTGATTTCATCCCCTCAGTGTGATCTCCTCGTTCCTTCGTGTCCTCGTGAATCCAGAAAGTGTGTATATGATAGTATCAACAGAAGATGGTATTCGAACAATGGCAGCTTTGGATATAGACCGAATACAATGCGAGTAGGAGAGAGATAGCGCAAGTGAACAGAGCTTGACTATGCAATTCCTAGCGGGATTTATTGCGGGAATACAACACAAGTGTACCGAGAGTTTCAGAAACTATCCTTGTGACAAAACAAAACCTGCAACTTTAATGGATTCTAGTCTAGAAATGAAGCTATTCTATGCTAAACTAACTGTATGGAGCAGCAATGGAACAAGACTAAAACAAGAAGATTGATATGACCTCTAAAAGACCAACAATGGAAGCAAAACATGAAACTAACAGAATTCTAAGCAAGAAATTGAAAGACTGAATAAGAGAATTGAGAAGATGAGGGGCCATTTGCTTGAAAACAAGCTGGCTATTTATAACCAATGCATTTACCAGAGGGTAACTCCCATTTGATCTCTTTTACTATAAACAAAGGAAAAACACTATTACCAGGGGACCAAAAACATTAATGCAAGCCAAAGTGGTTGAAGAAAGTGTGTAAAACTCAAGATTTACGTTTGACGTGATCGTCAGAAGGATCTGGAAAATGCGTACAGGACCGCCACCCTGTGCAGGGCGGTGGTTACGGGACCGCCGCCCTGTCCTGGGTGGCGGTCACAAGGACCGCCGCCCAGGCAGGGTGGCGGTTCCGTCACTGAAGACAAAAATGCAAGAAGAAAAGGGGGAAAAGGGAAAAACAAAGCATGTGGAGGCTGAGCGGGCATGTGGGATACAAGCGTATACTTGGCGAGCCTTTCTGGATTCTGAACACCTTGCAAGGAGACCTGTATCATCATTGGGGCATGTGTAACATCGTTCCGGCGGTGCAGTACCCTACAATTTTGGGTACGTACATATTGCCCCCTCGGAGAAGCATCTTAGCCATGAAGAGGCGTAAAATGGTGGATCCGAGTATGGCGGTCCTGAAATGGGGAGTTAGGAGTTATACCTGACACGCCCGTGTGCTGGAAAGTCGCCATCCAAGATCCCGCTACCTGTAAAAATGAAAAAGGGGACTCAAGTGCAGCTAGATAAAACAAATTGAGAAATAAGGCTGAATTGATATGAAAAGAGGACTTACCATCTATGCGAGGTTTAGAACTTACCTCCATCGGCTCCGACCCTGCGAAAGACATTCAAAATCAAATTAAGAGGGCTATTTATATAAAATGAAGTCATTTTACTATTCATTTACGTGGATTGATTTGATAGTTTTTGAGCTCTGGGACCCACGGTGATGGTTTTCGATGAGAGTATAGTCAAAACATTCGTGGTGAGATAGCGATCATGCCTCCGAGAGCGGAACATCGACCCGCGAAGTCTCAGGTTAGTTCTTCTCGATTTATTGTTTTTAGACCTAAAATGTGGAAATGATGAAATCTTTCTCTTGGGGGGGTCATTTTTGAAAATGTTAGTTTTAAACGTGTCTCTAGGGGGGGCGCCCATAGGGTAGGTTTCTTTTTTTGTTAAAATGGTGTTTTTGTTTGTTTTTAAGCATTTTTTAGGGTATACGACCCGTTTGACTTTGCGGGACAGGACCACCACCCTGTGCAGGGTGGCGGTTACGGGACCGCCACCTTAGAAGGTGGCGGTTACGGAACCGCCGCTCTGCATAGGGCGGCGGTCCACGACAGAGGACCAAAACAATACAAAACTTAGCTTATTTTTGCATGTTCAACATTTTTACGTGTTTTTAATAGTTTTTCCAACTGGATTTTAGTACTAACTTACTCCTTTTTTTGTTTTTGGGTGTATGCAGAAGGAGGAGTATATTAGATGGAGCCGGGAGAGGGAGTGTGATTGGCTCCCAGCAGTGTTAGAGGCACTCTCCCAGGTAGAGCGGGATACTCTCCAGAGGGCTGGTATTTGGAGGATTGCACAGGTCCCTCACGTTGCACCTGCCAGTCACATACTGTGTGACTTATTTTCATACTGGGATGCGGATCGGAACACCTTCCGATTGCCAGGAGTTAGGGGTGAGTGGTCCATCACCCTGGAGGATGTTTACCATATACTGGGGGTTCCGATCCTTGGGTGGCGGCTGTCTCTTAAGACAACAGTATCGAGATCACAGGTGGTTCAGTGGGCCACCTACATGGGAGATGCAGTTGTATCGATGGGATCGAAGAAGGGCATGAGGATCCACTCTATCATTGAGTCAGACATTCCCTTGCTCTGCAAGGCCATCATGGGCATCCTTGCATCCAGACTGATTGGGGACAAGGGAGGGGACACCCTCTTATATTGTTGGGCCCCCATTATTACACAGATTGAGGGCCATGGACGTGTCTACGCTTGGGGAGCAGATATCCTCGGGACTACCTACCATGATTTATACAGGGTAGTCTGATTACAGGGACAGTCACTGAGCCACCCGACTCTTGTCATGAGTTGGGTGTATGAGCATATCACCCCATATGGGAGAGGTGTAGAGGTGGAGGATCCCGGGGCCATCAGGGCAGCGAGGTGGATGGGGATGACAGTTCTTAGAGCACCCCACCAGCCAGTGGCCTCTCTGACCACTGCAGACATGGAGGCCACTCCTTATCAGGCCATGGCAGGGGTATGGGGAGAGGAGACCGTTACACTTGATTTCCTGTCAGACTACCAGCCAGTTGATAGACATGGCGGGGAAGTTGGAGATCCACCCCTTTGATAGAGTACCACAGCAGTTCGGCCTCCCCTATAGTGACATGCTTCCTCCGGCGGTGCCAGTGTATAGATCTATCTGCGAGGCTCGGGGAGGTCCTAGAGGCTGGGGTTGGACTATTGTTACGCCCGTTGTTCCTATTGCGGCCAGGAGAGTGGTACGTGCACGAGGGAGAGCCGGTGCTCCTCAGGCACCCTTACTTCAGGATTGCCGCCGGTCCCACCCATAGCAGTGATGAGCCCATTGACGTGGACTCCGAGTCTGAGGAGTTCACTGGGGGAGAGACCGAGGAGGAGACAGAGGAGATGGAGATCAGTGAGATGGGTGGGGGGGATGATAGTGATCCCGAGTGGCATGATACTCAGGAGATCCTACAGGCTGAGAGGGCGGAGCGGAGCGCAGAGAGGGTGACTCTGGTTTCAAAGGAGTTACTCTCTCAGGACTTAGGTGGAGATGGCGAGTCCATTGCAGGCCATCACATTGCCCCAGACATGGGAGAGGGACACCAGTCAGTGGTGGCATCAGTGGCAGGTGCGGATCCTAGAGATCCTTCTTGGAGGCCTGGAGATCTGAGTGAGTTGTCACTCTTCTCTTGACATTTGTTTTAGTTAGAATTGTCTTAGTTTGTTATTTCTTTTTGTTTTGTTTACTCTTGGTTTTATCTTTGATCATTTTCTAACTTGTTTTCTCCTTTGTTTGCAGTGACTGCTGATGAGTGGCGAGACTTGATTCGTTGAGTATGCATTGATGCCTTGCTTGTCCCCTCAGAGACGACTCAGGCTGAGCTTTCCATGGACGTGGGGGAGCCCTCAGCAGCCAGTAGGCATACTGATGTTTTTTCCTCTGTCTAGCATGTGGCGAAGATCATGACTTCTCTCTGCACTGAGGTAGCTGGATATAGGACAGCCGAGCGCTTGATGAGGAGGAGTCATTCTCATAGTGAGACGGTAGCTACTGGTCATGACCGCGAGCCCTCAGTACATTTGGAGCACCGGCGTAGCCGGAGTCCTAGGCGTGGTCGTGCACCCTCTGAGGGATCCCATAGGGATTGAGAGACCATTTTTGTAGCATTTTGTCAGATATCTATATGAGTGCTTTTGTACTTTTCGGGCTCATTGAGCATTTTGACCATGCCTAGTGCATGATGGCATTGTATATGAAACTTGATTTATATATATATATATATATATATATATATATATTCTATTTTTGGATCTAGACTCTTGGTGCCTAGAATTTTGTGACTTGTTTCCACATGTGTACTTAGATGTTTTTAGAATATTTGTTTTTCATGTTTTCAGAATGTATGCAATGGATAACAAATGATAGTAAACAAAATGTTTTACTTTTTATGTTTTTGTAATGCTGATATGAGATGATACTAACATATGGTAGTACTGAACTTTTGAACTCTTTGGGAAATGTTTGTAATTTCTTCTTATGTTGGAAAAATGTGATGAATGCATAGTGATAAAGAGATGAACTTGCCCCAATCCCAAATCCACGCAACTAGTAAGATGCGAGGGCTCAACACCAAGAGTTAGGAAGGGCACAAGTTGTATGAGTTTGATTGAATGGAATGATGAGAGACAGACAAACCAGTAACAACAACCAAATTTGGACCTACACACCTACCCTACTCAGAACTACTACCATGCTTAGAAGGCCACTTACTTTCTAGTTTATCTAGACTTAGATTCATAAATGGCAACTTGGTTGACAAAATCTGGTTTTGAGGATTTGATCTCTTTGGAATTTGGATATTTGTTTTCTCTTAATAGAATTTGATTTGTGTTTTTAGCATACCAAGATTTGTTCATTTGTGTGACTGGACCCCCCACACCCTGCCTCATGCCACTAGTAAGAAGCATGGGTTTGTCACCAAAGGCAAGATATAGGCGAGTAAGGGCACTTCTTTCCTTTCCCAACCTCACACCACCAGTAAGAGATGTGGGCTTATCACCGAAGGTTGATGGGGCAAAGAAGTGTGTAAAATAAAATATTTTGTTTGCTTGGTGCTTTTGATTTCATTTGATTTTGACATTTCTGATCTATGACTTTGGGATATCCTTTCATTCAAAGAGATTTAAGAGGGATAGATGTGACACCAAGAAGCTTCTAGAACAGACCATAGGCAAGGACAACTTCACCTAGTAGAAAGAAAGAGCAAAGCCAAGTATGCAGGCCTTGGTATGGTTTTCGTCAATCAATGCTTGTCTGTCGAACTTGATGAGAAGATTTGAAAATAGTTGATGATGTTTGAAGAGATGTGTTTTGAATGCTTTTGCCAATATTTTTAGAAATTTGTAACAGATTGTTTAAGAGTAAGCTCCTGGACTACCAATTTTACGAAATGGACAAAATGAAGCAGATAAATGACTAATGCAATGTAGGTAACTATAATGTACAAGTGGTGATTTTGATGTTTTATGCGTAAAACCATTTAAGATGCAAGGAATTGACAGTTTCACTGAATTCCTCACCTTCTAGTGTGCACAAGAGATATGCACCATTTCCGTAGTCTTTCATGACTCGGTATGGGCCCAACCATTTGGGCCGGAACTTTCTTCCTTCACCGGTTTTCTTATCGATCCGGTTGTCTAGTCTTAGAACTAGATCTCCTTCATATATTTCTCACTCATAGACTTTTTTGTTGTACTGCCGGCACATCCGGTCAGCATAGGCTCTGTGCCTTTGTTCGGCATTTAGCCTGACCTCGTCAAGGCTTTCTAGTTGAGAGAGGCATGCCTCCCTATAAGCTTCTTCATCCAGAATCCCTTGTAATGAGATGCAGAGACTGGGTATTTCAACCTCAAGCGGAGAACTGCTTCTGCCCTGAATACCAGCGAGAAAGGAGTTGCTCCTGTTGGTGTTCTTATTGAGGTTCGATGGGCCCACAAGGCCGGATATAGTTTTAAATGCCAATCTCGCTTATTCTCCTTGACTGTTTTGAGGAGAATAGCTTTTAACGTTTTGTTTGTCGCTTCGGCCTGCCCATTGGCTTGAGGGTAGTAAAGAGAGGCCGTGTGATGGTTTATCTTGAATTTGCTACATAACTCACAGACTTCATCATTTTTAAAGGACGTGCCATTATCTGAGATAATGACTTGTGGGACACCATACCTGTAGATAATTTGGTTCAGAATGAATTTGGCAATTACCGAACCTGGTACAGTGGTGAGAGGCATGGCCTCCACCCATTTGGTAAAATATTCCATGGCTGTAATTATAAAATTATGGCCATCGGTTGATGAGGGAGAGAACTTCCCTATCAAGTCCAGACCCCACGTGGAGAAGGGCCACGGAGTCGCTATTGGTTGCAGGGATTGTGCTGGCATGTGAATCTCGTGAGAGAATTCTTGGCATTTGTGGCACTTACGTACAAATTCCACTGCGTCATGCTCGAGAGTGGGCCAAAAATAGCCCATCCGATGTATTTTGCGAGTGGTGGCGTGACCACCGAAGTGGCCTCCACATATCCCACTGTGGGATTCATGAAGAATCTTCTTGGATTCTTCTATGTCGACGCATCTTAGAAGCATGTTGTCGAAGGCTTTACGATAGAGTACCTGTTCTAAGACAACATATTTAGCGGTAATAATGCGTAACCACCTTCTTTGTTGTGACATGGCACCTTCCGGGTATGTGTGGTCTATGATGAAATTGATGATATCAGTATACCAGGGACATGTGGAGATGGGAGGCCTGGTTTCGATGAAGTATATACACTCATCAGGAAAGTCCAGATTTACCAGATCACCTCCATCTAGTGGATTGTCAGCTAGCCAATCTGCAATGATTTGTCCCTTAACGGATTTTTGGTTTACGAATGTCAACTCGAATTCACCCATTAAGGTTATGAAACGTCCAGCCTTTTTAGATAAAGACCCTTGTGTGAGAAATGTTTGTAAATGATCTGTCTTTACAATGACCCTCGTTTCTTGGTTTAACATGTAATGTCTTAAACATTTTGTTGCAAAGACTATGGCAAGGCATTCTCTCTCTGCCTGTGTGTAGCATGTTTCATAATCAAGCAACGTTCGGCTGATGAAATAGACCGCACGTTCCCGTTTATCATTGTCTTCTTGAGCCAGCATGCAGGCCAGTGAGACATGAGTGGCTCGTGAGTATAGGATCAAAGGCGGTCTGGTTTGGGAGGCATTAGCATGGGTGGAGACAACAAGAAGCGTTTAACTGCTTCAAAGGCCTCGTTGCATTCTTCAGTCCAATCAATGCTATAATCTTTCTTTAATAGATTGTTGATTGGATGAATGGAAAAACTTAGATCTGGGATGAACCTGCGGATTGCACCGAGTTTCCCAAGAAATGACCTGATTCCAGACTCGTCCGATGGTGGGATCATTTTGAGAACAGCCCGTATTTTGGCTGGATCAACATCAATCCCTCGTGAAGATATAATGTAGCCCAGAAGTTTTCCTCCTGTCACACCAAACACACACTTCTCTGGATTTAATGTGACGCCATATTCAATTAATCATGAGAGGATGATACGGAGCACTTCTGGATGATCACAACATTTCTTGGCCTTGGCCAACAAGTCATCCACATATGATTCCACAATTTTATGGATAAGATCGTGGAATATATATGTCATTTCCCACTGATACGTAGCACCGGCGTTCTTAAGACCAAATGGCATGACAGCGTAGCAATAAGTTCCCCAGGGAGTTATGAATGTAGTTTTGGCTTGATCTTGTTCAGATATTTTAATCTGATTATACCCTGAGAACCCATCCATGAGGGACAACAGTTCAAATCCAGCTGTTGCATCAACGATAACGTCAATGGATGGTAATGGGAAGTCATCCTTGGGACAAGCTTTGTTAATATCCCAGAAATCTATGCAAATGCGTATCTTCCCATTCTTTTTTAGGACAGGGACAATATTAGATACCCATTGTGAATAGTCAACGGGCTTGATGAATCCTACTTGGAGAAGTTTTATTACTTCCTCTTTTACCATGAGAGCCACTTTTGGCTTCATTGGTCTTGACTTCTGTTTAATTGGTTTCACATCTGGTTTAGTGACAAGATTATGTACCGTGACTTGTGGTGCAATGCCCATCATTTCTTTATAATTAAATGCAAAATCCTTTTGATGTTCTTTGAGGATTTGGGTGTGTATTTCTATCTCCTCTGGAGTTAACGAGGATCCCAACTTTAAAATTTTTGGTTCTTCCTCCGTTCCAATGTTTATGTCAATGGTTTCTTCTATTAAAGAAGCATTACCTTCTTCAAATTCAGGTGGGGCTGGAGGTAGTTCCAAACTTTCTCCGTCTTCTATCTCGTAGATATCGAGATCCTTCTATGGAGGAGACTCTATCATGGGATTTCCAAAATAGGAAGAGGAATGTGGTATTAAGGAAAGATCAACTATACGGTGAGCAAGGTGTAGCTCCACATAGGCGTTTAGATATTCGAGAGTGACTCTATCATCATCAAAGTGATCTATGATAGAAAAATCATCCTCAGCTTCTCCATGAGTTAGGAGTGAGTTTGTTGGTATTTTACGCACTAATGGTTCGGTACGAAGTGATACCGTGAAATTTGTATCCTCCAACTCACTATTTGGGGTGAAACGGGAAGCTGAGGTTGCTATCAAGTCTGCGAGAAGGTTCTGCTCTCGTGGGATTGCTTCAATTGATATGAAGTTAAATCCCTTACTTAGATCTAATACTGCCATTTTATAGAGTTGTAAGTGCTCAGCTCTAGTTTCATATACCTCAGAGACTTGGTTTGCAACCAATTGCGAGTCTCCTAGTACTCTAATGTTGTCGACACCCATTCTTTTAGCTAGAATGAGGCCAAGGAGGAGAGCTTCGTACTCAGCCCCGTTGTTTGTACATTCAAAGTTTAATTTAAAGGTGAAAGGTAGGATCTTTCCCTCAGGTGAAGTAAAGATCACTCCCGCCCCAGCTCCAAAGTGACATCTAGCTCCATCGAAGTGGAGAGTCCAATACTTGTTTGGAAAAATGGATGTTGGGATATCTGTCGTATCTATTTCTTTTGCTTCGGTTACCTTCTACCATAAAAACTTCATCTGATGGAAGAGAAACAATTCCCAGGGTGTGTCCCATACCCATGGAATCAAATGGTAGGAGAATAGGTAAGTCTTTCTCTATTAATTCGAAAATTTTGGCGGTAGTCCCTAGTGACACCATTTTTATAACATTGGTCTCATTTTTGAGTGCTGGAATGTCCTCAGCTGGATTTGTAATCTCCAACTCTGTGGTGGGTATCAACTCTTCTTTTGGTTTTGAATTAATTGGTTTGATGAGTTGATTTGTTGGGAGTTCAAACTCGGAGTGAACACCCGGTCTTTTCTTCAAATCAGCTAGGTGTATATCGAAGGGTTTTGGGTCACCTTGTGCCACGAATATTTTCCCTAAGTGTAGAAATCTTATTTCTTGGAATAACGTGGAAGGGATTGCCTTCATGCGGTGTATCCATGGCCGACCAAGGATCATATTATAATTGGTTTCCCGATCTATAATATAAAACTCGGTGAGGACCGTCTTGGGTCCTAAAGTGACTGGTAAAACTATGGTTCCAATCGAAGTGGCTTTGAGGCTATCATAACCTCTTAGCGTATTTCACGTTGTGGAACAGTTCGTCTCTCCATATCCTAACTTTTGAAGAAAAGCAAAGGGGACTATATTAACTGCTGCCCCATCGTCAACCATTGCACGTTTAACATAATTATTGTAGACCCAAACTTGTAAATGTAAAGTTGGGTCGCCTCTTCGTGCAATTTCAGCGTCTGTTGGCATTTTGCTTATATCGAATATAAATTCCGTATCCCTATCTGGCTGCCCCGGAGGATAAACGTCAAAGTCCACATGGTTTACTTGCGTTTCTGGAGGAGGAGTGATGTTGATTAAATGACCAAGGCCTAACGCTTCTAAGAGGGCAGCTCTGTGGGTGGGAGAGTTCTTTAACAAATCCAAAAAGGAGATGTGAGAGAAGGTTTTAGTTAAATCATTAATTAAATCATAGGCGCCTATGGGTTTTACCAACGTTTGTTGACTGTTGTCTGGTTCCAATGGATAGCTTGGAGTAGGTTGGGATGAATAATCCCATGTTCTTGTTATGGTTTCTATGGGTAGCTCGGTGTCTAACTCCACTAAACCAACTATCTTAGTTTGAGGTCGAGTTCCTAATTGGGGTGCGACTGGTGGATTTAATGAAGTTGAAGCTTCATGATCATTGTTTCCTGTTATGACACCCTTGTTTGTTCCGTTAGGATCTAGCCTGTTATTGTTAGAGTGGTTTGGGAGTGGATCATTAAAGATCTTGAGGGGTGCATTTTGAGGGGAAACTGCCCCTGCATAAGTGTTTGGCGTGGGTACTACAGAATTTGCTAAAAACATATCTATAAAGAGTTGCTTTTGATCTTCTGGAAAATGCTGCATGAATTTATTGTATTCATGACAAGTCCTAGTATCGTGGCCTTGAATCTTGTGGAAGCCACAATATAAATTGGGATTATAATTTCGAGGTTGTTGATTTAAAACCTGTTGTGGCCCAAAATTCTGATAAGGTTGTTGGTTGTTAGAGTTAAAATTTTGAGGTTGTTGCCTTTGGTTTTGACTCTGATATCCAGCTGAGTTTTGATTTGGACTTTGTGTTTGGATTTTCATTGTTGTTGTTGTTGTTGCCATGGTGGATGATTAAAATCCACCGCGTTGATTGTTGGAGTAAAATTGTTATTTCGTTGATTATTAACAGGTGGCGAAATGTTTACAACGTTTTCCCTTTTAACTTGGTCAGTTACTCCATCTGTTGTAACTCCGCGGTTCTTGTTAAGGATCTTAGGTCCTTGATTAGCGTTCCCTGTATTAGAATAGGCCGCAATGTTTTGATTGGGAGTGGTTAATTTCCCATTTGTCCCATATGTCTTACGACCACTATCTATTGTTGCTTGGTCAATTCAGAGAGCACTCTCGAGTACTTCATCGTAAGTTCTTAGTGGGAACTTCTAGACTTCTTCCTTTATCTCTCTATTGAGAGAATTAAGGAATAAATCACATAGTTCCATTTGATCCATGTTTGGAGCACTTGCTGATGAGTAGAGAACCGTACGCCATCTTTGAATAAAATGAGCAGCGGATTCATTATGTTCTTGTTTAATATGCAAGAATTCCCTGATTCCCGTTCTTAACAATTTGTTCATGTCAAAAGCTTTGATGAATTCTGACACGAGTTGTTTAAATGAGTGTATCGAGGCTTCAGGTATTCTGTAATACCAATCAAGGGAAATACCTTCTAAGGTCTTAGGGAATATTTTAGCAACAACCCCGTCCCAAGGGAGTAACTCCCGTATGGCTGTGGCATAGGCCTTAATGTGTGCATTTGGGTCCCCTTCCCCTTTGTATTTGGGTAAATCAGGAAGAGGTCTTGGAAGCATAACACTTCGTATGGTGAAGTCTAGGGGCTCTTTTAAATATTCTGAATAAGTCCCTACTGCGTAGGCCTCGACCATCGATGGGGCTTGCTGAGGGGGTTGAGGTGGAATGGGTTGTTGATATGGCATAGCATATGCATTTGTAGGGACATAAGGGAATCCCTGTGGTTGAACGAACATCCCGGGAGAAGAGAACATGTCTCCTTGTGGTGACTTTGAATAAATGTTTAAGTAAGGAGGAGCATTGTTCTGGTATGGGTTGTTTGGTGCCAAGCCGGGAGGTGTCATGTTTTCAACTAGAACGGCATTTGAAAACATGGTCCTAGTTGGTGTTTGTTGTGGGTAACTATAAGGATTTTGAGGAGGCATGCCTAACGTGCCTGTTCCTGTAAGGAGGTCGACCTGACTGGGATGATGCAGAGGGTTGGGGATTCCTGCTTGCCCAAAATATGAATTTTGGTTTGCTTGAGCAAGTTCCAGCCCTCTAACCTTTTCAGCTAAGGCTGAAATGACCTCCATTGGTGAAGACACAGTGCTTTGCCTTAAGGGTGTTTGTTGTATAGCTTGAGGTTGTAAAGGGGTATGATACCCTGCTATGAATTGATCGTTACCCTGCCAAGCTTCACCGAGGGTATTTCCCATAGGTGGAGGAATGGGGGTGTTTTCTTGGAATAGGGTATCAGATTGTATTTGCAAACTTCCTATTGGTGGATACATATTTTGGAAGCGTTGTTCGCTTTTAGCGAAACGTGCTAAGTACTCCTCATCCAAAAAGGGGAGTGGGTCTGATTGTCTACTGATCTGTGGTCTGAACAAGACCCGAGGAGATGAAGCAGATTCTCCAGTAAACGTCATATTATTAGAGCCTGATGGCTCTGGCTGTTGTGTTTGTGCAAACTGATCAAACTCCTCAATTCAGAACGAAGAACTTGAGCTAGTTCTTTGAGGGGGAGTTTGAGATGACAAGTAATTACTTGAATAGTTATCAGCCCATGCAGAAAGCGAGGGTGATGGTTGTCTATTTGTTTGACTATAGTTTGCTTCAAGACCTGAGAGAGGTCTGCCATATGCATCGTATCCCGACATATTCGGGGGGTATATGAATACCCGCAGAATAATGGGAAAGAGCGAAGGTGGATGAGAGAAATGAAAAATAATAAAAGGAAGAACTGTTTGTTCATGTCAAGTTCACCAATTTTTTACGATGGAAAAGTGACATGCGAGCATGGGAATCTACAAGTACCTCTTCCTCGTACCCGACCTCCTGAGGTCGTGTCGAGACAGCCAGTTTTGAATGTGTTCTTATACAATTTTGTACGTATGGAAAAGTGACATGCGAGCATGGGAATCTACAAGTACCTCTTCCTCGTACCCGACCTCCCGAGGTCATGTCGAGACAGCCGGTGAATGTTGAATGTGAATAGATACAGACAAGCTAATCGGGTAATCTTATATCCTCAATACGCAATAATGGAATCTGTGAATCTAAGGTGAAGAAGGCCCTCCTAACCTGAATTGGTGTAATGGTTCATTTGGATATAATGGCTGCTCGGAGGCTCCAATCAATGTCGAGCTCTACCGAGATCCTGTTTCTTGGTTGTTGGATACGTGGGAAGTGACCTGTGGGAGCTTCGTATATATCTCCAGACAAGGTCATAAAATGGTGATGGGTGATTTAGTGGATTTGTAGTTAACTATGGGTGGTTTTCTGGTCTAGCCCAGAAAATATTAGATTGATTGGCTTCTATGTTTAATACAGAGAATTGTACTATAATATCTGGCGGGAGTGGTGAGGATCTAAATACCAGCATTCGTAAGCCGGTGTCAATACTTAACTGATTTGTAGGCCCGTTGGGTTGTGGGACTTGGGGATCACAACCGTGAGTTCATGGTTGTTGTGGACCTATTATGGTCATGTGAAGAATCAATCCCTTCTCCCAACTATCCAGTAATCGTATATGCCTTTTCAGCCTCTATGTTTAGAACTAGAAGTTGTATGATTTTCTCGGAGTACCTAACAGGTGTTCTGGCAACTTGAATACGTAAGCTAGTGTCTATGTCGACGAGGAGGTCTCCCGCATTAGGCTGTGGAACCAAAGGATCGCAACCAAATGTTTGCTCTCGTTTGAATCCTTGCACAGTCATTCAGATGTTTTATCAAGGCAATCTATAGTTTGGATGGTTTGACCAAAATGTGTAAGCTTTGTCGTCTTCGATGTTTAATCCTCTTAGTTGCTCACTAATTGCTTGTAAGTTTGTTGTTGCTCGAAAGACCTGTATCCTGAGGTCCTGATCTATATCAGCTAATGTTGTGGGTAGATTTGGCTGAGGCACTATGGGTTCAAATATATACTCTCTAGGCTCTCTAGGTCCTGTGATTGTCATACAAAATGATTCAACTTTTAACTAAAATTAATAAACTGATTACGAAAGAGGTATTTACACTATGCAAGCATTCTTCTATTTTTGTATTTTTCAATAACGTATTTCAATGAAATTAAAGAGCAGCTACTCTAGTATATTTAGAAAATGGACAACTAATCTAGTAACAGAATAAAAACAAGCAAAGTAGCCTGGTATGGCTATTTGCTGTGCAGTTGTGATTTTATCCTAAATATCTAAGCAGCTAATATTTTGAATTGAAAGACTCTCGATCCAACCTCAGAAGTGAGGAGTGAATCACAGTTTCTCAGAAACTATCAATCCCCACAGCTTCCCTAGTGATATCGAGAGCAAAACTTTTAACTGAAATGAAATAATTCACTACTCTATTTGATATGTTGTAACTAGAACTTTGATAGCTCAAACCTGGCGTTTACAGAACAGTGGTAAATCCAGTTGTGTGTGATTTCATCCCCTCAGTGTGATCTCCTCGTTCCTTCGTGTCCTCGTGAATCCAGAAAGTATGTATATGATAGTATCAACAGAAGATGGTATTCGAACAATGGCAGCTTTGGATATAGACCGAATACAATGCGAGTAGGAGAGAGATAACGCAAGTGAACAGAGCTTGACTATGCAATTCCTAGCGGGATTTATTGTGGAAATACAACACAAGTGTACCGAGAGTTTCAGAAACTATCCTTGTGACAAAACAAAACCTGCAACTTTAATGGATTCTAGTCTAGAAATGAAGCTATTCTATGTTAAACTGATTGTATGAAGCAACAATGGAACAAGACTGAAACAAGAAGATCATATGACCTCTAAAATACCAACAATGGAAGCAAAACATGAAATAACAGAATTCTAAGCAAGAAATTGAAAGACTGAATAAGAGAATTGAGAAGATGAGGGGCCATTTGCTTGAAAACAAGCTGGCTATTTATAACCAATGCATTTACCAGAGGGTAACTCCCATTTGATCTCTTTTACTATAAACAAAGGAAAAACACTATTACCAGGGGACCAAAAACATTAATGCAAGCCAAAGTGGTTGAAGAAAGCATGTAAAACTCAAGATTTACGTTTGACGCGATCGTCGGAAGGATCTGGAAAATGCGAACAGGACCGCCGCCCTGTGCAGGGCCACCCCATGTCCTAGGGTGGCGTCACGGGACCGCCGCCCAGGCAAGGTGGTTTTCGTCAGTGAAGACAAAAAAGAAAGAAGAAAGGGGGAGAAGGGTAAAACAAAGCATGCAGAGGCTGAGCGGGGCATGCAGGATATAAGCGTATACTTGGCGAGCCTTTCTGGATTCCGAACACCTTGCAAGGAGACCTGTATCATCATTGGGGCATGTGTAACATCATTCTGGCGGTGTAGTACCCTACAATTTCAGAGAAAGGAAGGAATGAAGGGAAAATTGAGAAGGTCCAAGGGAGTGAACGAGGCCGCACAAAATGAGGATTTATGATTTTTAGGGAAATTCCACTAACAATTATTAGCACGTGAATAGAAGATGATGATGAAATAATGTTAGAAGAATGTTAACAACAAAGGTTAGTAAGCATGGGGGTAGATATGTAAGATAATTCGAGAAGATGAAGTGAAAAGAGTAAAGAAAAGGTGAGGGATGAGTTATGATATGGTGAAAGTGAGGAGAGATGCGGAGGATGAGGAAGAACATGGTGAGGATGAAGAAATAAGACATGAAAAGAATGGGAAGAAATGGTATGAAGGATGATGAATTAAGAAGGAAAAAAATGGGAGAAAGGAACATGGTTATAGGTGGAAGATAGTAGACATACATTGTGAGATGATAGGTGGAGAAAGGATAATGGTAGGAGGAAAATGTGGTTGGTAGGAGATACCAGGTGGAAGAAGCAATCAACAGAGTGAATGAAGAATGAGGTGAGGGACAAGTTTAGAATGACGAGTTTAGCGTAGGGAGGACCGTGATGTAAGACTATCATGCGACAAAAGTGGTTAAGTAATATTATCAAGTGAGGGATGGTGGAGATGAAAAGTGGGAAAGTAAGATGTGGTATTTGCGAGAATGGAAGAGGAGGTGAGAGGATGTGATAATGGGCAATACCAAGAAAAAGTGAAGGGTGAGGATGTGAAGTGATGGGGAAAGGCAAGAAGATAGATCATCCTTAAGAGGGACTCTTGAGTGAGATCGTCATGTTGCGCGAGTGGTTAATTAAGATTGCCAAGTAGAGGATGGTGATAGTGGTAGTAAGAAGATGTGGTGATGGGGAATGAAGAGAAAATGTGGATGGTGAGAATGTGGAGTGATGGGCGAGTGCAAGATGATAGGTCATTCTTAAGAGAGACTCTTAAGTAAGATCGTCATGCCGCCAGAGTGGTTAAGTAAGATCTCCAAATCCATAGGGATGATATGTAAGGAGAAAGACAAAATTGTATTGGGTACAGGGGTAGAATGGTTGGTTGAAGAAGATGATCACGATGAAAGGCAGGAGAAATAAGATGGGGGAAATATGATGGGATGGGGGAAGGCCATATGGCATATCAACCTTAAGAGGGACTCTTAAGTAAGATTTCCATGTGGCAGGGATGGTTAAGTAGGATCACCAAGCTGAAGAAGAAGAAGAATGATGATAGAGTTGGTGGGGATAGGGTATGAAAAAATGGACTGAAGGGGAACCCTCAAGTGAATTTTCCATACTATGAGAGCGTGTAAGTAGGATGATCAAATAAAAGACAGATTCGGGGAAGTATGAGAAAATATTGAGTGATGTATTGCAGAGTGGAAGAGGAGGTGAGATGAGGTGATAACAAGTAAGAAAGGAAACAAAAGAGTGTAACATGAATGGATGGAGGAATATATGCGGTGGACGGCAGAGAGTGTGAGGGGAATCTTTAATTGGGATGCCCGCGTGGTGATAGTGATGATGTGAGAATAAGAATTAGAAGAGGCAGAGTGGAAATATGGGTGTGGTGGTGATTGTTTTTTGATGAGAGGGGAGATGGTGGAGAAGCTTCTACATTGGGAAGATCTTAGGAAGAGGGTATACCTCCACCAAGGGTCCCACATAGAAGGGGCTATTAAGTAAGATTTTCAAACGGGAAGCAGAAGAGTGAAAGGAAAGAATACAAATGGGTGAGAGGGGACAAGAATGGTGAGAAGTGTAATGTGGGGATAAGTGGTTGATGAGTAGAAATGAGGAGTGAGGATGAATGGATCAAATACAAGGTGATCATGGTGGTGGATGAGGATTTGCTGGATAGTGAATGCTACTTGAGAAATATCTTCAAGTATGATTCACAAACTACAACGTTGATCAAGTAGAATTCCCAAACTGGGGAATGTATTAGTATGGGTGAATGGATGGGGTGCAAAGTAAGATTTTGATCATGCAGGAAGATAATCAAGTGACGAGAATCATATTAATTTTAATATAGCACATAATAAGATGCATCGTGATATAAAAGATTAGGATGACTAGACTGTAATATGCGTGATAGCATAGACAAGGACCATACAAAAGGTTTGATGCCCCAGTACAATATGCAAGTGGAAGAGAGCATAGACAGAGGCCATCAAGAAAGTATGATGCCCCAGTACAATATGCAATCATATAACATAAGTATATTAGAGAGAGCACTAGGATACATAAAATTGAGATGCACCCTGTAATGTATCAAGATACACTAAAAAAAGCAATTAATAACTTGTAACTAACAATGCAACACAAGAACCAGTAAGCATGTCCCTAACATGTTCCATGGTGATGATTGATTGGATGTGCCCCCAAGTAGGGGTACAAGGATGTAGAATGGATTGGGTCATTTTCCTCAAACAAGGAGACAATGAGAGCTGGATTTTCCCCAAGCAAGGATTAGCGCGAGGAGAAGTAGTTTAAATTTGATAGACATAAGGTGGTTGGATCATTTGTTGGGGATAATAGTTCAAAGGATGAATTGTGTTGAGTATTACATTTTTGGGGTTTTTGACTGTTTTACAAGATTTTAGAATTTTGTGTATGTTTTTGGGATTTTGAAGAGTTTTCAAATGTTTTTGTATTTTCAAGATCTTCTAATGTTTTTTTATTTTGGAGATTTTCTGATGTTTTTGGATTTTGGAGATTTTATAATGTTTTTTTTAGATTTTCTGATGTTTTTGGATTTTGGAGATTTTCTAATGTTTTTAGAGATTTTGTTTTGAAAATTTATGGACCAGAAGGCAAACTTCTTTTGAAAGGTGATAAACAAGGATATTGCTTGTATGTATTGTGTTCCTCGTAGTAGCTTATGCTCTGAATAACACAAAAATTCTCAGTCCATTGGTAGGATATGTTGGTGATGATATGATGAAAAGAAGTCTAGCTCCATTCTTGACTCCATGCAATGATGTGAGGGCTCATCACCAAGAATCAAGAAGGATGCACGATGTAGATAATGAATATAGAGACAAGTGCTAACAACAATCCCTTTGGGAAATTGTGAATCAATTCTTCTTAAGGTCACTGAACCATTTTCAAAATGACTTTTGCTTTATGGGTCACGTGCTAGACTTAGACAATTACGTGGCCTACTGATTGGTAAGATATTAGGTGAAGGGATAGTTATCTCTTCACTTAGACATCTAAATTACTTCTTTAAGGATTGTATAATTATAAGAATTTTTAGATTAATAAGATGTTGTATTTATTGAAATGACTCCCTATGCCTTGCCACATGCTACTAGTAAGAAGCAAGGGCTCATCACCAAAGGCAAAACATAGGCAAGTAAATTCCTTTTTTGTTTTTTTTTAATGTTTTTGAATTTTTTTTGTTTGGAATTTTTGAATGTTTTTTATTTGCTTTCTTTGGAACATTTTTTTTTATGTTTTTATGTTTTGTGAATGACCCTCTACGCTTTTCCACATGCCACCAATAAGAGGCAATGGTTTATCACCGAAGACAAGACGTACATGAGTAAGGGCACCTCCCTCCATTCCCAGTCTCACACCACCAGTAAGAAGTGTGGTCTCAACACCAAAGACTGTGAAGGACGAAAGGTGCGACAATGAATTATTCATAACTTATTTATTGAATTTGAAAATAGTGTGGAAGGAAGATTCCCCCAATCTCAACCACACATGACTAGATAGGACACGAGGGTTCAAACCGAAGACTAAGATGGACATCAAACGAACCAGGTAAAAAGAAGTTTAAAGCTTTGTTATGAAAGAGATAATTTCTTTGAAGGGAATATATTACCATCAGTAAGCTTCTCGATATGACCATATGTGAAAGCAGCTGAAAATGAGAGATATTATATGAAGTATGATACTCACAAGACTTAATAAGATCTATATTAGCACTTGTCTCATGATGATGAATATGAAGATGTGATTTTGATAATGAAAATATCTGCCAATGGAAATGAATAACTTTAAATTATTTGGAGATAAGTTAAGACAAAAGGAACAATGTACAAGTCGTTGTCTCCCAGAATAGTGAACACCTCAAGAATAAAATTTCTTTAAATGTACTTCATTCATTGGTTCATCAAGTTCTTGACCATCTTCAGTGGCCAATTTATAGGCTCCAGAGCCAAATTTAGTTGTAATTACATAGGGTCCTAACCAATTAGGATCAAATTTTCCTTGTTTTTCTCACTCTTTAGTGGTATTATTTTGATTTTATTTTAGAAATGAGGTCACCAACCTTGAACTCTCTGGGTCTTACCTTTTTATGATAACTGTGTTGTAGTCGGTTTTGATAGACTTGAAGATGATTGAGGGCATTAAGTCATTTTTCATCGAGAAGCTCAAGCTCTTGAAGCTGTGCTTGTCGGTATTCATCCTCATTAGTTATATATTTAAGGTAGATTCTCAAGGATGGGAGTTCTATTTCAATAGGTAAAATGGCTTCACAACCATAAATGAGGGAAAATGGGGTGGCTCCAGTAGGTGTGCGGTAAGATGTACGGTAAGCCCAAAGAGCGGGGTAAATTTGAGTGTGCCAATCTTGTCCATGTGTATTGAAATTTTTTCCATGATGGATTTTAAAGTTTTTTTGGTTGCCTCTGCTAGGCCATTACCCTGGGGGTATTATGGAGTAGACCACTTAAATTTGATGTAGAAACATTTGGCAAGGTCTTTTACATCCTGGTTTTTAAATGATTTGCCATTATCTGCAAGAAGAGAGGATGGAATGTCAAATCGACATAGATGAGATTATTAAAAATGAACTTCAATATTTGGCTACCAATAACATAGGTGTGAGGCATATCTTCCACCCATTTAGTGAAGTAATCGGTAGTGGTAATGATGAACTTATGTCCGTCAGATGATGTTGGTCTGATTTTACCAATGAGATCAAGTCCCCATTGAGATAAGGGCCATGGTGTGGTTATCGATTGCAATGCTTGGGAAGGTGTGGATAATATTTCCATGCTTTTGACAAAATGGCATGCGTCACTTTCCATGGTGGGCCAATAATATCCAACTCGCAGTATTTTCATGGCTAAGGCTATATTGTTTGTGTGCGCTCCACAGATACCAGAATGGACTTCAGTTAGGACACTCAAGGATTCTTCCTGATTAAGACATCGGAGCAGGGTGCCATCATAACCTTGTTTATAAAGAGTTTCTACTAAAATGGTGTAACGAGAGGCACGTTGTGCTAAAGCATGTTTATGCATTGGTTTCATGTTGGTAGGAAATGTTTTATCATGGATGAAGGTGTAAATATCATGGTACCAAGGGTTATTTGGACCCACAATTTCACATACCATAGTGTTTTTAGGAAGATCATAGGTAGGCATTAAGAGATGTTCTATGAGAAAATGTGTCTGGGGTTGATTAGATGTGATTTCTAACAAGGATCCAATAGTTTCCATACTATTGGTAGATTTGTTACGAATTATAGGGATTTGATCAAAGCTAATTAATCAAAAATAGCTTCAAAGGCTATCCACCATGCACTTATATGGGATAAGTTTTTCATCCTTGACCTGGTATTCATCAACAACTTGTTTGATGATAAGTAAAGAATCACCAAATACAACTAACTCTTTAAGATTCCAAGATATAGCTAGTTTTAATCCTAAGGTTCTAAGATTAGAGCTTTCATCATGAGAGCTTATGCGATATTATTGGTACATGGGAATGATAATCAAAATGATTTGGGAATGGCATGTCTACTAGGTGTGATAAGTAAAATACCAGCTCCTGATCCATGGAGATTACAAGATCCATAAAAAATTAGAGTCCAAGCTGGCGGGATGTCTATGTGCAGAAGATATCCATCAGGAAATGTAAAATGGAGTGGTTTTGTGCCAGAAAGGGGTACCTCGACAAGTTGGTCTGCAAGGGCTTGTCCTTTAATTACTCTCTCAGGAAAAAACTCGACATCAAATTCACTAAGTAGTATGACCCAACTAGACATTCTTCCTGTGAGAATGGGTCAGGACAAGATATACTTGAGGGGATCAATCTTGATGATCAACTTAGTTGTGTGATTGATCAAGTAATGACGTAACTTATGGAATGCAAAGGCGACCACCAAACATAATTTTTCAATTTGGGAATATCGTACTTTATGCTCAATAAGTGTTCGACTAAGGTAGTATAAAACCTATTCTTTTGCTTGATCGTTGTGTTGTGCTAACAGAGCTCCTATGGCATGTTTAGTGGCAGATGTATAAAGCAACATGGGTTTATCTGTGACTGGTGACATAAGAACAGGTGGGCTAGAGAGGTATTATTTTAACTTAGCAAAAGAGTCTTGACAATCGTGGTTCCAGTGGAATTGTGCATCTTTCTTGAGTAATTGGTTGGAGTGATGGAATTTATCGGCCAACTGTTATATGAAACATTGAATAGATTGGATTGTTCCCTGGAGATTGCATAATTGTTTTAGGTTTTAAGGAGGGGGAATTTCCATAATGGCTTTGACTTTTGTAGGATCCATTTCTATACCTCTCCGTGAGACAATAAACCCTAACAATTTACCAGAGGTCACCCCGAATACACATTTCTTTGGGTTAAGACAAACCTTATACTCACGTAATCTGTCAAAAATGTGTCTCAACACACCTGGATGTCCTATTCGTGTTTTTTATTTTGCTAATATATCATCAACATAATCTTCCATGATATCATGTAACATATCATGAAAGATGATTGTCATTGCTCGTTGATAGGTGGCACTGACATTTTTCAAGCCGAAAGGCATGACCTTATAATAGAAGGTGCCCCATGGTGTAGTAAATGTCATTTTATGTTGATCCCCTTCAGCAATACGTATTTGATTGTAACCAGAAAATCCATCCATTAAGGAGAGCATTTCATGGCTTGTCGTAGAATCGACAATCATGTCTATGTTTGGCAAGGGAAAGTCATCCTTGGGACAAGCCTTGTTAATATCTCAGAAGTCTATGCATATCCTAATGTCAGGGGTTTTCTTGGCTATGGGAACTATGTTGGATATCCATGCCGAATAATCAATAGGTCAGATAAAGTCAGCTTCTAAGAGTTTCTCGAGTTTGGCTTTGACAAGCAATGCTACTTGGGGATGCATTTTGCGTAGTTTTTGTTTCACAGGATTTGCATCCAGATGCACCACAAGGTGGTGTACTACAAGAGATGGATCTAGGCCTGACATGTCCTTATAGGTCCATGCAAAAATATCTTAGAATTCAATGAGGAGTGTTGTGAATTCTATGCATTCTTGGTCAGACAAATTGACTAATGCCAAGTTGTAAAATTTTTGGTTGTTCAATGGTATCCAATGTTTATATCTTTAGATTCTTCTACAAGCATTTTAGATGTATCCTTTTTGGAAAATGATGCTAATGGTTGATCTAATTCGTCAGTATCAGGTGATTCAGGGGAGTTGGCATAAGATTTTTGTTTGTATGTTGAGACTTGACGTGTTTGTTTGATAAGGTGGCGATGAGATTTTGACTATGGGAAAAAAAAAATTTGCACTTCTAATCCAAATTTTCCAAAGGTAAAGGATCCAAATATTCTATTTCTTCACCAAAATAGACTGATTCATCTAGGTTTATTTCAACTCCTTTTTATGGTCGAAAGTAGGGATTTGATCATGAGTTCCAAGGAATTCTTCAATGGCTTCATCATTTTGGAACATGTCCATGGCCACATGATGTGATTGGCCATGGTCTATGAGAGTCGGATGCGCAAGCTCAAAATCGATGACGTTAATGGATAAATGTTCAAAGTAAAGATGTGTTTCAGCGAGGTCTTTAAAAAGGCTATGTGTAGACCCGGTGTCACTATCAGAGCTGGTGTCGTCGTTATCACTTGAAATTAATACATGAGCAACATCGAATACCTTGAAACCCAGACCATGTTTACTGTGATATTTTGTGTAATTAATTGGGTCTAAATGACCTTGTTCATTTGGACCGAGTCCTTTACCCTTCCATCACATGTTTTTCATTATTCGATGAGCTTTGGTAAATTGAGGGGACTCATAACAGGGAGCAAATTCATCATTATATAACCAAGATCCTGAAGAACTTGGAATATGTTCATTGTCGAGATAACCGAATTTTTTCCAAACTGACTGTCCCAATTGGTAAGTGGGATGGATTCTAAGATGCGGAGCGTTGGGTTTTCCATAGTTGTGTGGGGATTTGTTGATGTAAAAGGAGTCTTCCACCTTTTGAAATTGATATTCACCACATCCTTTGTCAATAATTTTGAATGTGTGGGATGGGGGACCAGTAGGTACCTCACGTGGTGGGGAAGTCAGTTTGGTAGTTTTAAAAGATGAAGAAATGGGTTATAAGAAAAGGATGTGGATTAGAGGATGAATTTTGGTAATTGAAGGAGAAGGTATCTTAATACAAGAGGTATGGTTAGATGAAGAAGGTTGATTAGGTGAGGAAGAAGATGGTTTGGTGGAAGAGTGATTGTTACTAGAAGAAGAAGATTGATTAGTGGAAGAAGATGATTGATTAGTGGGAGGAGGACTGGTTGAAGATTGTTGATTAGTGGAAGAGAATGGATTGGAAAACGTGGTTTGGTTAGAAGGTGATGGTTTCAGAGTATATTTGGGGAGTGTATCTGGATCGACACGTGTTTCATTAGGGATTATGCAAGGTGGAGCATACTTATCTGTTGATGGATAATAGTGATCATTTCTATACCCCCCTTCGAGGAATCTACAATACTTGAAGGGTTGGGGATCCGCATGCATCATAAATTCTTTATCCAAATGAGAAATTTAATACATTGATGGAACGTTGATGGGATGGCTTTCATGGCATGAATCCATGGTCGGCCAGCGAGAATATTATATGCAACTTCTACATCCACCACATGACATATCATTTCTAAGGTGATGGGTCCAACTTGGAGAGGTAACATGATTGTGCCTTCAGACTTTCTTTCACTATTATCATACCCACGAATGGTTATGATGTTGTTTTGTAAATCATTTTCGGTGTAACCTAGGTAGCGTAAGAGTTTCATGGAACAAATATTCAATGTGGATCCATTGTCGATTAATACACACTTGATCTTACGATGAGTTATATAACCCTCGACGTATAAAGAATGATTATTAGCGATGTTGGGATTAAGAAGGTCATCGGGACCAAATGATAAAATAGGATTGGGTACTGAAAGATGTGCGATTAAAGCTTGGAATTGTTGTGAATTGATGTCCTCTAGGACACGAGCATTATTCAATGTTTGCATAAGGATGTGTTGTAGTGCGGGAGAAGAATTAAGTAATTCCATGATGGAAATTTGTGTTGTAGTCTTCTCCAATTGTTTGACAATATTGAATGATGGCACAAAATATGGAGTTGAATTGGTGGTGGAGTTAGATGGTGGATTAGGAGGTGGTGTGGGAGATGAAGTAGCAGATTGTTTTGTCGTAGGGACCCAATTTTTTTTTGTCTAGTGGTGATCACACAATTAAATTTGATCTTTATAGTTGCCACTAAGTCTTGGTCATAGTCTATGGTTCAGATGACTGAGTCATACTCGACGTTGCTTGATGATTGGCCCTTATCCTTTGAATTATCATCGTGGTTAGGGAAGGGGTTTTTGAACATGTTAAGTTTTTCATTGGGAGTTTTTGTCTCATAAGTATTTTCAACTTCTATGTCTCCACGTTCGATCAAGTCTTGGACATAATGGCGGAGTTGCATGCATCGATCTGTAGAGTGCCCTTTTATGTGATGGTAATCACAATATTCATTGTCCTTATACCAATTCAGTTTGGGTTGTCCTTCTTCGAAGGGTTTGATGATGGGATACGTAATCATGTTGGCATTTTCCAAGTGACGAAAGACACTAGATAGGCTTTCTCCAAGTGGAGTGAACTATCTTCGCCTGTCCCGAGAAGGAGCTTCCTTTCTAGGGATTATGATCGGTTGTTTGGATTTAAATGTGTTGAGCGGATTGTTTTGAATGTTTCAGACATGGAGAGAATCAGTAACACCATTGTTGACTATATTTTGGTTTTGGTTAAAGAATTTGGATTTTTCCTAGTTCTGAGGGGCATCTCTATGAGGTTGGTCCCTAAAGGGTGTTTTAAGTAAGCCCTTAGAAATGAGGGATTTTTTGATCTGTGTTCCCTTTTCAATGACTTCTTCAAAATTACTTAGACAATGCATTTGCATGTGGAATGATAATTCGACATTGAGATTTGGAACAAAAATGCTAACCAATTGTCTTTCTAGTATTGAGCAAGGAAATTTGCTTATAATTCCTTGTCATCATTGTAAAAATGAGGTGAATTTTTCGTTGGGCCTTTTTCTAGTGTTACAGAGATCGAGCATGGTTATTTATGAGTCTAAGTTGAAGGAAAAATGTTTGAAATTTTTTTTCGATAAGTCTGTGAATGTCGTGATTGACCCTTTGGGAAGATGGAGAAACCAGTCTAAAGCCTGTCCTCCTAAACTTTGAGGGAATAATCGTAAAAGATGTGTCATGATAAGAAACTTCCTAACATTGCATGTAAAATTCCTTGACATGTTCACGGGGGTCACCTTTGCTTTTGTATTTATCAAATTTTGGGATTTCGAAGGATGACGGAAATGGTAAGCGTAATATTTTCGTATCAAATGGGTAAGGACATAGTTCTTCAAAGTTGAATTGTTTTGATTATTTTTACAGTCCCTTGATGGTGTCTTTCATATGTTTCCATTCTTGTGTGAATGGAGAGGCAGGGGATGGGTTATCAAGAATTGCGTGAGTATTGGGGTCTGGATTGGAGTCTTTTAACCTTTCAGCTCTAGCAGTTGCTTCCTCATTTTTCTTTGTTAAGTCTTGGATTTTGGTGAATAACTCATTAGCCTAAGAGCTATTTGGGTTGTTTGGTATTTTTTTGTGGTAAATCGATTCACCATTGTCGATAAGTTTGTTTAAATTTTCAGTCCCAAAGTTTGGGGGTAGATTTCCCCCCATGGCTAGGATGCGCAATAGATATTCGTTCTTATTTTGTTCTATCACCCTATTTACTTGTTCTTGTTCTTCATTGGTGAGTTATGGTTGTGCGACTTCTTCATCGTCATTTTCATGATTGTGACTATGTGTGAATACCATGATGAGATAGGTGTGTGCCTGATTAAGTGTAAAAGAGGTTATGGATTTTGAGCAACGTGATTAAATGAGAACTCGATTGCTTTGGATTTGGCTTGAATAAGCTCGTGATTGTTGATAAGGAGAGTAACTCAAAAAAGTTATCTCAATATGATTGTGATATAACTCAAGATGAGATATTAGGGAATTTGTGTCACGTTGTGTAGATTTGGCTTGAACAAGCTCTGGATTGTTGATGGGGAGAGTAACTCAAACAAGTTAATCTCAATATGATTGTGATATAACTTGAAACGAGTTATGAAGGGATTTGTGTCAGATGTGATTTTGATAAACTTGATAGTTGAAAAAATAAGGAGTGAACTCAAACAAGTCTCCTAATGTCAGTTTGATATAGCTTGAAAACATGACTATGGAGGATTGGCTTGAAGAAAGCTAATGAAATCAAGTCACTGTGATATAGCTTGAAACAAACTATGGAGGATTTTTTGTTGGCTGGTCTTCAAAATTGTTGTTGGATTGCTTCAATGTTGTTGCTTGGTATTGAATCGGTTGAGAAATGGTTTTGTGGAACATGACTAGGATTTGAACTTTACAATGAACACATTGATATCAACCAAGTTTTATGATAAGAATAATGCTAAACTATTTTGTTGACAAACAACAAGCAGTCATGTGTATCAAATTATTTTGGCTCAAGAGGTAAATTCTTCAGGAATGATCATTGTTTCATGCAATCATACAAGTATGTTGTGGAATGATGGATGTAGGCTCTTATCACTCCAAAAATATGCATGTCCTCTGATATACCCTAGTCCTGATATACCTAATTCTGTACGGGGACATAATTGGTGCGGGGAACCCTTAGAGCACTAAGGAGACTCACCAATTCTTACTTATGTACTTTAGAGTGAATCACCACGTCCAAGGCAAGTTTTGTGAAAAGGTGGAAGGTGATGGGGGGATGAATGTGTATGGTGTCCTTATAAATCCTTGAATATTTACAGGGACGATGCCCAGGCTTCGTTGTTACAGCTATTTAGGTGTGACTCACATGCTCCACATGACAACATTACCTGTAAGTGAAGAGCAGGGGCGAGGTAGATACCGAACGTTGTGATGAGATGATGTCTCAAAGTGCAATGCAGATGCAAATGTTGTTGGTGCATGGTAGTCAAGTCCACGTCACCAGTGTAGCATCGGTGGTGATGAAATCCACCTCGACTACGTGTAAAAAAATGATGAAGTGATTAAATGCAGGGTTCTTTCCAACTTGAAATAAATCACTGGTGGAAAATGGCAACGTACCTAAACGTGCTAATTTTTTTAGTTTCAGCAATTTTCTTTGAATGGTGGTACTTTTGTGGAATTTTTTTGTTGTGTTTTTGATAATATTCTAGTGATGCGGTCCTGCAAAGAATAGATTAGTAGTTATCCTGCAGACAACGTGTTAGAAAATTGATCGTGGTTGTTTTTTATTTTCCAGATCACTCGAAGGCACAGGAAAAGAGCATACACAACCAACAACCAAACAAATATTAATAATACGATGAAGTAAAATAATGATTGAAATGACAGTTAGAAAACAAAGCTAGAGGATCCTGTAATGTTAGAACAAGAAACTAAACAATCAAGACCTTTTTTTAGTTTCCAAATCGCTCGAAGGTGCAAGAAAAGAGCATATGCGGATACAATTGGAACATAATGTGTTTAAAATGTTAATAATTATTGCACTTAATCGTGATTGCGAAATATCGATAACGATTATTTTCACAAAAAAGAAAAAATGATGAAAGAAGAGTTTTAAAACGTTACCAGAAGTGTCGTTGTGGAAAGTTGGAATATAAGGAATTTTTTTTTAGAGTCTGGGTGGGGCCTCCAGTGTGCAAAAGATGATTGGGAATGTGAACTCGATAATTTTGGCATGATAGGTGCGAAAAGCTCCTGTAGAGTCGAAAAAGGTCCTGTAAGAAAATGATTAGTAGTTTGTACCTAGAAACAATGTTAGTAGAATAAGCACTAAAAATAAGTAATGAAAATCGTGAAGTTGTAAAAAAAATACAAAATCAAGTTGATAAAAGAAAATGTGGAGATTGTGAATGAGGACACAAAAGTTACAAAACATGATTAAGAATGATCTTGAAAAATAATATTGAAAAGTGATAAATATTGCGTGGGTGGTCAGAAAAGGGAATTAACGTTGGCTATTTACGATTGGGAAGAACCACACAAGAAGGTACAAATTTGAAAAATCAAATCATGAAAAATTGTTAATGATTAGGTACAAAGTGATCAAAAGCAACTAAAAATGAATAATGGTAAAAGACATATTTACATAAGAGTGTTATGAAAATCATGATAAAGAGAAAATAATCAATAACTTGAATTGACAACGTGATGGGAGTGTGAATGTGGTGGGTTTGAATAAGCTCGTATACAACTGCGAAGATGAAAATATGGAATTATATGGTGAGAAGGTGGATCGATATGATGAAAAGGTGGACTTAGACAAATACAAATGTGAGATGTAATGTGAACCTATCATTAGAATAGGTTAGGTGAAATATGTAATGGAAGAGGGTAGGTGATAAAGGGATATTGAATGAAGAGATGTCTATGAATGAAAATTTTAGAAGTCAAAGTAACTATTCAAATCGATATTCAGTGGATAATGTTATGGGTGATTTTCAGAATAATACTTGGTGGAGAAGATAGTAAATAACATTCAAAGCTCTATTCAAAGTAACTAATCTAATCTGATAAATGTGATTAATAGTTTGTTTGTATTATAGTAGGTGGGGTCAAATGGGATGGGAGTTGGAGGGCTCATGGGTGGTTGCGGGAGTAGTTGGCTGTGAACCGTGGTAGTGAGAGGACAATGATGTGTTGGAGGCATTGTGCAGAGCTAAGGATCGAAGGTAAGAGCTCGGGTGAGGAGAGAGGGATGGACGAGCAGGGAAGGGATGTCGGTGTTGGGAGGAAGGATTGGGGAGAAGAGGTCAACGTGGAAGGGTGGGAAGGAGTCGGTTGGAAATGTGGGAAGGAGTTGGGACTGTGTGGGAGGAGGAGGGAGAAGGGGGTGATGTGGAGGTTGGGGAGGGAAGATGGAGCTCCGGAGATGAGGAGAATTATAATGTAGCTCGGCGAAGGGATTTGATGGATCGACGTGAAGGAAGTGAGTTAGGTCGGTGTGTGGGTGAGATGACGGGAATGAGTTAGAAAAGTAGGCTCGGGGGGATAGGATTAGAGTTGGGTTGGTGTAATTTTAAGGCCAAGGTGGGTGGGTGACGAGAGAGTTGGGAGGGAGAGAAGATGTGGAAGTGTGGGTGAGTTGGGTGCACGTGGTTAAAGGGAGGGATGTGGGTGTAGGTAGTTAGGTGAGAGGAGAGGACTGTTAGCTCGACCAAGATGGTAGGGTGGAAAGGGGGAGGGTAGATAGGTTAGGATAGGGTTTACAATTTTTTTTGATGTAATTTATTTAATAATTTTTGTGTGTGTTTTGTTTCACAGGTTAATATAAAGAATAACAAACTAAATTAATATAAACTGACAAATGAGAAAGAATACCAAATCCAGACAATGGTATGACTATGAGTACGATTAGTATGTACTACGAACTCTGACTATTAAACCAAATTAAATAGAGATGATCTTGAAAATAATTTTTTGGACTGACTTCCCATGATAGTAGAATTCAAAGTGCGATTTTTTTTTTGGAAATCAAGATCTATATTGGTTTTAAAAAATGATGACAAATGTGCTTTTTTAAAGCCAAAAATTGGAGACCAAACGTAAAGTAACCTCTTTAAGGCATCATGAGACTGAATATTTTTTTTGCGACGATCCACAAGTGTCCAGATCTAGTGATGAATGTTCTGCTGCTAAATACCTGGCATTGAGGTGGTCAAAGATGTGACGAGCATTGTAGTGTCATTGTTACTATAACCTGCATACACACCACAAGATACCACACAACAAAAGCACTTCCCATAGCGTGAAGGTTAACCAAAGAAGGCCATAAGACACAAAAAGGAAATAATAACAAACAATAATAAACAAAGAATGGATAAAACCACTAATTGGGAAATCAATGGTAACAGATCAAAAGTAACCAGGTGTGCCAGAATGTAAGCTAGGAAAAATGCATTGATAAACAAGAAAGTAAAACACTAACAATAATACCTCCTCCTTCGTGATTTCATAGCAAACCTCAGAATGGGCAAGGAAACATGGATGAGCCCTGATTGCATGATGTGTAGGTGCTTTTCTCAAAACAGAGCAAGGCCTTCCAGCAACAAGATCTACTTACTTTGCACCAAATGGAGAAAAGGATTATGGATTTGGGGTGCTTCAAGATGAGGCTATTTGGGCATTAGGACGAGGTGGAGGGATGTTCTTTGCTCAAAGGATGCAAGAACTCAGACAAGACATTCAAGCTTATTCTCCTTGTCTTAGAGGGGAGGGGTAAGGCTGTATTTATAGCTTGGGGAAGTGATTAACTTAGAGTAATTTAAGTAATCATGGTTTGAAAATGTGGGCAAGATTAGGTGAGTGGGGACCATGAAGAATGGGTGAGGATTTGAATTGGATTTTTAATTCATAAGTGGAGGATTTAGGTGAGTGGGGACCACGAAGAGTGGGTGAGGATTTGATTTTGAATTTTTAATTCAATAGTAGAAAAACATGGAGAATAATGACATGTGGTAAGGATTAAGGTATTTTTAGATTTGAAAGAGATAATTAATCAAATTATATTTGATTAATTCGAAGTGTATTTTTGTGGGAAATGAGGTAGGGGAATTAATTGATTTAAGACAGATGTGAAATTAGGGTGGGAGTTATATTTCAAATGTAACTCCTTTGTCACTTTGCACCCATTTCCATTCACTTCATGGGAAATAGTGACACTAGGCACACACTTGGAAGGTTTGCTAATGTGATGATTAGAGTTATTTTGTAACTCCTCTTCACTCCATTTCAAGAGTGTTTGAGTCTCTTCCTTAACACTTATTCAACACCTTTTTCACTTGTTCAATCTCTTGTTTTAAAGAGTTTTTAAGACTTCTTTTAATCTTTCTCCAGATTTTTTCTCTCCCCATATTATTTTTTCTTCGAAGAAATTTTATGCACATTGTTTTATGGTGTAAATACTTTGATTGTATTTCAATAACATGTGGGGTTTTCTTTGGGTGTACCAGTTTCCACACTTAACAAATCTTGTCTCAATTCTTTTATGGTATGTTTTATGCTTCCATTATTTTCATTGCATTATATTTATTTATGATTCAATATTTTAGTAGTTGATCTTTAAATTATTTCACACTCTACTTACAATTTTCCACCAAGGGTAGGAAGAATGAACGCCAATTTTGTGAAGCATTTCCTCAGGGATAACATTTATAATTTCTTAGAATACTTCTTAGTCATTGTTGGCCACCAAGAACATAGTTTTTTCTTCTATTCAAAAAAATAATTCATTGGTTTGGCTGCAAAACACAAATTGTACCATGTAAATCCCTCATCTGAAAATATTGAGGGCATGCACCCACATGGTTATTTAAGTTACAACCACAAAGAGAACATGAGGAGGAGTGTCTCTATCATCGAGCTTGCCCCAACCACCACTTAAAAAGTCTTTCCCATCAAGAATGGGCTCCCAACAAGTGGTTGTGTTTTCAGTGACTTTAGTAGTATCTTCATTTAATCCTTGTTCTTGGCCTTGAGCCAAAGAAATGGTTAGGGCTAATCAAGGGACCTTGTATGTCGTAGGAGGTAGAGCACAGTTGTGATTAAGCTAAATGTGGAATATATGAGCTATACAAATGCTTAATCTAAATGTTATTATAGTACTAAATAAACAATAATGAAGTATGGAAATAAACCCAAGCAAGACTAAGCAATAAAGTATGAAACCCTAATTACAATGAGGAGAAGAAGGTACTTAGCTTATTCGTAATAAAATATGGAGTGTACTGAAGTGATGACTAGGTGAAATAAAAGGTCGAAGCGTCACACAGAGACCCAGAAAAATGAAAATATAGAGGAGCAGACTGGACATGAGCACACAGAAAGGGGCAGGAGCACCCACGGGTGATACAGATTGAGAATAGGTGTTTAAGTCTGAGAAAATGCTTGGAATCCAAACTTTTCAGGGTCATAATTTGTTCATTGTTGTTTTTCTTTGGTCACTATGAGGTCACACAATGATCGTCGAGCTTGCTGGAAACCTGAAATGAAGTATAACCTTGCTGAACCCTCAAATAGACATCAAATCCTAAAAAAGAAAGATGCATAATGAGGGGTCAAATTGTCCTCAGCTATCACAATGGTTAACTTATGACTGAGCGTTTCACTACGTCTCAGACCCAATGTATTATATGTGTGTTTGCAAAATCATGACCTAAGTGGCTCTTATGCGTGTCACACTTGATGGCGAACAAACAACTAGATGTAAAGAAATGTAATATATGTTTGCATGGAATAGAATATACTCCCCTCCTATGAAGTGTATGTAGAAAATCAGCCCTTGCCCCTTGTGATGGATGCTAGAATGGATGCTTTGATGCTCTTGAATAGCCTTTGGATGTAACCTTAGGTGATGATAGCTAATGCTTTGTGTTTTGTCCCTTATTATGATCATATAACTTTATATTTATATGATTCCCTTGCTTGAATTTTGTAACTAACCCCGAAAAGGTCGAATACCAAAAATATAAGATGTTTAAATGGCTAGAAATGACACAAAAGAGGTGAGTAAAGTACAAAGAGGTCAGGAGAACCCAAAGGGAACGTGAGCACTTGATGTTAGCATCCTGGATAGGCACCGATGTCTAGACTCATAGAAAATGAAGGGTCATAGATCAGACTGAGAAAAAAGGTGTGCAAGACCAAAAGTGACAGTAGAAAGAAAAAAATGGCCAAAGTCATGAGTTGATTATTACTTTTCTCACTTAGGAATCATTTGAATAGTAGTATGCAATCAAGACTAGATAATTACCCAAAGAGCGTGATTTAGTGTCTACAAGTTGTTGCATTGTGGCAGTAACGAGCCCCACCCAAAGTGGCTATAAGAATGGTAGTGAAACCTATTGTGGCAACATCCCCTACATCTCAAAAATGGATCACGAGAAGTAGACAATAGCGGAATCCAAAAAACAGTGTTGGGAGAATTTTCATATTAATCCATAAGGCCTTAGAGATGGGAAACCTCTAGAGCCACCTTCCTGGGTGCTTCCAAGTTTACACTTGAATTTACAAAAGCACATTAGAAACAATCATCGCTTTGTTAAAAACTAAAAGATTGCAATCAACAACATCATGAGAAAATATAGTTGAATTTCTATCTTTCTAAATGAAATATGAATTTTTTACTCTGAAAGTATGCCAAATTTGGGTAAATGTTATAGGGATGAGAGGTCAATATATTACCAAGATGTGCTACCAATAGAAAATCTCGGGTTAAGAATTCATGAATCCAATACCAAATAATATATTCTTTTTAGTAGAACCAAAATAGATTCATAACGATTTTAATTTGACCATAAAAATGGTATTACGGTTGTAGGAATCCTAAATGGATAATCCTAAAACCGAGAGATAAACCACAATAAGATAGATACCATGCGAAATGAGCAAGCTTGGGTTCAACAATAATAGTCTAAATAGTAGTAAATTTGTATTTATAACTTTGCACAGTAGAACATAGTGACCAATAGTGATTGATCTTTTCCACCATGGGTAACTTGGGAGAAAGTGGCTTGTAGCCCCTATTGGGTGAGTAACTTTGAAATAATGTTTCTAGATACCATTTTCAATATTTCCACCAAGGGTAGGAAGAATGGACACCAATTTTGTGGAGTGTTTCCTCGAGGATAATTATAGTCACTAAATCACGCACTTACTATGTACATCTAGCCTCTAAATATGTCATTTATATGCATGATTCATAAGCAATTGAATTACTCATTAACATCCCTTCGCTTTGCTTTGACATTATTTTTTGTATTTATCACTTGTTGTTTCTAGACTACACCTTACAATTTTGCATACTAGCCGACATCCTACTTAGTTCCAATTTTATTATTTTATCTTTTGTGCACCTTGTACAAAACCACCCATTAGGGACAGGAGTGCCTGGATGTTAGTATCCCCTTTGTACACTTTTTTCCTCCCTTTTTATGATTTGTCAAATGTTACTTCTTTCATGGATTTTATTTACTACACTGGGTTTGCCTTTCACTTGTTAATGATGAAAATTAAGAAAAGGAATCATATATATACATGGATTATTTAACCTCATTATGGGTAAAAGCATTCAAGAGGTACATATTATTACAAGGAGTTAATATTATCTATCTACTACATCAAGGACTACATACTTCACTACATTAGAGGGTTTATTTTGAATTCCATCCCACACATTTATTTTTACATCCAAGTACTTATATCCCACTATCTTTGTGTGATTGGCACTAGGGCAGCCTAGCTTAAGGGACACTATTCCAATCACACACACATACAAGAACTACATTAAGTCTAAAATGTAGTGCAATGCTCAGTTCCAATCACATTGGGGTGACCGATGAGGTCATTCCCACTTAAGCATATGTATTATTTATTCATCTAATGTGAGTTTGAGTATTGTATAGGTAGTTAGGGTTTGTTTTGTATATTCATGTGTGATAAAGTAGAAGTGCAGTGAATTTGATGTGACCTATTGGGGTTAGCACACCGGTTGTACATACAATATATTAGATATAAGCATACATGCAAATAAAAGTGAATATTCTACCAGAAGAAATATACAAAACAAGAGACATAAATCAACACCAGATTTAACATAGTTCACCCAGTGTGGGCTACTTCCACCAAGAAACAAGCCAATCTATTATCCAAAGCTTTGACAAGATATACAATGAAGATTTACAATCTTCCACACCTCTCATATGTACAGTACTTTCTTTCTCTCAAGCTTTTGCTTCATCACCAAGAAATTTTTTCAAGTTCTTTCTAATTCTTGTTAATTCTCTTACTTCTAAACCCTAGATTTTATGCTTATATATTCGTTTATAGACTTCGGGCACTCAACCATGTAATTACAATCAATAGAAATACTTTAATGCTAAAAATAGATCTAATTCCTGAGAGTTAATTAAAACATCCTCACACAAGTAACCGATGCCAGTTCCGACCTTGCTTGATCGATGCCAGTCCTGGGTGACCAGCCCTTAATGATGACGGTTACTGTATTTTCCAGAAAGTTTCCATTGCATGCTAAAATACAGTAATTGAGCTCCACAACTCAACAATATCCCACTTGGAGATTAATTACTGCACCATACCTATATACGTCATTCTTGGATTCTTCCTTAGCTCTGTTTCTTCCTCTTCAAGTCTCAAACTTGAATACCAATAGAAGTGGAGTGTAGCTCCAACTTCTCCTTTGCTAATGGCTTCGTTAGCATATCCACAAGGTTCTTACTCGTATGAATCCTTTCCAAATTCAACTGTCCACCCTCCAATACCTGTCGTATGAAGTGATACCTCAACTAAATGTGTTTTGTTATCGAATGAAATGCTGCGTTCTTTGCCAAATGAATTACACTCTGACTGTCACTGAATAATTTATAGTCAGTTTGCTCCTTTCCCAACTCTTCCATTAACCTACTCATCTATATCATCTCCTTGCTAGCCTCTGTAGCTACAACATACTCTACCTTTGTAGTAGACAAAGCCACAACCTTCTACAATCTTGAAATCCAACTAACTATCATCCCACCTACCGTGAATATATCCAGTAGTGCTCCTCCTACCATCCAGATCTCCAGCCATATCCGAATCAACATAGCCTTATAATGAAATATCTGAACCTCCATAGCATAACTCCATGCTAGATGTCCCTTTAAAATACCTAAGTATCCATTGGACTAATTTCTAATGCTCTTTACCTGGATTAGCCATATATCTAGTCACAACTCCCACTTCCTGTGAAATGTCTGGTCTTTTACAAACCATAACATACATGAGACTTCCAACTGTTGAAGCATATAGCACTCGTGTCATGTATTTGACCTCCTCATGTGATGATGGACACTGATATTTTCTCAATTTGAAGTGTCTAACCATAGGTTTACTAACAGGTTTTACATTCTACATGTTGAAACTTTCTAACACCTTGTAGATATAATCCTCCTGAGACAAATACAATTTCTTGTTTTTCCTGTCTCTATGTATTTACATGCCAAGGATTCTTTTCACAGCTCCTAAATCCTTCATAGCAAATGTGTGATCTAGCTTTCCCTTAAGCTCACCAATGTCCTGCATACTACATCCTGCAATAAGCATATCATCTACATACAATAACAAAATAATATAGCTCCCATTTTCAAGCTTCTTGAAATAAACATAATGGTCATATTCACATCTCAAGTAACCATGCTCATGCATAAAACTATCAAACCTCATGTACCATTACCTTGGAGCTTGCTTGAGCCCATATAGGCTCTTTTTCAACCTGCACACTAGTTTCTCCTTACCCTTGACTTCATACCCAAGCGGTTGCTGCATATAAATCTCTTCATCCCAATCACCATGAAGGAAATCTGTCTTCACATCTAGTTACTCTAAGTGCAAATATTCTACTGCAACTAAACTCAATACAGTACGAATAGAAGTCATCTTAACAACATGAGAAAATATTTCACTAAATTCAATACCTGCTTCCTGTGCAAATCCCTTTACTACAAGCCTTGCCTTGTACCTATTCTGTCCACCATCTTCTTCCCTGATCCTATAAACCCACTTGTTCCGCAATGTTCTCTTACCTGCTGACAACTTAACCGAATCCCAAGTCTGGTTCTGTTCCAAGGAGTCCATCTCCTCATCCATGCCATGCTCCCACTGAACGTGAGTCGTATCTTGCATTGCTTCTTCAAAGCTCTCTGGTTCACCATTATCAGTCATTAATAAATAAAATAGAGAAGGTGTAAATATTTCTATAACTTTACTTACCATTTATGACCTTCTCATAGGAGTTTGGGGTACCAGAGGCTCAATCTAGACCTCCAAGACATTCCTATCCAAATCTGACAGTGACTGACGCTGGTGACCTCTAACCGACGTTGGTTCTGCTAACCGATGCCAGTTTGGATCCTCTATAACGGATACCAGTTCGTTTGACCGGTACTTGTACGATAGAAAAGTGACATGCGAGCATGAGAATCTACAAACAAATTTCTTCGTACTCTACCTCCTAAGGTCATGCCGAGACAGCCGGTGAGGATGGAATATATATAGATACAGACAAACTAGTTAGGCAATCTTATATCCTCAACACGCAATAATGGAATCTGCGAATCTAAGGAAAAGAAGGCTCTCCTAACCTGAATTGGTGTAATGGATCATTCAGATATAATAGCTGCTCGGAGGCTCCAATCAATGTCGAGCTCTGCCGAGATCCTATTTATTGGCTGTTGGATACGTGGAAAAAGACCTGTAGGTGTTTCGTGTATATTTCCAGACAAGGTCATGGAAAATGGTGATGAGAGGTGTGGTGGATCCTCTGAAGTTTTATGGATGATTCTTTGGTTTAGTCCAAGAAATCCCTAGCCTGATTGGCTGTTATATTTAATATGGAGAATTGTGTAATGATATCTGGTGGAAGTGGTGAGGATCTGAATATTAGTGTGCGTAAACCAACATCAATGTCTGATTGATTGGTAGGCCCATTGGGTTATGGGACCTGTGGATCACAACCATAAGTTTGTGGTTGTGGCAGACCTCCTATGGTCATATGAGGAGTCAATCTCTTCTCCCGACTATCCAATAGTCATAAGCTTTTTCAGCCTCTATGTTTAGAACTAGAAGTTGTGTAATTTTCTCAGAATACCTTACAGGTGTTCTGGAAACTTGAATACGTAAGCCAGTATCTATGTCGATGAGGAGGTCTCCTGCGTTGGGCTGTGGAACTAAAGGATCGCAACCAAATATTTGTTCTCTTTTGAGTTCTTGTATGGTCATGCGGATATCCTATTAAGGAAGTTTGTAGCTGGGGTGATTTGACCAGAATGTGTATGCCTTGTTGTCCTCAATATTCAACTCTCTCAATTTTTCACTAACCTGCTCGTAGGTTTACTGTTGTTCGAAAAACCTGAATCCTAAGGTCTTGATCTATATCAGCTAGTGTTGTGGGGAGATTTGGTTGAGGCACTATTGGTTCAAATACATATTCTCTGGGCTCTCTAGGTCCCATGATTGTCATGCAAAGATGATTCAATTTTAACTGAAATGAATAAGCTAATTATGAAAGATATATCTACACTATGCATATATTCTTTTATTTTTTGTATTTTCGATGAAGTATTTTAATGAATTTAAAAGAGCAGCTATTCTAATATATTCAGAAAATGGACAATTAATCTAATAACAAAATCAAAACAAGCAACGTAGCCTGGTATAGCTATTTGCCTGTGTAGTTGTGAGTTTATCCTAAATATTTAAATAACTAACTAATTTTAATCAAAAGACTCTCAATCCTACCTCAGAAGTGAGGAATGAATCATAGTTTCTCAGAAACTATCATTCCCCACAGCTTCCCTGGTGATATCGAAAGTGAGCTTTAACTGAAATGAAATAATTTACTACTCTATTTGATATATTTTAATTGGAACTTTGATAGCTCAAACATGGAGTTTACAGAATAGTGGTAAATCCGGTTGTGTGTGACTTTGTCCCCTCACTGTGATCTCCTCATTCCTTCATGTTCACGTGAATCCAGAAAAGCATGTATATGATAGCATCAACAGAAGAAGATACTCGAACAATGGCAGCTTTGGATATAGATCGAATACAATGCAAGTAAGAGAGGGATAGTGCAAGTGAACAGAGCTTGACTATGCAATTCCTAGCAGGATTTATTGCGGGAATACAACACAAATACACCAAGAATTCTAGAAACTATCTTTTGTGATAAACAAAACCTGCAACTCTAAGATGGATTTTAATTTAAAATGAAACTATCCTATGCTAAACTGATTGTATGGAACAACAATGAAGTAAGATGGAAACAAGAAGATCAAATGATCTCTAAACAGCAAGGGAAGACTGATAACTGATGCAAAATATGAAACTATTGGAACTCTAAGCAAGAACTTCAAACAAACTGAATAATTAAACAGAGAAGGAGAGGGGCCTTTTGTTTGAAAACAAGCTGGCTATTTATAGCAATTACATTTACCAGAGGGTAACTCCCAATTGATCTCTTTTACTATAAACAAAGGGAAAACACTATTTACTGGGCGGCCAAAACATAAATGCAAGCCAAAGTGGGTGAAGAATGTGGGTGAAAGTTGAATTTTTACATTTGACGTATTCATTGGAATGTTCTGGAAAACGTGCATAGGTCCACTGCCCTACACAGGGCAGTGGTTACAAGACCACCGCCCTATCCTGGGCGGCAGGGTGGCGGTCCTATCACTTAAGACCAAAATGCAAAGAAAAAGGGGGCAGAGGACAGAACGAAACACACAGAGCTTGGATAAAACATTTAGGATGCAAACATACACTTGGCGATCTTTTTCTGGATTCCGAACACCTTGCAAAGAGACCTAAATCATCATTGGGGCTTCTGTAACCTCTTTCTGGCAGTACTGTACCTACATTTTTGGGTACGTACATATTGCCCCCTCGGGGAAGTGTTTTAGCCATGAAGAGGCATAAAACGGTGGGTCCAGTATGGCAGTCCCAAAATGGGGAGTTATAAATTATACCCGACATGCTCATGTGTCGAAATGTTGCCATCCAAATTCCCGCTACCTACAAAATGAAAAGAGGACTCAAGTGCAGATAGATAAAATAAAACGAAAAATAAAATTAAATTAATATGAAATGAGGACTTACCATTTGCACGGGGATTAGAACTTACCTCCGTCGACGCTCCATTTCTGTGAAGAAAAACATTCAAAACCAAATTAGAATACTATATATATTTAAAACGAGCTCATTTTACTATTCATTTGCGTGTGTTGATTTGGTGGTTTTTGAGCTATGGGACCCACGGTGACCATTTTCGACAAGAGTATAGTCAAAACGTCCATTACGAGATTGTGATCATGCCTTCGAGAGTAGAACATCGACTCGTGAAGTCTCAGGTTAGTTCTTCTTAATTTATCATTTTTAAACCTAAAAAATAGAAATGTAGAAATCTTTGTCTTGGGGGATTATTTTCGAAAATGCTAGTTTTAAATGAGTCTCTAGGGGGGGCACCCATAGGGTAGGTCTTTATTTCATCTAAAATGATGTATTTTTGCATTTTTAAAGTTTTTAGGGCTTTCGAGCCATTTGGCGATTCGGGACAGGACCGCCACCTTGCATAGGGTGGTGGTCATGGGACCGCTGCCCTATGAAGGTGGTGGTTACAAGACCATCACCCTATAAGGCAGCGGTTACAGGATCGCTACCATAGAAGGCGGCGGTTACGAAATCGCCGCTCTGCACAGGGTGGTAATTTTGAATAGAATGCAAAAAGAGATGTATTACTTGATTGTTTTTGCATTTTTGGCATTTTTATATGTTCCTGATGATTTTTCTAGTTGGATTATGTTACTAATTTACTCCTTTTCTGTGTTTTGGGTGGATGTAGAAGGAGGAGTATATCAGATGGAGCAGAGAGAGGGAGTGTGATTGGATCCTGGCAGTGTTGGATGCATTGACCCAGGCTGAGAGAGACACTTTGCAGTGGGCTGGCATCTTGCGGATCTCTCGGGTTCCTCACGTTGCTCCTTCCAGTCACATACTATGTGACTTATTCTCATATTGGGATGCCGACCGGAATACCTTCCGGTTACCAGGTGCTAGGGGTGAGTGGACTATCACCCTTGAGGATGTCTACCGTATATTGGGGGTCCCGATTCTTGGGAGGCGGCTATCTCTTAAGACAGCAGTATCCAGATCTCAGATGGTCCAGTGGGCCACATATATGGGAGATGTTGTTGTTTCCATGGGGTCAAAGAAGGGGGTGAAGGTTCACTCTATTGTTGAGTCAAATATTCATGTGCTCCACAAGGCTATTATGGGCATCCTTGCCTTGCGGTTGATTGGGGATAAGGGAGGGGATACTCTTTTATACTGTTGGGCTCCTATTATTGCACAAATTGAGGCACATGGCCACATTTATGCTTGGGGAGTGATCATCCTTGGGACCACCTATCATGATTTGTATAGGGTGGTCAGATTACAGGGGCAGTCATTGAGTCACCCTACTCTAGTCATGAGTTGGGTGTATGAGCACATCATTCCCTACGGGAGAGGTGTACAGGCAGAGGATCCTGGGGCTGTTAGGGTAGCGAGATGGACAAGGATGACCATACTTAGGATGCCACACCAGCCAGTGGCTTCTTTGACTACTGCAGACATAGAGGCCACTCCTTATCAAGCCATGACAGGGTTATGGGGAGAGGAGACACTCACATTGATTACTTGCCATACTACTAGTCAGCTGATAGAAAGGATGAGGAAGTTGGAGATCCACCCCTTCGACAGAGTACCACAATAGTTTGGCCTCCCCTATATTGATATGTTTCCTCCAGTATATAGATCTATTCGCGAGGCCAGGGGAGGTCCTAGAGGCCAAGGTTGGACCATGATCACTCCTGGCATTCCCATTACAGCTAGGAGGGTGATTCGTACCTGAGGGGTAGCTAGTGCTCCTCAAGCACCTTTACTTCAGATCGGAGCCGGTCCTGCTTATAGTGGAGATGAGCCCATTGATGTGGACTTAGAGTCTGAGGAGTTCACAGGGGAGGAGACGGAGGAGGGTGAGACCGGGGCTGGTGGGATAGAGGAGGATGACAAAAATTTTGAGTGGCATGACACTCAGGATATCTTGTGGGCCGAGAGGGCAGAGGAGAGTGTAGAGAAGGTGACCCTAATTTCAGAGGAGTTTCCCTCTCAAGATTTAGGGGGAGATGATGATTATGTGGCAGGATGTCACTTTGTTCCAGATGTGGGAGAGGCACGACAGTCGATGGCAGCGTTAGTAGCAGGCACAGATCCTAGAGATCCCACCTGGATGCTTGGAGATCTGAGTGAGTTACTACTCTTTTCTCAATTTTTGTTTTAGTTAGAAATGTTTAGTTGATATTTCCCTTTTTTTGTTTCATTTTTTTTTGAATTTATCAGGAATAAATTTCTAACTTATTTATTTCCCCTTTTTTATTTGCAGTGACTGCTGAGGGATGGCGAGACTTGATTCGCCAGGTGTGCACGAACACTCTACTACTCCCTTTGGAGAGTACACGGGCTGAGATTACTGCGTATGTGAGAGAGCCTTCAGTAGCCAGTAGAAATACCGATGTGTTTGCCCCTGTCTGGAAGGTGGAAAAGATCATGACTTCTCTCCATGTTGAGGTAGCTGGATATAGGACTGTGGAGCGCTTGATGAGGAGGAGTCCTTCTCACAGTGAGACCACAACTACTGGCCGTGATCATGAGCCCTCAATACATTCAAATCATCGTCACAACAGAAGTCCTAGATGAGGTCGTGCGCCTTCTGAGGGATCTCACAGGGATTGAGAGATGATGGTCCCTTTTTGTAGTGATTTTTGGTCAGATATTTATACGAGTGTTTTTGTATTTTTTGGGCTCATTGAGCATTTTGACCATGCCTAGTGCATGATGGCATTGTATATAAAACACGATATATATATATATATATATATATATATATATATATATATTTATGGATCTAGATCTTCTTGTATCTAGAATTTTGTGATTCATTTCCCATGTGTACACTAGATGTTTTTAGAGTATTTGTTTTTATATGCTTTTCAAAATGTATGCAATGGATGACAAATGATAACAAACACTGAACATAAATGTTTTAACTTTATTTGCTTTTGTAATGCTGATATGTGATGATGTAAAACATATTGTAGTACTGAAATTTTGGCTTCTTTGGGCAATGTCTGTTGTTTCTTCTTGTTTTGGCAAAACGTGATGAATATGTAGTGATAAAGAGATAAACTTGCCCCATTTCTAACTCCACGCAACTAGTAAGATGCGAGGGCTCAACACCAAGAGTTGGGAAGGGCGCAAATTATATGAGTTTGACTGAATGGAATGATGAGAGATAGACAAACCAGTGACAGAAACCAAACTTAGACCCACACACTTACCCTACTCAAAACTACCACCAAGCTCAGAAGGCAACTTACTTTCCAGTTTATCTAGACTTAGATCTATAAATGGCAACCTGGTTGACAAAATCTGGTTTTGAGGATTTGATCTCTTTGGAATTTGGACACTTATTTCCACTTAATATAATTTGATCTTACCAAGATTTGTTAATTTGTGTGAATGGACCCCCCACACCTTGCCACATGCTACTAGAAAGAAGCATGGGTTTGTCACCAAAGATAGGATATAGGCGAGTAAGGGCACTTCTTTCATTTCCCAACCTTGCACCACTGGTAAGAGATGCGGGCTTATCACCGAAGGTTGGTGGGGCAAAGAAGTGTATAAAAATAAAATATTCTATTTGTTTGGTATTTTTTATTCTATTTGATTTTGACCCTTCTGATCTGTGATTTTGGAATATCCTTGTTTCAAAGAGATGTAAGAGGGATAGATGTGACACCAAGAAGCTTCTAGAACAGACCGTAGGTAAGAACAACTTCACCTAGTAGAAAGAAAGAGCAAAAACAAGTATGCAGGCCTTGGTATGGTTTTCGTCAATATTTGTCTGTCAAACTTGATGAAAAGATTTTGAAACTATTTGATGATATTATGAAAACTGAAGAGGTATGATTTTGAATGCTTTTTCCAACATTTTGAGAAATTTATAATAGATTGCTTAAGAGTAAGTTCCTTGACTACAATTTTTATGGAATGAGTAAGCAAAATGAAACAACTAAGTGACTAATGTAATGCAGGTAGATATAATGTACAAATGGTGGTTTGATGATTTATGCATAAAACTGTTTAAGATGCAAGGAATTGACTGTTTCATTGAATTCCTCATCTTCTAATGTACATAAGAGATACACACCATTTCTATAGTCCTTCATGACTCGGTATGGGCCCAACCACTTGGGCCAGAATTTCCTTCCTTCGCCGGTTTTCTTATCAATCCGGTTGTCTAGTCTTAGAACTAGATCTCCCTCATATATTTCTCATTCGTAGACTTTTTTGTTATATTGCCAGCACATCCGGTCTGCATAGGCTTTGTGCCGTTGTTTAGAATTTAGCCTGGCCTCATCAAGGCTTTCTAGTTGAGAGAGGCATGCCTCTTTATAGGCATCTCCTCCCATAATCCCTTGTAATGAGATGCGAAGACTAGGTATTTTAACCTCAAGCAGGAGAACTGCTTCTGCCCCGAATACTAATGAGAAAGGGGTTGCTCCTGTTGGTGTTCTTATTGAGGTTCAATGGGCCCACAAGACTGGATATAATTTTAGATGCCAATCTCTTTTGTTCTCCTTAACTGTTTTGAGGAGAATAGCCTTTAATGTTTTGTTTGTTGCTTCAGCTTGTCCATTGGCTTGAGGGTAGTAAAGAGAGGCCGTATGATGGTTTATTTTGAATTTTCTGCATAACTCGTGGACCTCATCATTCTTAAAGGATGTGCCATTATCTGAGATAATGACTTGTGGGACACCGTACCTACAAATGATTTGGTTCAGAATGAACTTGGTGATTACTGAACCTGGTATGGTGGTGAGAGGCATGGCCTCTACCCATTTGGTAAAATATTTTGTGGCCGTAATTATAAATTTATGGCCATTTGTCAAAGAGGGAGAGAATTTCAATATCAAATCTAGACCCCACATGGAGAAAGGCCACGGGGTTTCTATTGGTTGCAGAGATTGTGCTGACATGTAAATCTCATGGGAGAATTCTTGGCATTTGTGGCACTTACGTACAAACTCTATTGCATCATGCTTAAGAGTGGGCCAAAATAGCCCATCTGATGTATTTTATGAGTAGTGGCGTGACCATCGAAGTGACATCCACATATCCCACTATGGAATTCATAAAGAATCTTCTTGGATTCTTCTGTGTCGATGCATCTTAAAAGCATGCCATTACAGGCTTTATGGTAGAGTACTTGTTCTAGAATAACGTATTTAGTGGCGATAATGCATAAATACCTTCTTTATTGTGATGTGGCACCTTCTGGGTACGTATGGTCCATGATAAAATTGATGATGTCAGTGTACCAGGGACATGTAGAGATGGGGGGCCTAGTTTCGATAAAGTATATACACTCTTCGGGAAAGTCTAGATTTACCAGATCGCCTCCATCTAACGGATTGTCAGCTAACCAGTCTGCAATGATTTGTCCCTTAATGGATTTCTGGTTTACAAATGTTAATTCAAATTCACCCATTAAGGTTATGAAACATCCAACCTTTTTAGATAAAGACCCTTGCGTGAGGAATGTTCGTAAATGATCTGTCTTTACAATGACCCTTGTTTCTTGATTTAACATGTAATGTCTTAAACATTTTGTTGCAAAGACTATGGCAAGGCATTCTCTCTCTGCCTATGTATAACGTGTTTCATAATCGATCAACATTCGACTAATGAAATAGATGGTATGTTCTCATTTATCATTGTCTTCTTGAGCCAACATGCAGGCTAACGAGACATCAGTAGCTCGTGAGTACAAAATCAAAGGATGATCTGGTCTGGGAGGCATTAGCGTGGGCGGAGACAACAAGAAGCGTTTAACTGCTTCGAAGGCCTCATTGCATTCTTCTGTCTAATCAATGCTATAATATTTCTTTAATAGATTGTTGATTGGATGAATAGCAAAACTTAAATCTGGAATAAACCTTCAGATTGCACCGATTTTTTCAAGAAATGATCTGATACTAGACTTGTCTGATGGTGGAATCATTTCAAGAACAACCTAGATTTTGGCTGGATCAACATCAATCCCTCGTGAGGATATAATGTAACCCAGAAGCTTGCCTCCTGTCACACCAAATACGCATTTCTCTAGGTTTAATGTGACACCATATTTAATCAATCGTGAGAGGATGATATGGAGTACTTTTGGGTGATCACAGCGCTTCTTGGCCTTGGCCAACAAGTCATCTATGTAGGATTCCACAATTTTATGGATAAGATCATGGAATATGTATGTCATTGCCCGTTGGTATGTAGCGTCGACATTCTTAAGACCGAACGACATGACAGTGTAATAATAAGTTCCCCAGGGAGTTATAAACATGGTTTTGGCTTGATCCTTTTCAGATATTTTAATCTGATTATACCCTGAGAACCCATCCATGAGGGAGAATAGCTCAAATCCAGCTGCTGCATCAATAATAACGGTAATAGATGGTAACAGGAAATCATCTTTGGGACAAGCTTTGTTAATATCCCAAAAGTCTATGCAAATGCGTATCTTCCCATTCTTTTTGAGAATAGGGACAATATTAGATACCCATTGTGAATAGTCAACTAGTTTGATGAATCCCACTTGGAGAAGTTTCATTACTTCTTCTTTCACCATGAGAGCCACTTTTGGCTTCATTGGTCTTGACTTTTGTTTAATTGGTTTTGCATCTGGTTTAGTGACAAGATTATGTACTGCGATATGTGGTGCAATTCCTGTCATTTCTTTGTAGTTAAACACGAAATCCTTTTGATGCTATTTGAGGATTTGGGTGTGTATTTCTATCTCCTCTGGAGTTAACGAGGATCCCAATTTCAAAATTTTTGGTTCTTCCTCCATTTCAATGTTTATATCAATTGTTTCTTCGATTAAAGAAGCGTTGCCTTCTTCAAATTCAGGGGGCCAGAGGTAGTTCCAAACTCTCTCCATTCTCTACCTCGTAGATATCGAGATCCTTTTGTGGAGGAGACTCTATCATGGGATTTCCAAAGTAGGAAGAGGAATATGGTATTAGGGAAAGATCCACTATGTGGTGAGCAAGATGTAGCTCTGCATAGGCATTTAAATATTCGAGAGTGACTCTATCACTGTCAAAGTGATCCAGGATAGAAAAATCATTCTCAGATTCTTTATGAGTTAGGAGTGGGTTCATTGGTATTTTACGCACCAATGGTTCTGTATAAAGTGATACCGTAAAAATTGTGTTTTCCAACTCACTATTTGGAGTGAAGCGGGAAGATGAGGTTGCTATTGAATCGGCGAGGAGGTTCTTTTCTCGTGGGATTGCTTCAATTGATATGAAGTTGAATCCTTTGCTTATATCTAATACCGTTATTTTGTAGAGTTGTAAATGTTCAACTCTAGTCTCATATACCTCAGAGACTTGGTTTGCAACTAGTTGCGAGTCTCCTAGCACTCTAATGTTATCGACACCCATTCTTTTGGCTATGATGAGGCCAAGGAGGAGGGATTCGTATTCAGCCCCATTGTTTGTACACTCAAAGTTTAATTTAAAGGCAAAAGGTAGGATCTTTCCCTCGGGAGAAGTAAAGATCACACCTGCCCCAGCTCCAAAGTGACATCTAGCTCCATCGAAGTGGAGAGTCCAATATTTTCTTGGAAAAATGGATGTTGGGATATTTGTCATGTCTGTTTCTCCTGCCTCAGTTACTTCTACCATACAAACTTCGTCTGATGGAAGAGAACCAATTCCTAGGGTGTATCCCATACCCATAGAATCAAATGGTAGGAGAATGGGTAGATCTTTCTCTAGCAACTCGACAATTTTTGCGGTAGTCCCTAATGACACCATTTCTATGATGTTAGCCTCATTTTTGAGTGTTGGAATGCCCTCGACTAGATTTGTAATTTCTAATTCTGTGGTAGGTATCAACTTCTCTTCTGGTTTTGAATTAATTGGTTTGCTAAGTTGATTCGTTGGGAGTTCAAACTCGGAGTGAACGCCTGGTCTTTTCTTCAGGTCAGCTAGGTGTATATCGAAGGGTTTCGGGTCACCTTGTGCTACAAATATTTTCCCTAAGTGCAAAAATCTTATTTCCTGGAATAACATGGAAGGGATTGCCTTCATGCAGTGTATCCATGGTTGACTGAGGATCATATTATAGTTGGTTTCCTGATCTATAAAATAAAATTCAGTGAGGACTGTCTTAGGTCCCAAGGTGACTGGTTAAACTATGGTTCCAATTGAAGTGGCCTTAAGGCTATCATAATCTCTTAGCGTATTTTGTGTTGTGGAACAATTTGTTTCTCCATATCCTAGCTTTTGAAGAAAAGTGAAGGGGACTATGTTAACTACTGCCCCATCGTCAATCATTGAGTGTTTAACATAATTATTATAGACCCATACTTGTAAATGTAAAGCTGGGTCACCTCTACGTGTAATTTCAGCGTCTGTTGGCATTTTGCTTATATCAAATATAAACTCAGTATCCCTATCTGGCTGCCCTGGAGGGTAGACATCAAATTCTACATGGTTTACTTGTGTTTCCAGAGGAGGAGTAATGTTAATTAAATGACCAAGGCCTAATGCTTCTAAGAGAGCAGCCCTATGGGTGGGAGAGTTCTTCAACAAATCCAAGAAGGAAATATGAGAGAAGGTCTTTGTTAAGTCATTAATTAAATCATAAGCACCTATGGGTTTTACCAACGTTTGTTGAATGTTGTCTAGCTCTAATGGATAACTTGGAACTGGTTGAGAAGAATAATCCCATGTTCTTGTTATGGTTTCTATGGGTAGCTCGGTGTCTAACTCTACTAGACCAACTATCTTGGTTTGCGGTCGAGTTCCTAATTGGGGTGCGACTGGTGGATTTAATGAAGTTGAGGCTTCATGATCGTTATTTCCTTCCATAACACCCTTATTCGTTCTGCTCGGATCTAACCTATTATTGTTAGAATGATTTGGGAGTGGATCGTTAAAGATCTTGAGGGGTGCATTTTGAGGGGAAACTGCCCCTGTGTAAGTGTTTGGCATGGGTACTACAGAATTTGCTAAGAACATATCTATAAAGAGTTGTCTTTGGTCTTCTGGAAAACGTTGCACGAATTTATTTAGTCACGAAAAGTCCTAGTATCATGGCCTTGAATCTTGTGGAAACCACTATACAAATTGGGATTATACTTTCGAGGTTGTTGATTTGAAACCTGCTGTGGTCTGAAATTCTGATGAGGTTGCTGGTTGTTAGAGTTAAAATTTTGAGGCTGTTGCGTTTGGTTTTGACTCTGATATCCAATTGGGTTTTGATTTGGTCTTTGTGCTTGGATTTTCCATTGTTGTTGTTGTGGTGGACGATTAAAATCCACTGCATTGATTGTTGGAGTAAAATTTTTATTTCGCTTATTGTTAACGGGTGGCGAAACATTTACAACATTTACTCTTTTAACTTGGTCTGTTACTCCATCTGTTGTAACCTCGTGGTTTTTGTTAAGGATTTTGGGTCCTTGATTGGTATTCCTGGCATTAGGATAGGTCGTAGTGTTTTGATTGGGAATGATTAATTTCCTGTTTGTTCCGTATGTCTTACGACCACTATCTATTGCTGCTTGATCTATTCGGAGAGCACTCTCGAGTACTTCATCATAAGTTCTTAGTGGGAACTTCTGGACTTCTTCCTTTATCTCTCTATTGAGGGAATGAAGGAATAAATCACATAGTTCCATCTGATCCATGTTTGGAGCACTTGCTGATGAGTAGAGAACCGTACGCCATCTTTGGATAAAATGAGAAGTGGATTCATTATGCTCTTGTTTAATATGCAAGAATTCCCTGATTCCTGTTCTTAACAATTTGTTCATGTCAAAAGCTTTGATAAACTCTGACACAAGTTGTTTAAATGAGTATATTGAGGCTTCAGGTATTCTGTAGTACCAATCAAGGGTAATACCCTCTAAGGTTTTAGGTAATATCTTAGCAACAACCCCATCCCAAGGGAGTAGTTCTCGAATAGCCGTGGCATAGGCCTTGATATGTGCGTTTGGGTCTCCCTCCCCTTTGTATTTGGGTAAATTGGGAAGAGGAATTGGAAGCATGAAACTTCGTATGGTGAAATCTAGGGGTTCTTTTAAATATTTTGAGTAAGTCCCTACCGCATAGGCTTCGACCATTGATGGTGCCTGCTGAGGGGGTGGGGGTGGCATGGGTTGTTGATATGGCATAACATACGTATTTGCAGGGACATAAGGAAATCCCTGTGGTTGAGTGAACATCCCAGGAGAGGAGAACATGTCTCCCTGTGGTGATTTTGAATAAATGTTTAAGTAGGGAGGAGCATTGCTCTAATATGGATTGTTTGGTGCTAAACCAAGAGGTATCATATTTTCAACTGGAGTGGAGTTTGAAAACGTGATCCTAGTTGGTGTTTGTTGTGGATAGTTATATGAATGTTGAGGAGGCATGCCTAACATGCCTGTTCCTGTAAGGAGGTCAACCTGGCTAGGATGATGCAGAGGGTTGGGGATTCCTGCTTACCTGAAATATGAATTTTGATTTGCTTGAGCAAGTTCCAATCCTCTAACTTTTTCAACTAAGGCTGAGATGACCTCGATTGGTGAAGACACAGTGTTTTGCCTTAATGGTGTTTTTTGTACACCTTGAGGCTGTAAAGGGGTATGATACCCTTCTATGAATTGATCATTACCCTACCAAGCTTCACCGAGAGTATTTCCCATAGGTGGAGGAATGGGGGTGTTTTCTTGGAGTGGGATATTGGGTTGCATTTGCAAGCTTCCTATAGGTGGGTACATGTTTTGGAAGCATTGTTCACTTCTAGCCTGCTTCTAGCGTAGTGCGCTAAATACTCCTCATCCAAAAATGGGAGTGGATCTGACTGTCTACTAATTTGTGATCTAAAAAAAACCCGAGGAGATGAAATGGATTCTCTAGTAAACATCATATTGTTAGAGCCTAAGGGATCTGGTTATTGCATTTGTACAAGCTGATCCAACTCCTTAATTCATAATGAAGAACTAAAGCTAGTTCTTTGAGGGGGAGTTTGTGATGACAAGTAATTACTTGAATAGTTTTCAGCCCATGTAGAGAGTGAGGGTGACAGTTGTCTATTTGTTTGACCATAATTTGCTTCGAGACCTAAGAGAGGTCTGCCATATGCGTCATATCCCGACATATTCAGGGGGTATATGGATACTTGCAGAGTAATGGAAAAGAGTGAAGGTGGATGAAAATAAAAAGGGAACAATTGTTTGGTTCACGTCGGGTTCACCAATTTTGTATGATAGAAAAGTGACATGCGAGCATGAGAATCTACAAGTGGCTTTTCTTCATACCCAACCTCCCGAGGTCGTACTGGGACAACCTGTGAGGATGGAATATATATAGATACAAACAAACTAATTGGGCAATCTTATATCTTTGACACACAATAATGGAATCTGTGAATCTAAGGCAAAGAAGGCTCTCCTAACCTGAATTGGTGTAATGGATCGTTCGGATATAATAGCTTCTCGGAGGCTCCAATCAATGTCGAGCTCTGTTGAGATCCTATTTATTGGCTATTGGATACATGGAAAAAGACCTGTAGGTGTTTCGTGTATATTTCCAGACAAGGCCATGGAAAATGGTGATGAGAGGCGTGGTGGATCCTCTGGAGTTTTATGGATGATTCTCTGGTTTAGTCCAGAAATCCCTAGCTTGATTGGCTGCTATATTTAAATGGAGAATTATGTAATCATATCTGGCAGAAGTGGTGAGGATTTGAATATAAGTGTGCATAAATTAGCATCAATGTCTGATTGATCGGTAGGCCCGTTGGGTTGTGGGACTTGTGGATCACAACCGTAAGTTCGTGGTTGTGGCGGACCTCATATGGTCATATGAGGAGTCAATCTCTTCTCTCGACTATCCAATAGTCATAAGCTTTTTCAGCCTCTATGTTTAGAACTAGAAGTTGTGTAATTTTCTCAGAATACCTTACGGTGTTCTGGAAACTTGAATACGTAAGCCAGTATCTATGTCGATGAGGAGGTCTCCTGCGTTGGACTGTGGAACTAAAGGATCGTAACCAAATATTTGTTCTCTTTTGAGTTCTTATACGGTCATGCGGATATCCTATTAATGCAGTCTATAGTTGGGGTGATTTGACCAGAATGTGTATGCCTTGTCGTCCTCAATATTCAACTCTCTCAATTGTTCACTAACTGCTCGTAGGTTTACTATTGTTCGAAAAACCTGAATCATAAGGTCTTGATCTATATCAACTAGTGTTGTGGGGAGATTTGGTTGAGGCACTATTTCTTTAAATACATATTCTTTGGGCTCTCTAAGTCCCGTGATTGTCATGTAAAGATGATTCAATTTTAACCGAAACGAATAAGCTAATTATGAGAGATATATCTACACTATGCATATATTCTTTTATTTTTGTATTTTTGATGAAGTATTTTAATGAATTTAAAAGAGCAGTATTCTAATATATTCAGAAAATAGACAGTCAATCTAATAAAATAATCAAAACAAGCAACATAGCCTAGTATAGCTATTTACCTGTGCAGTTGTGAGTTTATCCTAAATATTTAATTAACTAATTTTAATTGAAAAACTCTCAATCCCACCTCAGAAGTGATGAATGAATCATAGTTTCTCAGAAACTATCATTCCCCACAGCTTCCATGGTGATATCGAAAGCGAGCTTTAATTGAAATGAAATAATTTACTACTCTATTTGATATATTGTAATTGGAACTTTGATAGCTCAAACATAGAGTTTACAGAATAGTGGTAAATCTGGTTGTGTGTGACTTTTTCCCCTCAGTGTGATCTCCTCATTCCTTCATGTTCACGTGAATCTAGAAAAGCCTGTATATGATAGCATCAACAGAAGAAGATACTTGAACAATGATAGCTTTGGATATAGACCGAATACAATGCAAGTAAGAGAGGGATAGTGCAAGTGAACAGAGCTTGACTATGTAATTCCTATCAGGATTTATTGTGGGAATACAACACAAATATGCTGAGAATTCTAGAAACTATCTTTTGTGACAAACAAAACCTGCAACTCTAAGATGGATTCTAATTTAAAATGAAACTATCCTATGCTAAACTGATTGTATGGAACATCAATGAAGTAAGATGGAAACAAGAAGATCAAATGATCTCTAAACAACAAGGGAAGACTGATAATTGATGCAAAATATGAAACTATTTGGAAGTCTAAGCAAGAACTTCAAGCAAACCAAATAATTAAATAGAGAAGGAGAGGGGCCATTTGTTTGAAAACAAACTGGCTATTTATAGTAATTGCATTTACCAGAGGGTAACTCCCAATTGATCTTTTTTACTATAAACAAAATTAAACACTATTTACTGGGCAGCCAAAACATAAATTCAAGCCAAAGTGGGTGAAGGATGTGGGTGAAAGTTGAATTTTTACATTTGACGCATTCGTCGGAATGTTTTGGAAAACGTGCACAGGACCGTTTCCTTGCACAAAGCGGCAGTTACAAGACCGCCGCCCTGTCTTGGGCAGCGGTCCTGTCACTTAAGACCAAAATCCAAAGAAAAAGGGGGCAGAGGACAGAACGAAACACACGGAGCTTGGATAAAGCATTTGGGATGCAAACATACACTTGGTGAGATTTTTCTGGATTCCGAACACCTTGCGAAGAGACCTGAATCATCATTGGGGCTTCTATAACCTCTTTCTAGTAGTACTGTACTACATTTTTGGGTACGTACAATGCCGGTTAGGGGTCAACTGACACCGGTTATTGTGTAACCCTATCGGTAATTCTTTTAAATCCGTGAGTTTATTTTCATCCATAAACTTCTCAACCGGTTCATCCTTGGGTACCAAAATTTGATCCATGTACATTCTATTTTCATTCCATTCAACACCACGACTCCTAATAATTTTAAAATTCTCTAAATCCCAAAGATGGAAACCGAAATCACCAGATCCATAACCAATGAAAGTGCACCTCTTGGATTTTGCATCCAATTTTTTCCTATTTTCCTTATCAATATGCATAAAAGCTTCTGAACCAAAAAAATTAAGAAAAGAAAGATCTACCTCTTTTTTGGTCCAAGCTTCCTCTGGTATTCCTCCATCTAGTGAACTTGAAGGTCCATGGTTAATCAAATAAACCGTTGTATCAACTGCTTCTACCCAAAACTGCAAGGACAATCCAGAATGTATCCTCATACTTCTAGCATGTTCCATGATTGTCCTATTCATTCTTTCTGCAACACCATTCTCCTATGGTGTTCTTAGATCTTTTCTTTCTCTACGTATCTCATTCACTAAACAATAATAATTGAAAGCCTTGCTACAATATTCACCACCATTGTTAGATCTAAGGAACTTTAACTTAGAATTTGATTCATTCTCAACAAGGGCTTTCCATCTTTTAAAAGTCTCAAAAACAATCAGATTTATGTTTAATACAATAACACCCATACATTTCTTGTAGCATCATCAATGAAAGTAACATAATACTAGGATCCTCCATGAGAAGCTACCTGAGCTGGTCCCCACATATTTAAGTGTACAAGCTCCAATTTCTACTCCTTCTTAGTTGCCCCAACTTTGAGAAATCTCACTCTCTTTTGTTTTCCAAAGATACAATGCTCACAGAAATCAAGATCTAAATCTTTCAAATCTGATAACTTACCCTTAGCCTTTAAGATCTCCATTACTTTTTGACTCATATGACCCAACCGATTATGCCACATGCATGCATCTGAATTCAAAGTAGATAATGCAGAAAAGGAATCAGTAATACAGGTAGATAAATATAGCGTTCCTACCTTCTTACCTCTTATCACAACAAGAGCACCCTTGGTGACTTTCCAAGAGTCTCCTGTAAAAGTAACCATGTAACCAAATTCACCTAGTTGCCTTACAGAAATAATATTCCTCATGAGGCTTGACACATGCCTCACATCTTTCAATACCCATGTATTTATATTTTGCAATTTTAGATGAACTTCCCCTTTACCAGTAATACTGCAAGGTTCATCATCACCCAAATAAACATGCCCAAAATTGCCTTGGACATAATTTCTGAAATAACCCTTATTAGGGGTTGCATGGAAAGAAGCTCCTGAATCTAAAACCCATGATTCAATTTTACTATCTAAAGAAATAATAAGAGCATATTGCATTACCTCTGATGAAACAAGATTTGATTATTTACCTTTATCAGATTGTTGGTTCTCTTTGTCCTTTGACCAACAATATTTTTTTGCATGTCCTTTCTTTCCACATTTCCAACAAGTAATTCCCTTACTTATGGATTTAGATCTGCTATCCCTTGACTTTGATTTCCCATTACTCTTACTATTTGATCTCTCCTTCTTCCTGCCCTTGCTTTCTACATTCAAAGCATTTCTAGATGATGATTTCTCTGTACTCTTCCTGTGAATTTCTTCATTCAAGATTATACTAACCACATCATCAAACTTGAAAATATTATTAGTAGATGTTCTATTACTAACAACCATTACCAAGTTATCCCAACTATCAGGCAACGAACATAAGAATAAAAGTTCTTTTACTTCATCATCAAATGGTATAGAAATCGATTTTAACTAATTTACAATAGATCGGAAATCATTCAAATGACTAGATGCAAATCTACCTTCATGAATCTTAGAACTAAATAGTTTCTTCATCAACTAAACTTTATTTAAAGCAATTGGTTTTTCATATAAATTAGCAAGAGATTTCATTAAGTCTACAGTAGAAGCCGCTTCTATAATATTGGAAGCCATGGATGCTACCATGCTCAATCTTATAGATCCCAAAGCCTTTCTATCAAGAATATTCCATCTTCATCATGTACATACTTCGTAGGTCTACTCTCATCCAACGTAAATACTTATCTTTAATCAGAAATCCTTTTGATTCATCACATAATTGATAATTTCAAGCCGTCCAATTTCTAATTACCTTGTATTAATTTTCTTACTTACTAAACCTTAGCTTTCCATGCAATAAAATATTCCCTCTTGAGTAGATTTTTCAGGGCACATAACCCATGTAACAAAGCTATAAATAGAAATTGGGGGTTAACACCGGTGTAAGAAATAATATCTAGATTCTAGAGTACATGCAAATAAAAGTGGATCCTCGCACAGGTAACCGATGCTATATAACCTAACACTGAGACATAAATCAACACCAAATTTAATGCTGGTTCCCCAGTGTTGGCTAACCGAAACAAACTGTATTTATTATCCAAAGCTTTGACATTATATAAATGAAGTAATTACAGCTTCCACAACTCTCATATGTACAGTACTTTGAAGGGAAGCTTTTAAGCTTACATTGACCAAGAATTCTCAGGTCTACACACACTTTGCAAGTTACTAATTCTTGTTACAATTACTTCTCCCTAACTTTATGACTTATATATCATTTCTAGATTAGGGCACTTAGCATGTAATTACAATTTTCCAGATAGATATACTTTAATGCCAAAATAGATCTAATTCCTGAGAGTTAATTAACCAACCCATCATCACATCCAGTAACTACATTTACAATTGAGACATTCTAAGCTGCTTATCGGTTCACTTCCTTGCTTGAATGATGCTCATACTTGACTTGCATATTGGGTGACCATGTCAGTATCCCCCTTAACTGATGACGATTAGTGTATTTTCCAACAAGATTTAGTTTTATGCTAAACTGAATTAATTGAACTCCATTCAACTTAACATGCCCATTATTAGATCTTCTAGGTGACTCCTCAGTACTAGTCAGATAACTAATGATTTGTGCATTTTATATCCAAGTTTATGTGGTTGTAATCCTCCTCATTCTCACCTGATAACCAATGTGAACATAGATCAAATCTTGCTATATACACTTTCTTAACCCTTCTCCACTAAATTTCAGTATCTTCTAGCTCAGTTTGCTTGGGTGTATTTTGGTATATTATTGACTTAATTTATTTTGAATTTTACTATCTAATAACATGTAGATTAACTGATATTTCTATGATAGTTAATACAACTCATTACACATACAAACTAAGATGTAAAGCATGAAACCCTAAATAAGAGAGGGAAACCCATGAGACTTAGTTGATTAAAACTAGGTTGTCTAGCATGCAAGATTGTATTTGGACTTTGAAAAGTGATGAAAAATATGCTCAATCCTTTGAATAATTGACTTTATAAATTATGGATCTCACAGGTGTACAAGGCCTCCAAAATCTACATACTCCTATTCGGCAGGACAGGGGTGTCATAGGCGTGGTGAATGACCAAATCTGGGCACCCGTGACTCGTAGGGGTATGCCATGGATCTGAATTTTGTTGTGTTCATAAGGATGATCAGAATTGGATCTCTTTTGAATCACTAGAGATGGGGTCACACTAATTTTACTACCGCAAGGTACCTGTAACCATATAAAAAAAGAAGTTCACCTGCATTCCACAACCAACCATGAAACCTAAAAAGAAAAATGGGATAGATGATGAGTCAGACTTACCCTGACAGTCACCTTGAGAGTGAAATGGAAGTGAGAATTGCACTACATCTCAAAATCCATGTAGTTCTTGTTGAGTGTGTATGTTAGAAATTGTGCCTCCATAGGTTGCCCTTGTGCAAGAACACATCCACTTGATAACATGGTTAAAGCTAGAATCTTGTCCCATCGTAGTAAAATGTGTGTAATGGAATAGAATGAAATTCCCCTATCCTATGCTAATTTATGCAGACATGCATCCCTTGTCCCTTGAATGGTATTTTCTAATTGAGATGGACCTCCGAAGAAGGTCAACTTTTGCTACCTATTCCTGGATGTTAAACTAAGTCCTGATGATAGGGAAAATGCTTAGTTCTCGGTCCTTGATCTTAAACTATTCATGCCAAGGGACTAGAGATGATTCCCTGGTTATAAAGATTGTAATTGAAAACTGAAAGACTTACACATAAGTGAAGAGGTGATAGCACCAGAAAAAGGGTGTGGAAATATCCCGCTGAGGGAGGAGGGAGTAAGGAAATACAATATGGTAAGGGGTCAAACAGACTGTGACACAAGCACCAAGTGCTCCATTCTACATGGGAATTGGTGTTTGAAACTCCATGAAACACAAAAAGATAAACTTGCAAATGAGAAATACAGGGTGCACAAAACAAAACAATAATAGAGAGGCAAGGAGATACAATACAATGAATGCTAGGGCTAAAAGAACACCAAAAATACATATTTTATTACTCTTATAATATGCACAGTCTATTACACGAGTACAGTAGAGGAAAAAAATACACTTTTCAATGCCCATTAGAAGGCTTTACAACTCATGGACACTAGAGAATGTACCCATTTAGCATAGATTTTCCCCATATCCTAGAATATGCCCCCACTTCTATCTCTAATGAGAAGTGTTACAATATATAGAAGAAGATGGATGATCTTGTAGAGAAGAAATGCAGTGAAATTCCCCCTTCAGTCCACCAAAAAAATTCATTAATTTATTGGAAAGTGAATCATGGGAGACTTGTTAACCTCATTTTTCAAGTGTCCTTTGGCTTGTGGAAGAAGAAAAAAGCACCATACTACATTAAATTTTTGCTGTTGGGATAGCTGGAACTGCACATTTGAAATCTAGACTATTTTTTGCCTTGTTTTCCCAGGCTACTTTCCATTTCTTATGATTTTTGTAGTGAAGAGCATGGAAATACAAGATCCAATGAGTAGTCAAAGTTCATTTGCATTTGATTCACTTGGGATAAAAGTTTATGCCAATGCTGGTAATTCCGAGGTGCCAAAATGCTGGCAAAAGCCTTCTGCTTTACGGGAAAGTGTGTACCTTGCTATGCTAAAAGAGTAAATGTTTTAATTGTGTCACGGTGTTGTGAAGAACTAGCTTGAATTGGGTGATTTTCCTGTCACCATTGACTTTGAAGTTATACCCACACTCGAATTTATGGACAACTCTGTTTCTGGGTTTCTTTACATTACGAGGTTTTGGGGAGACTAGTCTAGTCGCTTCACATCTCTATCGAATAGCCATCTACTTCGATAAGTAATACTACACATGGTAAAACCCCAAAAAAATCTTTACTTTATGGCCTTTGATGAAGGATTTTAGAACCGAATTAGCTTCAGATTCTCAACCCCCCATGGACTTAGAAGTTATGTCCCATCAGATTTCTGTATTGTAATGTCTTTCTTCTGTGGTCTACGGGGTAATTGTAGATTCCTACTGCTAACGGGTTCTGTATTACCCCACTGCTTCACAGTTGAGACCGATCCAAAACTCTGTATAACTCTCAACTCGCCGAGTAGCTACGTCATGGGAGCTCTCCAAGTTAATTTTCTTCCTTATCCCATTTTGAACTGGTTTCCTTTGTTTTGGTTATGACCCATTTCAGAGGTTTTAGGCTCGTTCTGGAACTGCATGGAATGGGTCCTTTTCTGTATTGCGGGTTGGGACCTGAACTGTATCTAGGAGCTAAAATGTTTAGCGGGTGAACATTGTTCCCCACACCCCTTATATGCTCCACACATTTACGCTGCATGTCAACAATTGTATTTCAGCTAAGTTAGGTTTGACAGGGAACATAACATCCCTTCGAAACGTGTTCTGATTTGGGCCTCCAAATGTGCTGAGGATCCCTGAACTGTCCCTGGTAGAATCACACAACACTACAAACTCCTCCCCCTTAACATAAGATGGCTAGAAATATGTGTTAGTGCAAACAAATCATGTAATAGAAAAAAAATGTAACAAGCAAGTGTGTAGACAAGATAGGCCACGAAAAATGAGCTTTAAATATGGGACATTGCTCACAGTGTCACAAGACAATTGGGGCCGAAGTGGCCAAAAGCATATAAATTGTGATCAAACAAGACATATGGCAGAGCCCGCAAAAAATGGCATATAATAGCAAACAATGACAAACAAATTGTATCACACAACCATGGTGGCATATAGTTTTGCAAATAAATTACTACACATGAAGCATCTGTTAACATGTTATAAAGATAAAAAGAATGACACGACATGTATGTACCAATGCAAAGTAATGTGTTAGAAAGTAGAAGTAGTAATTAATGAAACAATAACACTTGTAATGTGTGAGAGTAGTAAAAGTAGATGCCCCCATGAGCCTCAGTGGGACTGGAAAAGGATACAGTTTTGAGCATCATTACAACGTGTAAAAATATGTAAGATATTTTCATTCACTTGAAAATACCAAGTGAACGTGCATGTGTGTATATAGAAAGATAATGACATACTGAGTATCTGACTAGCATAGTAAGCAAAGTGCATCATGTAAGTAGTATAAGCAAGCAATAGTAAGTGCAACGAAGATATACAAATGTAGTTTATGAGTGTGATGGAATGGTATGCAATATGTGAAGATGGAAGGAGTAGCATGCCCTTTAGCAGATGTGTATGAGATGAGGTTCATTTATAAAATACCCCTCAACAATCAAGAATGAACCATAGAAAAAGAGTGCATCATCTAGAAATGGTTTGAGAATTTGTGCTCGAAAGATAGATCATAAAGCATAAAGCATGAAAAGTGAATGTGGTGAGGTTCATTTGGGATTTATACCCTCAATTGTTGAATATGAACCATGGAACTAGAGTGTGTCATAGGGTAATGGTTTGAGGATGTGCACTAGAAATATATATAATGAAACATAGAGCATGTAAAATGAATTTGGTGAGGTTTATTTTGGATTTATACCCTCATCATTCGAGAAAGAACTGTGGAATTAGAGTGTGTCATAAGGTAATATTTTGAGGATGTGTGCTAGAAAGATAGATCATGAAGTATAGAGTGTTGAAAATGAATGTGGTGAGGTTCATTTCATATTTAGACCCTTCGCATTTGAGCATGAACCATCAAACTAGAGTATGCCATTGAGTAATTTGGTGAAAGAACACTTTAGAGGTTTCTATTGAAGCTTTTTAGGTGGAGAGACGACATTAATAGTTTTCTTTGCTTCAGTGGGATTGGGAGATGGTTTGAACAAAAATTTAGCTTGAAACCTATTGAAAGATGATGAAGGAGAATATTGATATTTGAGTTTTCCCATAGATAAAATTTTGAATTTGCACATTTTAATCATATGGCATAATTGATCAATGAAGGATAGGTCTCAAAGATAACACTCTCCTGAAGTGGTGATAAAAGGGTTTGAATAAAAAGATCTTGCAATTTTGAATCAACAAGTACATTGGCCATCTTAACTAGATTGTTATTGTAACACAAAACATAGTCAACTATATTCTCATTAGATATTTGTTTGATTTGAGAAAGTTGTGCATAAGATATCTTGGTGCCGATATTGATTGAAAAGTGAGTAAGAAAATCATCGTGTAGATGCATAAAATAAGTTACCAAATGGAAAGATAGATCATAAAATGAACACACGAAATAATCTAGAAGGCTCCAAGGAAATAAGTTAGCTAGCAATGTATGATAATTCGGATAATCGAGACGTGCTGCATGAAAATATCTGAGATTCTCTTGAGGGTCACTATGGCCATTGAAGGTGGGAAGCTAAGGGGTGACAAATTTTAGAGGAAGTGGATAAGTAGAATTGATGGTTGTAAAAGGGGTTTGAAGAAGTAAGGAGGAATCAAGAGATGGAAAGGAACACAAAGTAGCTTGTTACAAGTAATATATTTAAAATTTTAGATCCTGATATAAGGAAGCTAGGTCTTGAGTGCTAGAATAAGATATTTTCCCAGTGTGATGAATAAGAGGAAAAGTGAAATGGTTGGTAGGAGTAGGAACGAACATGGGAACAATAGAAGTAGGTGAAAGGGTAGAAGAGGGAGGTTGTGTTGTAAGAGGAATGGAAGCAATATTAGAGGTAGGAGGGTTTAACTCAGCTAGATTGGTGGCCTCCTCATGAGCAATGAATAAAAGAAGATCTAGGTCTTGCGGATGTTCAACAAGATGAGCTTGGAGATCATGAAGGTCTTCATTAATAAAGGGTGAATAAGTTTCAGCCATGTTAAAAAGATGATAAAATTCCTTGAAGCAAGGTTGGGTTCAAGCGATGTGTTCACCAAATGATTTAATTTAATTTTAATTAAATCTAAGTATTGAAAAGTAACGGATGTATAAATGATAAAATACATAAATGACATAAGAAAACTAAACTGTAAACTACGAAATCCTAAGAAAGAGAGGGATATAGAATAACTTATCTGATTTATGTGTAACTTGGAACTGATCTAGATAGGGAGAAGTGATGAACATGATGACAATAATGTCATAATTGACCTCTGTAAATTTTGGAGCTCGTGAACAAGGTCAGATATGGGCACCAATGGTAGGACAAGGGTTCCAATGACAGGACATGGGCACTTGGGCACTGATGACCAAATCTAGGAGCCTATGACTGTGCAAAAGCCCAGGATCTAATTTTTGTTGTGTCACAAGGGTGTCATAATTAATATTTGTTGATGTGTATTGTTTGCACTATGATCACTGAAGGTATATGTAACCTATAAATGAAGAGTTCACCCAGACAAGCCCACAAACCACATCAAACCTAAAAAGGAAAATGTAGAATGAGGAGTTAGACTGACCCTGACAGTCACCATAAGAGTGAACTTACTACTGAGTGTTGCACTACATCTAAGAATCCATGTAATTCTTATGATTGTGTGTATAAATTGTGCCCTACGATGCCCTTGTGCAAGTTGCACTCGATCATAGGCTGTAACTAGAATAAAGAAAATGTAGTGGAATGTGTGAATGGAATAAAATGAACTTCCCCTCTGTATGCAGAGTATGTAACCCTTGTCCCTTGAATGGATGCTAGATGGATTCCTTTGAGTGCTTTAGGTGCCTTTTGGATGCAAGCTTAGGTGATGATAGTAATGTTTAGTGCTTGGTCCTTGATTTTTAACACAAAAATATGTATTTTTATGATTTCCTTGTTTGAATTTTGTAATTGAAAACTAGAAGGCCGACCCATAAGTGAATAAGATGCCCAAAAGATAAAAGACACCAAAAAATAGTGAGTAAGGCAGAAAAGGGTCAAGGGCACCTAGAGGGGACATGAGCATCTGGGTGCTGCTTTCCTGGATGGGAATTCATGTTTGAAGCCATCAAAGATAAACAAACAAAGTTTTGATTGGGCTATAGGACGTGTAAAACTAAATGAAAAATAAGAAATAAAGAAAAGAGTCCAAAGATAGTTGTTAACCACTAGTTTTCTTGCTTAGGGATCATGTAAATGCTAGTATGTTTTTAGGACCTGGAAATGTACCCAAGTGTGTGATTTTGTGTCTACAATATGCAACTTTGATAATACACCTAAAAAATTATTGGGCACAATCTCTCTTCCCCTTACCGCAGGATCTTGAACTCTTGATGTTCTATGCGATTAAACAAAAATATGAAAATAATAGATGTCTAATATGATTGCAATATAACAATAAATACTTAAACAATTAAGTATAATATAGATATAAACAAACTAAGCAAGAAAGTATAAAACCCTAGTTGTAAAGAGGAGATGAAATGACTAAGTTGATTCGCAACCAAATCTGAACTATTTTGGAATGTTGAGTTAATAAATAGAAGTGTTGCACAGAGCCTTAGAAAAATGTGCGAGTTGATGATATTACTGGAATGGGGCACTTGGAAAGGGGTAGGGGTGCCTACGGGTGCCACATACCAATACTGGGCACGTGTGACTACCAAAAACATTAGAAAATCGTATTTGACTACTCGTTGTCCTTCGCCTTTGGTCACTAGTAGGTCACACAATAATTGCTGAGGTGATGATAACATGTAATGAAAGAATGACTTGTAAATCCTGTTATCACAAAAAGTAGTACCCTGAGATTTGGTAGTGCATATCTCTACTTTTTTCTAACATGGGTACCAGCTCTCAAGATGTGGGATTTGCGTGCTTGAGGTGGACCTCTGGAGAAGGCCAACTTCTTCTACCTAAACGTACTGATATAACTACTCCTAATGCAAGAAAAACACCTAATTATGCTTAGTCTACAAATTCCAAAGAGAGAGAGAGAGAGAGAGAGAGAGAGAGAGAGAGAGAGATCATGAAAAAGGGAAATCCCACTCTAAGGGGTGGTGATAACACCAAGAAAAGGGGATGAGACATCCTGTCGAGGGATAATATAGAAGGAAAATGGAGTTGAGAGGGGCCAGACCAATGTGACACAGAACCAAATCTTCATTTACCATCTACACTCCATGAAACACAAAAAAAAAAATTGCAAATGAAAGCAACATGCACAAAATAGAACAATAATAATGGAGAGGCAAGGGAATGCAAGAAAAATAAAAAAGGGTTGAAGGAACACCACAATACACAATTTTTATTGCTCCATAATATACACAGTCCATTACAAATGTAGAATGGAGGCACAAATACATTTACAAAGTCCATATGAAGTCTCGCATCTCATAGACATTTAGAAAACAATTAGACAGAGCTTCCCCATATCCCATAATATCTCTCCTAAAAAATGAGAAGTGTTTACAATATATAGAAGTGAATAAGAGAAGGGGGAAAAAGTGACACTTGGATTCATACTCCCACCCAACAAAAAAATCATTGAATTCTCTAAAAATGGCATGGGCATCCTTAAAAATCATTTCCCCCATATACTCTAGCTTTTGTAAGAATAAATGGGCACCATACTTTCATTAATTGTGGTGGTTGGGCCTCGAAATGTACATTTTCATGTTGGAGAATTTTTTTAATTTTTTACATATCTAACCTCAATAAAATTGAGAGGTTACTTTTGCATTTCATAGAGGATGTTGAGACCTTTCTAACGATATAAAGTTTGCAAACAACGAAGCAATGGGTCAAAATTTATGGGCATTTTAAGTTCACGTAAAAAAATGTCATTTTCCTTTGTTGCACGACTTTTCCCGTGACTTTTTCCTTTTTTGGGTGGCTTGTTCCGCGACTTCTTCATTTGTTGCACGGATTTTTCCATGACATTTTCCTTTGTTGCGTGGATTTTTCCTTTTTTGCATGACTTTTTCCGCAAATTTTCCCTTTGTGACATTTTCTCCAAATTTTTCAATTTTTTCACTAACTCAGAATTTTCTTGGATTTGAGAGTTAGGAAAAATGAAGTAGAGTGCCCCAAAGCCAAAATTTCCCAAATTTACTCATTTTTTCTCAAATTTTACTAAGAATTGAACTCTTTTGCACCTAGAAGAAGATAAATGCACTAAAAAATGGTTCTAAGTCCCCAAAAACATGAAAATTACCTATTTTCTCCATATTCAACATTAGAACTCCACCAAAGTGCGCAGGTCCAATTTTCCCAAGTTTACCATTTTTTCAAGGGGGTAAAAATGGATAATAATTTGGTGACTCGTAGGGACATCTATCTAATAGATGAATTGATTAGTGGGCTTGAAGCATCCATTGTGGTGTCCTCTAGATTTCATCCTGAAATCTGCGACTACCCTATCCGAATTTTTTTCATACTTTTAAAATAATGGGTCATTTTGTGTTTTTATTGCCTGAAAGTTCTTGTATTGCGTCAAGATATTCCCAAAGAGCCATATTAGCCTTTTTCGCCAAATACCCAGATGCCCAAAATTGTTATATTCTGTCGTCGGGATTTGTCTGCGGGAAATTTGTATTTAATTATTTTGAGCCCCGTATGAGGCAATTTGCACTCCATTTTAACTCTGTTATGATTGAACATATCATTATTCCCTTATACCAGAAGGATTTTAACTAGGAATAAGTTTTGGGCTTTATTTGTAACTTTTGACAATTTTTCGTGTTTTTGTGGTGTCCCGTTTCGTTTTCTGTGAAATTTCTCTAGAACAATTCCTTTGCCGGGTAAGCCCAATTTTTGGCCTGAAGCAGCTAGAAAACATATACACATGTTATGCTCGGAGGAAGTCACCATCGGAGGTCTGGATCATTGGGAAAAAACGAAGTCGTGCACAGAAAAGCCCCTGCGGGGATGGACACATTTTTGAAAAACAAAGGATTTAAGCTGCAATGGAAAAAATAGAAGCAACATGCAAGTGGGATTTTATTGCCTGCCTTGCAGGGTACTTATTCCCGTGATATAAAATTCACTTAAGCTGCAGTGGGAAAATTAGAGGCTGCAGGTTGGCGGGAATTTATTGCCTGCCTTGCAGGGTAAAAAATTCCCATGGTGAAATAAAAGAAAAGTGACTTAAGTGAAATCACGGGATTTTATTGTTTGCCTTACAGGGTAAATAATCCCATTGTCAAAGTCAAATCACTTAAGTGGATCATGGGATTTCCGGGGCTGCCTTGCAGGGTAAAAAAATCCCATTGTCAGAAATTCTTAAAAATAGAATTCTATTATGCAAAAAAGTGCGACCCACCTTAGGTGAATAATAATGCATTAAATAAATATTTGTTAATATTTATTCACCCAATTTTGGCACCCAGGCTTGTGGAAAAGTCAACAAAAGTAAAGGGGAATAAATTAATTGGAAATAGAATTCCAAAATTAAATAAATTTAATTTATTTAATGCAACCCCTTTTGAGAAGGAATTAATACTTTTTAAAGTATTAAATGATTATATTAATTCCTATTTTCAGTGGCTATGGTCAAAGCACACTGTGAAGCTTAAGTGAAGTGAAGTGTGGATGATTAAATTGAATTAATTTAATTGATTGGATGGCTGTCCTTAAACATGCTATATTTAAAAAGAAGAGCTTGATTTTTAATTAATTAATTGCCTTTAATCGTTAGGGCAATTATTAATTATAGAATTGTGAGGGTTATATAAGCATGAGCAACCATATGGGTGAATTATTTAATTCACATGTAAAGAATTGTAGCTAAGAGGAAAAGTGCGCCCCCATTTGAAGAAGGATTTTGCTCAGGCAAGGTGGAAACAAGGCATTTGAACAAGGATTTTACTCAGGCAAGGTGGAAACAAGGCTAAAAGCTTCCAAATTTGGCACATGCTTTGAAGGAGGTTGATATTTTTCTGCATAATTGTTTGCACAAGTGTTACAGGAGCTCAGGTGTTGTTGAAAGGATTCATGCTCTCTTTCTATGCAAATTAAACACCATTTTTTGGGGCAGCAAGCTTGAAAAGTGCAGATTTTTACAATTAAAATTCACTATTCATGCTCCGGTGGCCATTTTTCTCTGAATAAATTGCAAGAATTCATTACAGGTGCTTTACAAAGGAAAAGGAGCTTTTATCAATGTCCAATACATTACATATATCCTCTGAATATGAAGAATTATCCAGATCTGCACCAGTATTGAAGAAATCCGGCCAAGTAAGAAGAAAAAGAATTATTCAAACGAAGATAGACAAAGCTATGGTGAAGAAAGATGAAAAAGAAAGCACAACGGAGTCATGCATCACTTCTAAATTTACAGATACTGGAGACACAGATCTAGGCTTGAAACCTCTTGCTGAATTGATAGACAAATCCAGAGCAGGAGAAACTTCACTCATGCGTGAAGATTAAAAGCAGTGGAATTATTCGAGTTGCAACTTTTCCATCCTTAGCCCAGTTGCCAAAGTTTGTTATGCAGGTGCAGACCCATATCTAGATGCAGATGCAAATCCAAATGTAGATCCAGATCCAGATCTCATAGTTGCAAAAGCTTCCGACACAAAGGCTTCATCCTCTTGTTTCGAATGCAACCTGTGAAGAAGTCAGTGCGTGGAAAATTCCTTTCAAGATCTTGTGCAAGTGCTCTCATCTTCTAGTTGAAGCCTTCATTGAATTTGCATTCCCCCTGAGTACTTTCCAGAATTTTTAATTGCTCATATGCAATTAAAAATAAAGATGATGAGTTATTCACGGCCAACCTTGCACTGATGCATGCACACCAGAAGAACTACAAAAGCTTCAAGGAGAAAAGAGAAGACAATGTGAAGGTAAAATTCCAGCTGCTTCCAATTCTAGCTTGCTTCTAGATCCAGCTACTCCCAGATCCAGTTTGGTGAGAATCAAAGGCAAAAGAATCAGCTGCATGCAGACATGAAAAATGACAAAGTCAGCTTTCCTCTTCCTTCTTCTTTCCTCCGACAAAGTAATTGAGTGATCAATTAAATTATACAACTTAAGTGATTGGTTTAAAAGCCATTACTTGAAGAAGTCAACTACTTGGAGATAGGTGGCACGTGCAAAGTAGAAGGTTCTATTTTCAATTGCAAATCATACATGTCACGCAAAGAGGAATTCCAGGAGGAAGATTGTCAGTTGTTTCTTTTCCGACTTCCACATGTGCCAGTTCAACTAAAACTTCCAACTTTTAATTGCCCCTCTACATTCTATAAGTAGAGGAAGAACCTTCGGGTTAATAATCGATCAGAATTTGTAAGCAACAATCAGGTGTTCTAGACTTTGCTGAACCCCTGAGAGCAACTTGGAGCAAAGGAATACAAAGGAGCAGGTTTCCGGAGAACTTTGTGTCATTGTGTACTGTGTTTCTTGCTTTTAATCTTAGATCTCTTAATAGACTTTGTGTTATTTTAGATCTGGATCTAGAGCTGCCTTTGTTTTATAATTTTGTGTGTTCATATCTATTAAGTTTCTTCTATGTGCATGCAATTATCTCTGCTATCTACTAATTGGGATGCACATCTTCCCCATTTCTTCTTTGTATTTCCTTTACTTCCTTCTTCTATAAAATACTTCCTTTCTTGAACAGCTGCTTACTTGCTGCAAAACTTCTTAGTTATGGTTCATGAACTAAGTGGTTAAAGTAAAACCCCTGATAGATAATAACACATTTTTATTGACAAATCTGACACGGGAGCCTCACCGGTTAAATGAGGAAGATTTATCTCATGACTGCCTAGATTTGATGCTATGCAGAAAATATAGCCAACACATTGGGTATGGAGTCAGCTTGATACACTTGAAAATTGAACTGAACTCTGCAAATCACACCCTTGAGTTTTCATCAAGCACATATTGGACCTGAGTTGACTGCTACGCCTGAATTTTCCAGCTTTTATAAGAAATCTTCAAAATTAGATCGAGTGGAAAATTGTTTTGAATCTGAAATTTTCTTTTCTTTGGAATATGATATGATAAGATGAAAGATGAAGCTCTGAATCTGTCCCAAAATATGATTTCTCTCCAAGTTTGAAGGACTGAAATTGATGATTTCTTAGCAAGTATGAAACATGCAGAAGTTTGTGGAACACATGCTAATCTAGAATGCACTTGGGACTACTGTTAAAAGTGATTTCCCCTAAACACTACCACTTGTAGCAATGGATTCTAAGAAGATAAATGCACTAAAAAATGGTTCTAAGTCCCCAAAAACATGAAAATTACCTTTTTTCTCCATATTCAACATTAGAACTCCACCAAAGTGCACAGGTCCAATTTTCCCAAGTTGCCCATTTTTTCAAGGGGGTAAAAATGGATAATAATTTGGTGACTCGTAGGGACATTTGTCTACTAGATGAGTTGATTAGTGAGCTTGAAGCATCCATTGGGTATGGAGTTAGCTTGATACACTTTAAAATTGAACTGAACTCTGCAAATCACACCCCTGAGTTCTCATGAAGCACATATTGAACCTGAGTTGACTGCTACGCTTGAATTTTCCAGTTTTTATAAGAAATATTTAAAATTAGATCGAGTGGAAAATTATTTTGAATCTGAAATTTTCTTTTCTTTGGAATATGATCTGATAAGATGAAAGATGAAGCTCTGAATCTGTCCCAAAATAAGATTTCTTTCCAAGTTTGAAGGACTGAAATTGATGATTTCTTAGCAAGTATGAAACATGCAGAAGTTTGTGGAACACATGCTGATCTAGAATGCACTTGGGACTAGTGTTAAAAGTGATTTCCCCCAAACACTACCACTTGTAACAATGGATTGTGCAAGAGAAACAACGAAGAAAAAACTATGTACAAAAGAGGAAATATCATACATGTCCCAAGTGGAACATGTAAAGTGTGCACAAGTACTTCTTCTGTTGAAAGCAAACCTACCCACTCTACTCTAACCGAAGGCAAAAGAAACTCAAACAAAAACGTGACACTGGTAAGGAGAAGTTTCTTCCCTTCCTCACAAACTAAGACCATGTGACTACTTTGGCACTGAAAATGGTCATTTATGAGAGTGAAAAACTGACTACAAGCTAATTTTCTCTGCATCTAGTTTTGAGAGGCATTGTAGCTGATCCTTGGTACTTTGACGCTCGTCCTCATGCTTGGAAGTAAGCATGACTAGTGGCAACTCTGACCTTTTCTCCATGAAGCTAGATACTTGATTGGGAAAGGTCTGATCCGTGGAATCAACCCATTTCTTCGAAATCCAACTTCAATAATGAAGTCATCCTGTAGACATTCCTAAAAAATATGATTGTTTGCATACTGATTTTGACCTTTTTACTCATCTACAAACAACTCATTTTTCACCTTGATGACTGATGGAATGGTTTTCATCCTTGTTATCTTCTTCCTCCTCATTCAACCCGAAGCTTGGAATATCAAACTCCTCAAGTTCATATTCAAGAGGACTATTATGAGCAACATGCTCTACTTGAATATTTTCATCCATGATAAGAGGCTCTTGTTGTTGAAAGATAAATGATGAGGAAACAAAAGTGGTGATTTCTATGGGCTCTTCTCCATCAATACAATCCTCTAAATCTGAAAAATATTCAACCTCTTCGATGTCCAAGTGTGCCAAGGATTCTTATTCCTCCATGGTAGGTTTTGGATTTGCAACTTGTTCACCATGATTCTCCTCATCCTTAAACATGAAATTTGAAAGCTCAAACTTGCTTAAAAATTAGATTTTTTGAAGGATGAAGTGGAAGAAGGGGCTAAAATATCTTATGTGACCTGTTCCTCACTCAAGACCTCTACATTTTTGTTGTCTTCCTCCATAACATGAAGCTCCTTGTGTATGGTTGCAGCTGGTAATGATAGTTTTAGTGGATCAATGCAACCTCCCAACAATGTAGCAAGCTCTAGGCACACAAGAAAAAGAGGATCATTGCATTCCATTGGAGTATCTTGCATACTTAGGATCTTTTCTTCCTTTGTTGATTCCTATGGGGATGGAACAACAATCTTCATTAATATGGTGCCATCATATATGTTGCACTCAAAGCATAAGGACTGTTGATCATCCTTTTCTTTTTCTTGCTCTTCTACAAAGTCAATCTTCACCACTTGTTCTCGAACCTTAACCTCTTGAGAAAGCCTAGTCATTGATTACATTTGAGTAATGTTAAACTTGGTAGCCCAATCTCTCAAATTTTGTGCTGATTCTTCTCTACTAGGCTCATCTATTTTCTTCCCTCCTTGGCAGATTTTGTGATTTTCTTCTCCCCAAAATGTGTTTGGGAGTGCAAGAGGAGGGGTGGGTTGGGATTCAATTGATTTTTGCAATGTTTGTGGTGGAAAGGAAGGTTTAATTTCTTATTTTTGTGGAGGGGAAGATGTTTTAGAAGGTAAAAGGGTAGAAGATAGAAGGTCAGATGGAAGGGAAGAAGATGGAGAAGTGGAATTCACAGCAGGGGCAACAGGTAGAAAGTTAGGGAAATGAGGTTCAGGTTGAGGTGGCATGGGTTGTGGAATGGGAAGATTGTGGGATGGTAATCCAGGGATTTCCCATTGATAGGGTTGTCTAGCATTAGATTCATAAGAATCTTTATTTTTGATCCATTCTCCAACTTGAGTCAATGTTTTTATTATAAAATGCAGCTTTTCTTGAGGACTAAACTTACTTGGTATAGAGCCAATACATGGATATGGAATGTTGCAACCAATTTGGGCTGATTTATGTGTCTCCTTAGTCCTTATCAGCACCATGCTCAACTCCAACTCTTGAAACTTTCTATACAAATATACATCTCCAGGAATAGGATAACCTCTAAAATATGCATATTCCTGCTCTTGGATAGCTCCATAGTTTGATGGATAACCAAACTGGCTTGTATCTTGCTCATGGGAACATACATACTGCTAATTTTGATCATAGAAATGATCTAGAGGTGGATTGTAATAACATGGAGTTGGATTTGAATAATACCGATGCTGTTACAAATGGGAATCCCATGATGGAAATGAAGTCATGATTGAAAAACTTCTTGAATGGAAGAAATGGAAAGATATGGAAAGAAAAAATGGATGGAAATAGATGAAAAAAAGGTATGCATCTCAGAAAATGGGTTGTGTAGCTATGTGGAGTCACCAGTTGTGATAAGAACATACCTCCAAAGGATGATTTTCATCAAAATCATAACAAAATTGCTGAAATGAATTGGTAAGGTGCTTCAAACATGTCCTACTAGGTGTGCCAGAACTGTTATCACAAAAAAGTAGCACCCTGAGATTTGGCAGTACAGATCTCTACTTTTTGCTAACAGGGTACCACCTCTCAAGTTGTGGGACTTGCGTGCTTGAGGTAGACCTTTGGAGAATTTCAGCTTTCTCTACCTAAACCTACTACTATAACTACTCCTAATGTAAGAAAAACACCTAACTATGCCTAGTCTAACAATTCTAAGGAGACAAAGAGAGAGTGCGTGAAAAAGGGAAATCCTACACTAAGGGGTGGTGATAGCACCAAGAAAATGGGATGAGACATCCTGCTATGGGAGAATAGAGAAAGAAAGTGGAGTTGAGAGGGGCTAGACCATTGTGACATAGACCCATATCTTCATTTACCATCTGTAATCCATGAAACACAATAACAAAAACCTGCAAATAAAAGAAACGTGCACAAAATAGAACAATAATAATTGAGAGGCAAGAGAATGCAAAAAAATTTATAAAGGGTTGAAGGAACACCACAATACACAATTTTTATTGCTCCATAATATACACAGTCCATTAAAAATGTAGAAAAGAGGCACACATACATTTATAGAGTCCATATGAAGGCTTGCAGCTCATAGACATTGAGGAAAAAATTAGACAGAGCTTCCCCATATCTGAGAATATCTCTCCTAAAAAATGAGAAGTGTTTACAATATATAGAAGTGAATGAGAGAAGGGAGAAAAAGTGAAACTCACATTTCTACTCCCACCCACCAACAACTGTCTTTGAATACTCTGAAAAGGGCATGTGCATCCTTACAAATATTTTCGCCCACGTACTCTAGCTTATGGAAGAAGAAATGGACACCATACATTTTCGTGCTGAGATGTTTTCCAATATTTTCATATCTAACCTCAATAAAATTGATATATTCATTTCCCATTGCATAAAGGATGTTGAGACCTTCCCAATGATATAAAGTTTGCAAAAAATAGAGCAATGGGTCAAAAATTATGGCCATTTTAAGTTCACACGAAAAATTGTCATTTTCCTTTGTTGCGTGGCTTTTCCTTTGTTGTGCAGATTTTTCCGCACATTTTTTCTTTGTTGCGTGGATTTTTCTGTGGGGTTTTCCTTTGTTGTACGGTGTTTTCCATGGATTTTTCCTTTATTGTGTGACTTTTCCCTTTGTGACATTTTCTCTATTTTTTTCAAAATTTTCATTAACTCCTTGGATTTTTCTTGGATTGGGGAGTTAGGAAAAATGAAGTAGAGTGCCCCAAATCCAAAATTTCCCAATTTTACTCATTTTTTCTCAAATTTGGCTAATAATTGAACTTGTTTTCCTCTAGAAGAAGAGAAAGGCACTAAAAATGGTTATAAGTCCCCCAAAACATGAATAACTTGTTTTCTCAAGATTTAACATTGGAACTCCATCAAAGTGCGTAGGTCCAATTTTCCCAAGTTGTCCATTTTTGCCAGGGGTAAAAATGGATAATAAAACCCTCACATGCGCATCAAATCCCAAAAATAAAAGAGTGCAAATGAGGGGTCAGGCTGTCCTTAACTGTCAAATAAGTGATCTTACGACTAAGCATTGCACTACATTTCAAACCCGATGTAGTTCTAGGTGTGTGTGTGTGTGGAATTGTGCCCTAGGTATATCTTGTACATGTCGCACTTGATAACAAGCAAGTAGCTAGATGGAAGAGATGTAAATAGATGTGCATGGAATATAATAGAACTTCCCCTCCTATGAAGTGTATATAGAACAATGCAGTCCATTTCCCTTGAATGAATGATATATGGATGCTTGAATGCTCTTTTTAATGCCTTTGGATGTAACCTTAGGTGGTGATAGCTAATGATTAGTGCTTGGTGTTTTATTATGGTCACATAACTTTATATTCATATGATTCCCTTACTTGAATTTCGTAACTAACCCTAAAAAGGCCGACTACCAAAAAGATAAGATGTTCAAACGGCTAGAAAGGACCCAAAAGATGTGAACAAAGTACAAAGAGGTCAGGGGCACTTAAAGGCTACAGGGCACCTGGTGATGGCATCCTAGCTGGGCGTTGGTGTCCGGGATGAGAAATGTCGAAGTATGAAAAGACAAACTGAGCTAGAAAGTGTAAGACCAAAAGTGGCAATAGAAAGAAAACAAATATGGCCAAAGACATGGGTTGATTAGTAATTTTCTTACTTAGGAGACATATGAATAGTAGTATACAATCAGGACTAGATTATTACCCAAAGTACGTGATTTTGTGCTTATATTTTCCCCTAATTTATGTTGTTGAGTGAAATCTCAATAACATAAAGTAGATAGAAGATGCGTACCTAATAACCCTGTAGATAGATGGTAAAAAATGTCTCAAGAGACAAAGAAAATCATTGAATGATAAAAATGTGGAGAGGGGAAACTACAAAGGAGAAATTGCAAAAAGTGATGATGATGATGATGACCCTAGGGTGGAAATGCATGTGTAGATGTCATTGTTGTGCCTATTGTTAATGTCGATGCTGATGTGATTGATCTTGTTGTGATGTAGGATGATGTTGACTACCGCTTCCCACAAGGACGAACATGTAAAAGAGAAGAACGAATAAATAGTCAAACATGCATGTATATGATCAAAATGAGTAAAAAGTATGTAAAAATATGAAATTGTGAAAAAGGAACATGTGCACCTGATCCGTGATAATGAAAAGAGTATAGAAAGGACCCTGTAGATAGTGTAGAAGAGCGATTTATTTAGGCGATCTCACGCCAGTTGTGCCAACTACGAGTTTTTAGGGAGATCACATGCCAAGAACTAGAAGAAGTGTAGAGAGAATAGTATAATTTCATCCTCCAACCTTTAAATGCTTCCTAAATATGGAACACCACTACAGATGGTGTGTAAAAATGTTATCCAGTTTGTC